>VZRN01002121.1:1352754-1400179 GCA_013397935.1 Dasyornis broadbenti
CCCCCCGGTGCCGCCCCACAGCCGCGCTCCGCTGAGTGAGAGCCCCGTGCGGCCTTGGGAAACCTGACCCCAGAATAACCGATGTAATAAATAACCTGATTTGCACGTTGGGCAGCCTGAAAGGTAGTTTCAAATAATCTTGAGTCTCTGCGAACAGAGTGGAGATTGTTTCGGAGGTACTGTGTCCCATCCCGCACCCTAATAACCTCATCATACACAGCCCTGAGAAGCTCATCCTGCCTCTGGAGCTGGGATGGAAGCAGAGTCGAGGCTGAAGGGGTCTGTGAGGCTGCAGAAGCCTCACAGCCCTGCAGAATTGCTGTGTCTCTGCAGTCAGCACTTGGCCTGCAGGCCTGGACCAGGTTGGCAGAAGGAAGCTTCTAGAGTCACAGTCACCTGGAAAACTCATTCAGGGACAAATGGCATAGGAGCCTTGTCGCAGAAACACAACATCATTTCTCCTCAGGGCTGGAGGAGAGCCTGCCTGAGTTCACATGGCAAAGCTGGACTTTGTCAGCTAACGATGCTAGACCCAGAGTGGAGCTTCAAAAAACCAAAGGGTAGGAGGAAAGCAGCCTATGAAAGGGCAGTCTTTTAGTGACCAGTCAGGCAGATGAGAAGAGTGAGAGGAAACACTACTGGAGGTTACTCTGTATTCAAATGTTTCACATGTTTTTTGTACAGCTGAACTGTGAGATCTCTCTGATTTGCTGCTGCTGCTGCTGGGGTGGTAATTTTCCTAAATTTATGTTCCTTTTCTCCAGTAAAATTTCCTTTGTTTCAAACACAGACTTGTCGATCACAAAGGGGAACGCGTAGTTTCTCAAGGGACACCAAAGAAGATACTTGTTTTTCCCAGTGTCAGAATTTGGGTGCCAGGTGCTGACTTTTTGAAGCCAGCCCAATGCTGCTGCTGCATGGGGTATCCTTGTCATTCAGCCAGGGTCATCCTCCTAGAGGATGGACTTCTGCAGCAGCTCCCTCTGAAAGGCCTGATGAGCTTTAGAAAAATTGCCAATATCCAAGGACATCCATGTGCTGTGCTAGAAGCCATATGCTGTGGTTGTCTCTGTGCAACAGTTCACTGCCCCTTTATAGCCTTCTGTGCTTAAGAAATGTGTTGTCATGGGCTTCTTCTCTCAACTACCCTGAGCTTTCTGCCAAAGTTGTCCTTGTTCTTGACTCTAGGCCATGGCTTCTTGCCCATCTAGCAAACTTCTTGAACAGCTTCTGATTTTCAGGAAATTTTTTCTGCTTTTTATCCACCCTCTGGTCAAATTCTCTTTAATATCCTTTAAGGATGAGAAGTTCAGTCCTGTGAAGCTCCAGATATAAATATTGCTAGTTAGAATTGTATTTGTTCATAATGAATGTAACGAGATTCTTCAAGCATTAGGCAATCAACAACTTGTAGTCCTAGAATTAATGAGTCTCCAAAAGGAGATTACTGTCACATGCAATCTCCTTTTGTGGAAAGAAAAAAAATTCCATCTCTAAAACTTGTAATGTTTTACTACCAGTTGCATGAGATCCTCCAAACTTAAGTTCCCTATAATAATGCAAATTTTATCCTTCAGTGCAGACAGGTGCTTTAGGAGTAACTTGTCCTACTTTCTGCTTTGATTTAGTGTTTTGTAGCAGATCTCCTCACTTCATTGCTCCTCACTCCCCCAAACATCCTTTCAGGAGTTTATCATTTGCATGTTTTCACACTCCTCCAGCTACTGATCATTTTAGAGGGGGTAGTGCAGGGTGCCATCCCTCCCCCTCAGTCCTTCCTACAAGAACTACGCACTAATTTCACAGATTCCATCCACATGAATCACCCTGTTAATGCTCTGCAATGACAGTTACATCAGACTTCCTCTCATCAATGAGAATTTCCAAGCCTTTTAGCACAATAAGTACCCAGCTATTATTTACACATGAACTGTTCACTTGCTCTGCTTCCCAGCCAGCTCCAACACTGTTCAATACAAATGTGACTTCCTAAGGCTGAACTACATTTTGCTTCCTAGTATCCTTCATCTTCCACTCCCTCCTGGTTGCTCTCCTGATTAGACTATCTCTTTCCTCTCTCTTGCTATGTTTTCTTGTCCGGAGGGGAAAGCACTGCAGCCCTGAGGCACGATAGCTGCTGTGGGAGAGCAGCTCCACAGCTGGCAGGGAAGAGTTGCCTGTGTCCCCAGCTGAAAGTTCTGGGAGGCTTCCTGACAGAAAAGCTGGTGAATACTCTGTCAGTGCAGGGCTGTGCCGATAGATGTGCTTTCCTGCTGAGGCTGAATGTTGTGCGTGGCACTCTTGGCTCTGCTGGGATACTCCACTGAGAGTAAAGCTCTGAGAGCGCAGTGTGGTTATCTGTATCCTCAGGAGAGGCTCCAGTCCCAGAGGTCACACTCTTCCTTTCATTAGGCAGTGAATGGAAAGAAAGTGAACGTCTCAGTTGGCTGCAGCAGCTTGTCCATCGTGTCCCAGGACCCCGAGTCCTCCCTGCTGCCCTGGGCTGCCCGCAGCTCCCTCTGAGGCTGCCAGCACCAGCTCTCTGCTCTGTTTCCAGTCTTTGTAGTTTCTGCTCAGGAGCCCATGGGGGAATTAATCCCTGATACAGCACTGCCCAGGGC
Organism: Dasyornis broadbenti; assembly: GCA_013397935.1. Classification (NCBI taxonomy): domain Eukaryota; kingdom Metazoa; phylum Chordata; class Aves; order Passeriformes; family Dasyornithidae; genus Dasyornis; species Dasyornis broadbenti. Next base: position 1,355,376 of record VZRN01002121.1, read on the forward strand.
TAAGCAGCACGATACAAAAATTATCAATTTGCAAATACATATTCAACTATAAATCCCTTGGGGTTAGAAGCATCCCCTGAGAAACTGTGGAAAGTGTGTAAAGCTTACATCCTGCATAAGCAAGTGATGGGGGAGCCTGTAGGGAGCCTCAAGGCAGCTGAGTAGAGAGGGATCAGGGACTAACCATTAGAGGGAAAAGATGGTAGGACAGACCTGTGGGGAAGACCATGGAATTCAGTCAACCAACGCAATTTTGGGAGAAAAGGGCTTTCCTTTCCTCACATCCTTCCACCTCTGCTGCTCTCTGCACAGAAGAGAGCAGAAAGGCTGCCTCCTCAACAGAGGCACATTGAACTTGCAGCGTTTAAGTTTTGCAGTTTATGAATCCCAGAGGATTTGTAACATGTGTCTGTGATTTAGCCTGAGCAGCACAAGCAGAGCAAGAATAAACATGGCAGGTGACAACTTATTGGCTCTACACACATCTTCTGTGCTGCTGGGGTAAACAGGGTCTCTATGACTTCCTAGGAACCTGAGTCCTTATGAGATCCACAGAAAATGGTGTGTTGGAGGTTCCCGGGTACGCTACTGAGCTGTCAAAAAGGCAATCCCTCAAAGTGTCTGTATCCTTGGCCACTTCAGTGTTGGCTTTCTGTAGCTGGCACTAGATAGGTAGGCTATGATCAAGATGTGCCTGAGGGACATTACTTCTCTTTGAGCTGCAGTGGTGGCAGCACGGACCCTTGGATTGAATTTGACACTTTGGATCCTAGCTGTGGTCTGTTAAATTCACAAAAACTTCTTTGAACTACTCAGTGGTATTTTAAAGTTTCATTTAAAGGTTCATTTTAGACTCATATTGAAAATATTTAAGCATTCAGGACAGAGAAATTCAGAATTCATTCATTTTTCCTGTCCTGGTTGTAAGTCAGCTCTTCTGCAGTGGGATTTCCAGAACCTTATTATGTTTCCCTCCCTCCTCTGTGATCACTTGACTGAAGCAGAACCCCAACTTCACATTTACATTTTTCACTTCTTTAAATAGAGACTCATTTGCCTTTAATTAGCTTCACGGATTCACTGAAGTCCTCTGCAAATGTACACAAACATGGATAATTAGTAACCCCTCAGAAATCTCCATGAGACTTTTGGATAATCCAGACTGTGGATTCAAGGCCATGATGAGTAAGTGGATGATGGTGGTGTGTTAAGTCCGATCATTGAATCATTTTGTATCCTATTATGGTTTTAGTGGGTTGGCTGACCAGAAGCTTGTTATTATGAAAAGGAGATATCTTCACTGGGTGCATGTGCCAATATTTCTTGAAGACTTCCTAGTGAAACAAATTAAGGCCCTAGACTTCTCAAGAGGTAGATTTGTTTATTTAGATGTTTTCTGTGGTCTCTGACTTGGAAGATCCAAGAGGACAGAAGTTACCATGTCCTAACATTTCTGAACTGATGAAAGCATGGCTTTATATCAGTAGAGACTGAGAGGAGCGACCTCTGGGCTCCACTGCTTCCTGATGGCAGTAAAGCATAAGGGTCAAACAGGGAATCAACATTCCACTAATTTTTACCACTGCAAACAGTCTGGATGTTTTGATCTAAGTGACTTTGTAGCTGGCCACCATCCTCTTCTGGGCATCACATAATGGCAATAATAAAGACACTTCAGAGAGCATGGTAATTAGCACCCACTCATCTTCCAGCAAAGCAGTCTTTTATGACTTTAGCTTTGGATGCCGAATTCTGCCCCACATCCTCATAAGATGCAGCAGCTCCCAGGATGGTCTGCGTATGCACTTGGATTTCAGATCACTTTCAGAAGTCGGTTGTTAACAGGCTGCTCTCAGACTTGGGTCTGGAGCTGTTTGTTATTGCCCTGCTGCAGGACTAAAGCTTTAAAAAATGAACATACAACGAAACACACACATATTCTTGGGTATCCGCAAAAAAAATACAGAAAATATCTGACATTTTCACAGTAGTAGGACATATGTGAATACCACTCCACAATAAGATGTCTGTTGCTGGTTAAAACATGCATTTTTCCCCATAATATTATCCTAGTGTTTGATAATTCATTTTAAGAGAAAAATATGTCAAGTGAATTTGAATATGCTGAAAATTTGCATTTGAGCACCGTTCTGCATAAAAGTCCTTCCAAAGCCCTTGAATACAAACGAATCTAAGTCATTTCCATAACACGTTGAACCATTATGCCAGTGAATGAAAAGCTCCTCCTAATGCTGTCGATTTATGTTTCAGATTGTGTAACCCGAGCATAGTCATACTCCAAAAGTTTCCAAAGCAGGAATACTCACATCGATTGTGCTGTATGTTAGCCTAGTCTAAAATGGATTTTACTTGTTCTTGTGCTGGTAAAACTGCACCTTGCTATAAATACTTCTGCAGTGATGGAGAATTTCTGTTAACCTCTTTATTATCAGTCATATAAAATTCAGAAGAGAGACTCTTTCTGATTTTTGCCATCCAAAACAATAACGCTGTCAGGCTTATCGGTAAATATTCTGCATATTGCTTTAAGGAATTACCTCTGACACCCGCAGTATGTTCTCACATATAAGGAGCAATAACATTGTCACTAGAAGCAACTTATTAACAGTGCTTCATGTAATGCAGAGTTGTATTTATTACAATTTTGTGATGCACTGCTATCCATTAGTCTAAAACTAAAAGCAGGAGAGTTATTTAAAACGTATCTCTAGCTGAAATCATCTGTGTTCTTAATTATTAAATGCAGTTTTCTGAATAACAATGCCAACTTTGTTTGTTTTATAGCCTCTGGGGCTATTCTGTTAGAAGTTTAGCCCTGGTAAATCAGTTTAACCTACTTGTAGGTCCTAGGGATGAAGAAAATATAGGGAACTTTGTTTCAGTCTGCCAGCACCAGGCCAGATATACTATCTTGTCCTGCAACCTCAGCTCTGCTATAGAGCTTAAGAAGCTGGGATTAGGACTTTGTGAGTGTTAGGAGACTTGGGGAAATGGCAACTTTCTAAACGTTTATTGATTAGTTGACTTTAACCTTCCTTCCTGCAGATTCTGTTTAAATTCCTGATAACTTTCTTTCCTCCATTAAATTTGGTTCTCTGCTGAGACACCTTTTCTCTTCAAAGATTTATGTCACTTATTTTACTGCCATTTACTTTGTTGTTCATTCACTTTATCACATTCTTTTGAGATTTTTCTACTACCATTAAGTCTGTAAAGCCTAGTATTCCAGACCTGCCTTCAAAGATTAATTCCTAAGGCAAATGAGAAATCCAACTATCTGGAAAGTCATTCAACCAGGACACTGAAAGCAATTCCAAACTTACCACTTGAACAAGACATGATAAAGTCTCCCACCAAGTGACTGAGGAAATGGTTACCTCTTCTTTGGGGCACGTGGTAGCATGGTCCAGGTTAAATATCTAACATTTACCCGTTTTTCATAGTAAGCACAAATGATGATGTTACTAACTTTGTAAATAATCACTGCTGGGACCCCAAGAGGACCTCTTGAGAAAAGCTGTGCACCAAACTGTGCACCATCAATCCTTGCTTCTGGTAAGCTTTCAGAAAGGAAATCTGCGTCATCTGCTAGTCCCCAGGCTACATCATCAAAAAAAAAAAAAAAAATTCTGACTATCAAGTGTTACAAATATCTTAAATCAGGATTAAAATGCTTTGAAAAGTGTTTTTTTCCTAAACCTTAATCTGTCTGAAAGGGGCAGGTAGCAATTCTGATGGGTTCACACAAAAAAAAAAAAAAAAAAAAAAAATGTGAAATCAGAGAAAAAAAATGACTTGAAGCCCTGACTACCTGGGAGAAAAAAAAAAAAAAAAACAAACCAAAACCAACCCTACAGTACCCCAGGGTCTGATTTGTTGAAACCATTTCAGTTTAATGTTAAATTATCTATATTTTAAAAAGGCAATACAAATAAGATATTATCAAGAATAATAGGAAGAATATATTTGTTTAGGATATTAATGCAGACATTTCCTGCGATTCAGCAATTTCTGAGCAACAAAATGGGTCCCATTTGCACTGAGCTTCTGACCTGCAATATAGCTATAAAGATACCTTGGAGATTTGCCTGTTCTCCTGGAGCTAATCTGCTGGCTTGATTCCTGAGGTTTGTTGAGGAACATGATATGTATTGCATGATAAACACCACAGAGAGGGTTTCCTGAGAAAGCTCTGTCTCAAAAATAAAATAGTGACATTTTAAATGCCAAGGATTATCAACAGGTGGAAAATAATAAGATATCACTCTGTTGGGATTTCTTTAATGCCTTTAATCCAGCAATGAAAATTCAGGAGAGATGTGTATGGCTGGGTAGAAAAGGAGAAGGCAGATTCCTTAGCAAAGAATCTAGGTGAATCCTTTTCACATGCCATTCTTCTTGAAGAATGTTTAATATCCATTTACTTGATGTGCACAGAAATTCTAAGGTACCTGGGAAGGAAAAAGTGGTTCTTATTTCTAACCTGATCAGAATTGAAATTACTAGAAATGCTATAAAAGAGCTTGTGCTCAGGAGATCTGTGACTTGATGGCTTAAATGAAGAAGTCCAGAGAAGAGAAATAGAATTAGCCATAAACCTTCTGAACATCTGGCCAAATCAACCTCCAAAGCTTTGGAGATTTCTCTATTCCTACTTAAATACGACAAGGAGAGACATTTCACACCAAATGTTCTTAACTCTGTCTAGTGTGGAGAAGCCCTCAGAGCTCTGCACTCCACCCATTCTTAGTCTCAACAACTAAAGGACATCAGAGTGCAGGGTGACAGCCTGGTTCCAGCAAAAGTGGGGGCAAAGCTCTCACCGAGTTCTGTGGAACCAGAATTTCAGACTCGGGGTCTCTATCTCCAGTTTTGCACTTCATGCTGCTGCTTACTTACATTTACACACACGCACATATGTACACACTCGCACACATGACTGCCCTGACATTGTACAAAGCCATACTGCAGGCTGGAATATGACTGGCCAGAGGGAAAAATCCTTACATTTCTAAGGAAGCAAACTTCCTGAAGTTTAGCAGAACTGGAATACCAGCACCCTTAAACTGTTCCTTTTGATCTGCGTTTCAGCCAAAGCTATGAGCTGCCTTCTTTCCTGGCTGTCTTTTAAAATGGAAGTTTGGATAGCAGCAGTGTAGCTGCAGAAGAACAGTGTGCCTGCATGAGGTGAGGGCAGGGCTTTTCATATTAAGGATGGGAGTCCTTCTGCCCTGTGACAATTTCCTGCATCAGCGGGTGCTTTGATTTCAGAGATCAGACCCATTAGCATGCATACCACCTTTACGAGTTTTATTTGTAGAAGTAATGTAGAAGCAGAAAATGCATAGGTTCTGTGCTTGGGGAAAGAAGAGGGTGTGCTGTTCATTGCTATTCAAATTAGACTGCCTTTATGGACAGAAGTCCTACTTGTGTGATAAAAGGCAGGGCATTTATCAATGTTCCTCTTCCCTATTGCTATTCAGTCCTTTATGAAACTCAGCCTGGAAGCATCTGCTGAAACTCTCTTCCTCTTACAATTTACCTGCTTTAAATAAAAAGGACTTTGGATAGAGCTAAACCATTTTCTTGTTCCATTGTTAGTACTGACTTTGCTTTCCAATTGCTGAAATCTGACTGCAGCTCACTGCATCCCTTTCTGAACATGTAGTTCCAAGACCTCCTTTTTTAACCAGAGGATTCACCTGGGGACTGTCTCCTAGGATTTTTAGATGAAGATTTAAGAAGAATATCACATTTTAATCAGAATTGTGCACTTTGCATACAAATAAGTTGTCATGAAACAATGGAAGATTTTCCTATTAATGAGAAAATGTATTACTAATAAAATGGAAAATACCAGCACAAGAGGCTGGCAGACATTTAGATTTTATTAATAATTAAAGCTATCAACAAACTGACAGTTATTCTAGAATGGGAATCTGATTTAAATAGAGTTTTGATCTAATGCAATACCACTTACGTCATTACCTGCAAATTAAGCCAACGAATGATATTTATGTTGTAAGACAGTCCTGTATGCAACGCTTTGGTCAGGTAAATGCAGAATAAACTAATTGAAGTAAACCTAAAATTCATGGTTATTTAGTAGTTTTATTGCATTTGCTGGAGTTTATTTCATCGGCCGCATGACAAAAATTTCTGTTCATTAAGTACAAACATCCCCACTCATGGAAAAAATATTAAACCAGCATATACCTGTGAAAAGGGCTTTAAAAGATGATAGAGATTTTGTTAGTCTGAGGGTAATGAAGTCACCATTACAGCTTATTCATCTAAGGGGTTTTTTATGATCTTTACGTAGATACAGATGGATTAGAAAGGGATTTAGCTTTGAATTGCCAGTTTTCCCCCTGCAAAATTGGCTCCGTGTGCCTGCTGCGGTTTGAAACAAAACCCCTTCTGAACAGGAATTCCAAATCTTCCAAATCACATTAGGAAGGAAGAACTTGGTATCAAAAGGCCAAGCTGTCACTATTTCTTCCTGATGACTCTCATTTAACAGCCATTAAAATGCAAATAGAACTATGATTTTCAGATCACAAAATTAACATTAACAGCTGGAATGATTGATTAAAGGTCATGGCAACTGTATAACTTAATTTCTTATGTAATTGTGTTCAGTTTTCTACAGATTGTTTGGATTTGTGAATTAATTTTAGCTGTTGCTGAACACTGACAGGTGCATTTATTGGTCTCTCATTTTTGTTAATATCTTCCTGTGTGAATGATTCCCTTCTTTCAAAGAACCAGAAGAGTACCCAGAGGGGACACTAAAATTACTATCTTCAACTAACAGGTTTTGCAGCATATTAGCAGATCTCTCAGAAGTTTTTTATTGACCCAGACAAGACCAAAATGACAATTCACGGGTATCTAACAAGTAAGTCCTCCAGGAGCTTTCTCATGCATGTGTTTACAGAACAGAATAAAAATGGCACTTTAATTCTCAAGAGGCTTTGAGCTAACAGCTCAGATCCTATCTGAGCAGACCATCTCAGATGTAGCCTGCTTTATTGGATGAAATGAGCCACAGGTAGACCAACTTTCATATTACTTTTGAGTCAAGGCATCGACAGGATGAGAAAGGAAAGATTTCAGGCAATATCTCTCTGTACTGTTCCTTATATGTGCAAAAATGAATCTCAGTTGTAATTCTTATTCTATTGCAAGAGTCAGAGTCATTTTTCAAGGGCTTTTAGAGCAAGGTCTGTGAATACTCATCACCCACAAATGCAGCCAGAATTTCAGAAGAATTCAGTGCAAGAGTTTGAGCTTTTTTGAACTCTACCTGCTTATTTCAGTGCTCAGCTGAAAGCACATTTGATAAACAGAGCCCAGGGACAGGTGCTAAGCATTTCCAAAAATTATCAAAATTAATAGGACTTGAGGCCTGAAAGAGCCTAAGCTAGCACAGGTTGTACCTGATCTCTTTCCCACACCCCAGCAAGAACGTGGCATTGGCTCCTGTGCCTGCACCTCTTCCCTGTGAGAGCTCTGTTCTCCACCTTTGGTTGCTCAGTCCAGCGTGCCTGCTAAGCCACGCAGTTGTTGTGTCTATTGGGAGCCAGAAGAGATTGTCAAAATATTTCAGCATTTGAGAAGATGTGGGGAGTGTGTCAGTCTGAAGTCAGGGAGAGACAAATTGGCACAGAGATAAAACATGACATATTTTGGTTTTATTTGCCTCGGTACTTCTGGCGACAGAGCTCTTTCAGAACCATTGAGGCATTCCCGACTGCCAAACTCCATGGACCTGGAAAAGTGCAAGGCAGTGCTGATGTGCCCCATCCTGGGGCAAAGAGTAGCTTCTGAGCCTTCTGCTCTTTCTCCTGAACTTTCTTAAAGAGAACTGGAGAGTGTTTATGGAGCACAGGCAAGGCAAAGAGCCCGGGTTGCATGTGCCTGCAGGCAACTTCCAGACCTGTAATGGGTTTTGGGTCCCACGCTTTCCTTAAAAGCTCCCTCTCACACCCTGCCCTTTCAGAATGAGAAAAAGCAGGTTTAGAGCATGTGCATCAGGATGTTGTAATAGCAGTGAGCTTAAGCAATCCCCCACATGGGGGAAGATACTGGATAGTTTTTAGTTTTGTAGGCTTCCTCACTCCTTGAAGTACGAGGGTTTAGCTGTAAAAATCCAAACTGCTTCAGCAATGCCCAAAGGTGTAATTGTTGTTAAAATCAGGAAATGCAGGTCCTGAAATGACTCTGTTCAGGCAAATGAGAGCAAACAGGATGTAGAATGGTTTTCCACAGGCAGACAAAAGGACTGAAACAAAATTAGCCTTTAAAGTTTTGTCACAGAAGGCACTATAATGAGTCCTTTTCTGCTTAAATGAACTGAGGGTTCTCACAGCAAAAATCTCATCTCAAAGCTACATCAATGCTTTCGTAGTCATTATTCTCTGCTACCCACCTTCTGAGATGGCTCATACCTGAGGGAGAACAGAGGATCTTGACACTTATGAGAAGAGGATTTTACCTTGCGGGTTTACCACTAGCGCTTGTAAAAACCTGAACTTTTGCCCTTGAAAGTCTTTGTTTGTCAGTCAAATAGAGATTGCATGAGGAGCATGACAAAAGCAGTCCCACAGCCATTGTCCACGTAGTATTATCCCAGTACAGAAGGACTGTCTCTAGTGAGGAGAAGGTAATTATTTTCAAGCACACTAATTCTTGATTTCTATAGTAAAATTGCCGAAGGGGGGCATCAATATAGCTCATAATGGACTTGACTGCTCCCACGTCCCATCTTTTACATACGCTATTCAACAGCTGTGGACGGAATCCTTTTGGGTTATACAACATTATCATGGATAAACCAGCCTCTCTTCATGTGAAATTGAAACACATCGGTCACATTTTGCAGGCTTTCATTAATATAGAGAGAATTCAACCCTGTTTAAAAATTAAATGTTATTGTCATACATGCTTTCCATTATATGGCTGTCAGAGAATGTTAGGAAAGCACCACAATGACTTTTGCTCACATCCATGTAGTTTTGTAGACTTATGTTACGTTATACCTAATTACATATCTTAAAATATGTTTTAGGTTAACTTCTTAAATTAATTTTTAAAATATCTATCATTAATATATAAGGAGAATCAATCTGTATAAAAATAGCTTTGAATTTTTACAGTACTGCAGTTAGTGGACAAAAGGACTTGTACTTTTGCCTGCAAGAAAATACTTGGCAAAAATACACTTGTGAAAATACTTATTGGCCTAGGAATATTTTGTGTTTAATACCTAAAAACCCTTGTGAGGGCACCTAAAAACATGCCTGAAAAGAGATGGTTCAGGAACACAGCAAAATTTATAGAAAACTGTCATTTCAGAATATAAGGTCAGTTCTGGGTAACACAAAATTTTCTCTAAGTGCAGAGCATGCATTTCCCAAGATCAGTACTACTGTGAAATACAAGTGTAAAATACAATTCTAAGAATCATGCCAATTCAATTAAAATGTCCTTTCGGCTTAAACTGTCAGAGTAAATGATTTCTAATTTGTGAAAATGGTGAGGCTAAAATTATGCAAAAAGGTGCAGTTATGTATATATACATATTTGAACAACCAGAAGGATTAATTAGCTGTTAGCAGAACACTCTTGCAGAGCTCGAAATATGGGTGATTCAGACTCAGAAAGGTAAGTTTTTAATATCCCAATATGAAATCAAATAACTTTTTGATATGCATGTTGACAATGCTCCTTTATTTTCACCCACAATTTTCCTAAATTGCACTACCGCTGAGCCCTTGGCAAAAATGTTTCCTTCATTATGTAAGTGATAAGTAGTCATATTATTATTCATCGAGATTCCCTGAATGGTTTTATTTTTGCAAGCGCCGTCTTGCTTTGAAGTGCACTTCTCACTTTGTTTTGCCAATATATCCACTACCTGTGGGTTTTCTGTGGATGTGGGGGAAAGTTTTCATGTGACAGACATTTGGGTGGTTTGGATGCTTTATTACTTTTCTACAACACTCTTATCTATTTCATCTATGCTCCTGCAATATCTCTCTAATTGAATTTGTAAGTCAGAAATTTAAGTGCACTCACAGTACACGTTACATGTATCGTCATCTTGCTGCTACTTGCTTTCAATTAAGGTAAAAAGCCCGTATTTTTGTTTTGTTGATACGAGTTCATATGTCTGTAATTGTTCATGTTTTCATTTAAGGTTTTGGCACTCTTCTGAAACCCTGACAGAAGCCTCACAACCATTTCAGAAAGAAATGAAGGCTATAAAGTAGAAATACCTTGTCCGAATTTACGGACAAAGTGAGGATCAGACTTGAGATAAGATGCCCCGGTTTCAATCCCAGCCCACTGAAGCCTGCAGATGATCTGCCATTGATTTCCTTTGACTTTTGACCAAGCTCTGTATCATCTGTCTCTTCTCACTGATTTAATACGGTGCATTTCTGCAGTCTTGCTAGGGGTTATCAACTTCACTCTTTTCTAACATCGCTGTTAGCGTGTGCCTCTGTTATACAGGTCTTCAACTAGCTGGCTAAATAAACAAATAAATCGAATTTGAACTGATCTTGAATGGATGGAAGCAACCCTGGCTTAAATGCAGGGTGCTGCAACCACATCAGGTAAGGTAGGAGTGTGCATTTTGCTAGCCACTGCTGGTGAAGGCTGCTGAAGCTTTCTTTCACTTTGCTGGTACATTCTACGGCTGATCGTGCCTCTGAGTGACAAACTATTCCTGCAAGTGGAAGAGACGCATGACTCCTTTGGCCCCGTTATTATTTGACTATGGATTTCTTGAACATATGCATTATTTCAAACATTATGTTGACTGCTTACTCAAAAATAAATTCCTGTCTGCATTTTATGCTTAATCCATAGAAGGGATTCCTTGTTTGAAATGCCATGTTCTAACCCTTTGGATTGAGCATATAGTTTTCTGTGCATGATTTTATGCCTCAATTACATATTATAACTTTAAGGCTAATATTTCTACTTTAAAAGCTCCCATTTTTTAAAAATCTTTTCATTGCGAGTTGTTTTTTTTTTTTTCTTTACTTATTAATTTACTCATCAGTTTATGAAAATTCACTTAAGATATGAGCTTTCAATAAGCAATCTTGCCAGAAAGTTCAGTTGCCAGAATTTCGAGTTTGAGTAATTAATCTGACTGGAAGTTTTTAAACAGAGTCTAAAGAGTTAAATACTAAGTTTGCCAATGCACATAGAGATGTTTTAGGGATATTTATCCAACCCTCTTACTTATATGAAGTATGCAAGCCACCGATAGATTTCCATTCTGGCTCTAAGAGTCAGGACTCTTTTGTAGCAGATCGCTCTGCAGAGGGAATTATAAAAGTGCATCAGCAATATAACTGAATCCTTTGACATCACAGAAATGTGATCAGTGTGATTTGATTCCTCTCTTCTCTCTAAGACAAAGCACTTGTCGAAGTTAGTGAAACAAAACTCTTTTTTCAGCCCTATCTTGGGGAATATGAAATGGTAACTTTAAATAATTTATTCATAGTGGCTCTTATAATTGGGAAAAGAGTGTATTTTTGAGAGAGAGAGAGACAAAAGAGACAGGGGGAAAAAGAGGGGAAATTTTGCAAACATTTGTTCCAAAGCCAGTAAGCCCCCTGTGTTTTCTGCTTACAGTGTGACTTTTTTGAAGTTCAGACTCTCTCTTAGTTGCATGCTTTTGCTATGTTTTGAACATTGAAAGAATACCAAGTAATACTGTCCCACAACCACTTATTATTAACAATAGTAACAAGCAACCCCAAATTTGATTCATATGATTTGCCAATCTGACACCTTTGCTGTCAGTAAATATTCATGCAGTCAAGCTTCACTTCCACTGATGTTCAAAACATTGATTTTCACCTTTGAATTTTGAGTTATGCAGAAAGCAAACAAAAAAAACCCCACATTTAAGCTTGATTGTTATAATTTTTATTGACATGGATGGTTACTTAAGTCACTTAACCAGAGAGCAGAAACAACGCATGCGACTCACGTAATTAACACCAGGCTGGGAAGCAGTAAATGTTTGTGAAACCTCTTTGTGTGCTGTTCCAATGGTGAAAATATATTTGGGAAGAAATTCTTAACCATTTAAAACATATGAAAAGTAGGCCCACTTCATTCCCTTTTGTTCACTGCTCTTTGTCTGGATTAGCACAATTGCTGGTGGAGCTAGCCATGAAGTAGTCAATCACCCTTCTCATTTGCTTCAATTTTTTAAAACAACAGGGTTTCTCCATGTTGCTTAATAAAGACCGAGCTCCCAAAAGACTCTGTGTCTCAACCTTGCAATTGGCAGGGACGAGGAGCCACTAAAGCCGTTTGAAAAGAGGCAGCTGCCAGCATCCCATAACCTGCCATGACCAGCTGATCCCATTATGCAAACAAGAGCGTCCCCTGGCAAAGAAACCCGACGAGCTCCAGAGTGTACAGCTGGACTTCAGTCAGGAGCTTGGAATGAAAACAAGAAGTTGCAGAAAGGAAAAGAAGTACTTTTCACCCATCCTCTCTCCAGTGTTGGTGGGCGAATGTCTCTCCAACCTTTTCCCGGTGAAGGGAGCTATCAATTACAGGCATTAATTAAAGGTTTGGCCAGCAAAGCCAGCACGGACCACATGCTGATCTGAGGAGTCAGCTGTCTTTGGAGCGCTTTAGCTGTGACCATAATCACAAATGTCAAATTTCTTGTGAGAAATACCTTAAAACCGTTTCTGTCTCCTGTGAGGCTTTCACAGACCTGCTAACAAGGAGTGCGAATGTGTGATGATCAACCTTCCCTGGACCCACTGAACTGCGGGCAAGCTGAAACAAACATTCCAGTGGGGAAGTCAGCCACCCACTGTTCCTCTTCCCAGATTCCAGCAATCAAATTAAGCAAATGCTAGAAGTAATGGTGCCGATAAACAATGTAGTTTGAATGTAAAAGTCAGAATCAAAGGAAAAGGAAAAGCGAGATGTAACAGAGGTCTGGACTCACTGAACAGGATTGTCTTTTTCCTGCGTAGAATAATCTTATCTTTAAATGATATTTCTTAATTATATTTCTCTCTCAATCCCGTAACTACACAAGTATGATTACCAGAGCTGCCCTAGAGAGTTATCCAGGCAATTGCCAGTGTCTTCAACAGACCTCTTGACAAATCCATCATCAGCATAATTTTGTACAAAAAGCTTGAATTGCTATCAAAGAACCAAGATACAAATTCCTTACATTGAGTAGGACTTTTTAATAGGAGCTTTTACCTCTTATAGCTTTGTTTTCAGCCACTTCTCAGACAGCCTAAAGCTAGCACTGCAGAAAAAGCCTCATTCTAGCATCTCATTGCCATCAACAGGCATTTTTACTTCTCGCTGTCCTGATCAGTGAAGATGTTTTGTTTGTTTATGCAGCACGACAGGCATCTGGCACCTCACAGGAAAGAAAAATATAAGCAAAAGATCAAGACTCCTGCTGATGGAGCTTTTGGAAACCACTGGAGCACTATCCTCTGGCTCTCCCTGGGCATTAATTCAAATTCTGTTGCCACTTAAGCATCCAAAACCAGGCTGTGATTCTGTACATTAAGTATGTCTAAGACTAGGTTCTCCAAAGCACCCATCCTCTTTTGTTTCAGGAAAAAAAATACTGACTATTCTATTATGAAAATAACTAGGCAGGTTATAACAAATTTCTCGGACATGATATAATAATTTTCCTTTCTTTCACATGAGAAATATGTTCCTCTAATACAAAATAAAGCCTTCCCAAATATGCAAACGTCTTTGCTTTTTCTTCCTTCTCTTGTTCATAAGTCATAATGTAACAAAAGCTGCTCTCTGTAGCTCCAGAATTAAAAATGTTTTGCACTTTCAGTATTTTTTAGATTCTGAAAATGCTGCAGCTGGTGATTTTAAACTTTCTATTTCCTATCGAAGTCTCTGAGGCTGCAGAATCAATCTCTACAATGGTTACCATCTTCAAGTCTGTCCCAGATATCGGTAAACAGGTATATAGTTTTCTATTTATTCTCTGGTGTCTGGAATTAAGGTGGAAATTAGGCCTTTGTTATAGATTTACAGCTATAGGTTTTTTTCAGGATGTTGTAAAACAAAGCTAAGAAACAGTACAATTGCACTGGGTGTTTACAAGAAGCTGCTTATTGGATTAAAATTGAAAGGATTGTTTTAAAAAATACGAACTGCTAAGTGGTATCACAGCTACAGATTTATATACCAAAGTAAAATGCAACCAGAAATCTGGAAAGTGAATGTGAATACAGAATCACAGCTATAGGAAGGAGAGCAGCAGTGAGAGAGGGAGCACAACCATTTAGCATTTGACTCTCTGACACTTTAGAAACTGTCTCCAACTTTTCTTTATAAGCCTGACAGAGCTTCTTTGTCAAAAAAAAAAAAAAAAAAAAAAAAAAAAAAAATCTGTAGGTCCACTTTGCAAACTTAGGTGTAGACCAAAATAATGAGAAGAGGAAACGGCAAAATAAAGAGTTTAACGGAGACTGTGGCAAGAATATGAAAAGAAATAGATGAAAATATTCTACTAGGAAATGAAGGTGCATAAAATAGCTGTTGAAGGCTTTTGTTTCCTAGTAAAACACACAGTTGCTGCTGACAAAATAACAAAATCAAAAAATATTCCCTCTTTAGCCTTCAAGACATTTGGTCTTTGGCTTACAAAACCTCAAAACATCCTGTCCATTTTACAAGATTTCCAAGAAATTCTTCTCTATTTCATTACCCATAGGGAAAAACAAGCTTCTGCCAGGGCTTGAAATGTTTGATATTTCCCACATCTAATTTGCAGTGCAACTAAGAAAACAAAAACCTTGAATATTTTCAAGCTTCTGTCTCTCGCTGCCTTCCAACCTTATTGTAGAAGGACTGGTCTCACAGATTTCCTGGGAAACTTGCCTTGGACCTCAGTGGTTACAAGGTTTCAGATTCCACTTCATTTGCTCTTCTATTCGCAAGGAATTTTGTCCCCCCTACCTTCTTTTCAGAAGTTGTTATTCCTCCCACAGCTGTCAAAAGGCAGGGAAAGGACATTTTTCTGGAATGCCCTCATTGCCCAGAGCCTCCTTTTCTGGTCAAAGGAAAGAAAAGCCACAGGAGCACTGCTCTGCCTGCATCCATCCGACACTGAGGGGTGGGTGGCACAAAGTGCCCTCTGCTGGGTGGTGTCACACAAGGGATGAAGGTGGGAGGCAGGCCAGGGAGCCAGGAGCCCGCTGGCCAGTTTTGAAGGACCATGGTCCGGTGTCCTGCTGACCTTCCAGCCCTTGCTCTGCCTCAAAGCAAAGGAGCTGGGCTGGCATTCACCAGAGACCCTTCCTTTCACACATCTCTGCTTCTAGAAGATGGTGTCAGCATCCCCTCTGGGGTGTCACACTGTGAGGAAAGAAGCACCATCTTCCTAAAGCAGCCTGCAGGGGAAGCACTATTCCTGCATCGAAGAGGATAACTGTGTTCTAATCCCACTCTTTCTGCAGAGCTGAGGAGCCAACAGCTGATGAAGCAAGGGAAGACATTTGTCTAAAAGTTCAGTCATTCCCCGATTATCACATTTCTTGAAGCTTCCCTCAAAGCCTCAGGCATGGAGTAGCTGTCAGCTCCTGGAGCAGCTGAATCTCCATCCTGACAGTCCTTCTGTCCTCTCAGCCCCACAAGAACACATCTCTAACAGTATCCTAACAGGTCTTCGGTGTCATCCCATGCAGCCTGGTCCTTCTTTTGCCTTTTCCCAATATTTAATGAGCTCTTGGATTTGACAGCTACTATCCCTAAACAGATGTCAGTACACACACAAATCTGACGTGGACAAAGTATCAGGATATTGTCATATTCAGTAAGAAACAAATGAAATCTCTCAAGTCGCTTTGATGTCATTAATACTGGCAAAAAAAAAATGTTCATAGCAAGAATTTATATGATAATTTCACTGCATTTTCAAGTCAATCTCCCTCACTACAAGTTGACTTCATGGTACCATAAAAGTCACCACACTGAAAAATTCCAGTGTCATTTTACGTATTGTTTCACAGGATCTTTGGATCACTTCTGTGTTTGGTGGTGATGCACTACAGAGGGTTTCCCTCTAACAAAATCTTCCTAATGCCTCTTAGAATATTTATACTGAGACAATAATAGCTCAAACACATTTTAATTTTTGCAATTCTACAGGAAATACAGTCCTCGTTTGCAAAAATCTCCCATAAGCTCTAAGTGCCCTCCTTCTTCCTGTCCTAAGTCACCCCCAAGTTCTATGTATGGAAGTATTGTTCTTCACTGTTTTCTGGGTTTCCTTAATTTCATTTTCTGCCTGAGAGCTGACTGTGTGCTTCTGTGGGGAGAGTATTTCAGAACTGTCTTCTTTGATGACAAGGAGAAAATTTGACTTACCACAAATAGTGGGGAAAACTTTACACTTTGAATTCAGAAGTCTTGCTGACTTCCTCAAGAGGTTTGCTAAAATGTTAAATTAAAGGTACCATTTCTAGAATTCTGCTTAAACTGAGCTCACCACAACATACTTGATGTAAAAGCTTGATGCTGAAGACTGAAACATGCATGATTAGCTTCACACATATGCACAGTTGGTTCAGGAGCCATTCAATACCTGAGGGGGTACAGTGGGACTACTATAACCGTGATTTGTGTCAATATGTAATCTGTCCTGAGTCAAGGTCTCAAAATAAAATACTCCATTTTTATCCAGAGATGCAAACATTGATGTTTTAGAAAGAGGGGGGGGAAAAAAATCATTTGAATCTTTTTTTATTTCAGTAGACAGAGTATTCCCACGTCTCTGCCAAACTGGTCCTATCAGATTTTGGGCAGGGCATTTAGACTAAAATGTTTGTAGGTGATCACTGTTAGCCTGTTCCTCGTACAAAGAATGTGTGATGTGAATTCCTTGGGCCAGATTTGGATGCATGACTAGAGCTGTATATTAGACCTATGGCTTTACTCACTCATTTCAATAAAATCATTACCATGAAAAAGTCAGGCTCTGGGTATCTTGAGCAGGTTGTGGAAGTGGCTGTTGAGTGCTATTGAGATGTGCCCTTCCTGTTTGAGTGACCTGCTCCATCAGCCAGGAGCCTGAGCCCCTGGGCTGTCAGCAGAGGCTTGCCAACAAAAACTCCTTTATGATAAACCCTGCAAAACATATTTTGGTAAAATGTCCAGGGTTTTTACAATCTGCTTTCATTGCGTGAACAAATAATTATTTCTAAAATACTTCCCCTTTTAAATAATTTACTGAAATATATCCAAACTGATGAAAGTCCTGTCAAAGCAAATCTTCACACTCGGATTGCTAGCACCAGAAGCAATAGTTCCTTAGAGGAATGGTGACCTTATTAATGAATTTCAGTGACACAAATGGTATCACTATGCTACTGCTAGGACTAGGTTACATCATGTTCTCAGAACGGTCTAGGCAGTGTAAGTCTGATTTATTTTCTGCCTTACTGCCTGGCCGTACCTCAGTTTTGTGTTATAACGTACTTTTCTGGTGTGTCACTGTTTATGATCAAAAAATGTGGAAGTGCCAAGTTTGAAAAAGTTTGATCAAATACAGATTCACCTTCTGAATTTAGCTGCACACAGCAGCAAAGAAAAAGAAGTGTTGTACTTCCCAGACAGAAGCTTGTGTACAGCGTGAGAGTGCCTGTCAGTATCAGAGAAGCACAATACAAGAGCACTTTAATTCTCTGAGAGAGGCATTACAGTGTTAGGGTACACACTGTAAGACTAAACTGAGAATGCTTGAAAGTGGAAGTGATCTTCAGGTGTAGTTCTAATCTTAGCTCTCTTCCACAGCAATACCAGGCTTTCAGTCCTCCCCTCTGTGTACCTTTTTATCTGTTACACAAGAAGTGCTAGGAGCATTCTCTATGATCTGCAGAAGTAAAGCAGAGGATTCAAAGGTTGCGCCAATATCGGGATGAGATTGGATTTTTCCCATATAGAGCTATTCTGAATTCTCTGAGGGCAGGTATAAAAAGCCTGTTGCTCAAAACCAGTGGCAGAGTGGAAAGTGTATCCGTTCCTGGATGATTACAGCATCAAGAAATATCTCAAGAGACAATCGTCTTCCAAAGGAGCCGGTTCCTCAGACCCAGCAAACACCACACTAAATTGACCCAGGCAGGGAGGAATGTACTGTAAACACGATTCCCACAATTACCACTCAAACCTGCACCGAAACAAGAAACAAGGATCTGTGGATAATTCCTTTTGCACAGGGATTTTCTGATTGCTGGCCTGGCAAGTGGCATACCTGTCGGGCACGTGCTGGTCAGCAGCAGGTAACGAGGGCAGGTGTATAAAGAGAGAGGAGGCTTTTGCAACACGGTGACTGAAGCAAGGTAAATAATGTCGTCGGTGATTGTTAGTGTTTTGGTTTTCCACAATGAATGCTTCCGATAACCAGGATGCTTCAACTTTCTTATCTCATATTTTCTTCCAACGTTGCTTTCTTTTTTTAAAGAGTGAAAAAACCCCGAGTGGATGGCTACGCCACCTTAATTCTCTAAGCATTCAGCATTTTCTTTTTGAGCCGCGTTGGTCAGCTGTAATTTGCCAGCCAAGTCACCCGATTTGTGCTGCGCTTGTTTCTTAGCTGAATCCAGGTGTGAGTGCTCCCAGCATGAATACCGACAGACGAGTGTGAAAAATTGCTTCCTCAGAACACCTGCACCTGTCACTGTGTTACTTGTCACTAGATTTTCATTTTCTGAAAACGTTCACAAATGTTAGGTGAATTTCCACTGCGGGCAAATATAAAGAAAGAAGGGTGAATTCAGCTGGAGGAACTTCACTTCCCATTTTACCCAGTAAGCCTTACAGATCCAGTCTGTGTTGTTCTGCAGGTCTTGAATTTCATAGGAAGTTTCAGAGAAGAGATACTGCAAAGTGTGGCAGAAAGAAGTTTTACACATTTTAACACCAGAGTGTCCACAGACCTGAACCAAATAAACACCCTGCTTAACTTTTCTGAAATGGGAACAAAATGCCTCTCTTTGCTGCTCATTGTGCTCCCAATGTGTGAAAGAGGAATGGTCTTTACTGAGAATTTCAGAGTTGAGGCCAAGATTGAGTTTATAATGGAAAGCAAGTTTCGACCTTAGCAATGCAGAGCCAGTAGCCTCTCCATAATACAACTGTCAGTTCAATTTCTGTCAGCGACATAAACATGGAATTGAAATAAGTGTTAGACTAGGATTTGGATGAAAGTTTTAATCAGATGAGCACCTGCACTCCGAGTCTTATTAAACCGTTGAGACTGAAATTGTGTGTGAAACATTGCCATCCAGTGGCTGCTTGTGCAATTCCCAACCTGCCACACAAACAGTTGAGGAAGAGAAAAAGGTTGCAGATTATGTCATTCCTCTTCTCTTTTACGAAACCACACTGGTCTCTGCATTAGCAACACAACTCTAGACAGAAAATTCAAACAGTGATGGACTGAAGTTCCTTGAAGTTTTCTTTTTAGGTAAACGTTTGTTTCTTACAACAGTGCGTGTTATCAACATTTATGTCTCCAAAAAAAATTTCACTACTGCATCTACAGTGTATCCATCAAAAGAGGAGTTTGCAACTAAGGAGTGAAAGACCAAAGGAATGGAATATTGAGGGCCATGCAGGCCAGATCCTGAAATCATAATAAAACATCATTTTTCTAGCTGAATGGCATTGCACACTCTCCTTTAAGCCAAACTGTGCCAAGTGTGTCCTGGTATTTCCTCCTTTCTTGAAAGAGCCACTTGTGGTTTTTTCCTTTTAGTGATTTGAAACTTTTGAAGGCTGCAGATGCTGCTGCAGGGAAGTAACTTCTGCTTTACAGAAGAAGAGCTGGAGCGTGGACTGATAGTGACTTTTCTTCTGCCCCCTTGTCACCCACACTCAGCACTGATCTGACTGGAACAAATTTGGTCTTTATTAAGTCCTCTGTCCCTCTGCTACTCTGGGATTTTCAGACGGCCAGAGTGAGGTACAGCTGCAGAAATTCAGCATGGGGGTTAATTTCTGCAGAGAGCACTGCTGGTTATCAGTAAAAGCATCCGCAGCAGTATCCGCATTTTTGCAATGGGAGGGCTAATCCGAAGGAAATGAGATTGAGTGTAGCTGTGTCAGTCATTGCTGTGACTTGCTTCGTTTGAGTCGTGGCCCGCACTCGGTGGAATTAAGAAACTCTGCTCCTATTTCAGGTCCATAAACCACCCGGTTCCACTCTCTTATCACCACATTCCCCTGATCTCCACCAGGTTGTGTTAGATCTGCTTCCTCATCCTATGCCTGT
Organism: Dasyornis broadbenti; assembly: GCA_013397935.1. Taxonomy (NCBI): domain Eukaryota; kingdom Metazoa; phylum Chordata; class Aves; order Passeriformes; family Dasyornithidae; genus Dasyornis; species Dasyornis broadbenti. The sequence continues at coordinate 1,375,729 of VZRN01002121.1, forward strand.
TGCTGTGCCTGGAATCCCATGACAATGAAGTCCTGATCTCCAATAAGGAAAAACTGATGCCCACAAGCACAGCCATCATCTCACCCAGCTGGAAAGCCGTCCTTGTAGCATAAGATTAGAGCTTGTTCCTCTGCTCTGTGGAGTTGCAGAATTCAGAGTGGGTGCTACAAATGGACACAAGGCCTTTGGGAATAAAAATTTGCTCTCTCTGTGATACCAGCCTGGATTGTATATGGCAGCTCAATTAAAGGTCACACTTATTACTAAAGGTAAGAGCGTTAGTATAAAAATGGAATTTATTTTGTTGAAAGTAACTACAGCATTGCAATACTCAGTCAATAAAACAAAGAAATTAGAAGCTTTTAAATAGGCCTGTACTCCCAAAGTGTCAAGTTTTTTCCTTTTGGAAGTCTGGCCCTGGCTGGCCAAACTCAGGAACTGTCAGACAATCCTACTAATGTTATCTTAACAGAATAAACCAAAAGGACACTAAATAACACGTAGCTCTGGGATTGATTCATGAAGCATTACCCTGACTTATAAACGTGCCTTACAGATTATTCAGCTGTGCATCTCAGGAGTCAAATTCACCAAGCAGTAACCCATCACCTCCCTTAAAGGAGGGGAACCCACGAGCCTTGCTGTAAATCTGCAGAACATCAGAGGATTATAGCATTTGAACAAAACATCAGAGCCTTTCAGGCTCTCTGCTTTCTTTGCTTTGCTAATTAACTTTTCTGTAACTCACTGTATTACCTGGCTGCAGCAGGGAGCTGGCACACTAATCCGTCTGCAAGGTGACCCCTGTTGTGTGCTATGCAGATTGGGATATTGATATGCTGCTGTGGGCTGCAAGACATATCTGTTTCTGTCCCTTGCCTGTCATTTGTAGATGCAAAGGGAGGAATGGCTGAGTGTTTAACGAGAGGGTTTGATCCCACTGTATGTCTGGGCTAATGCAGGGAAGAATAAGGCTTGGATAAGCATCCTCACTGAGACGTCATGGTGATTGGCTTCAGTGCCATGCCTACGATTGATCTGTGCTCTGAGAGACTTAGTCAAATCAAAGCTCTAAACAGATACAGCTTTTGTGATTGCTCATTTTAAGGCTGGATTCAGTGCTTTTTAGCTCCTGAGCTTATCTTTGCTCTCTCTGCGTTTGACTCTAAATAATCGCAGTCCCTTTGGGAGCTGTGACTTACTGCAGTCAGACTCACTGTGGTTAGGGAGGCCCAGAGAAAAGATCAACACTTATTTCTCGAGTCCTCTGGACTTATTGTGAAGGCTTCTGAAACGATGATCACTATAAATATTTTTTCAGTGGGATTTACTCTGCTGTGGAAAAAAAAAGGCAGGTGTTAAAGTTATTAGAAGTACGTCAAAAGTTTGCCACTAAATACCAGCGTAGAGGTATGTTTACCAACAATAACACCAAAAATGAGGAAAAAACGTTCTGCAGGAACTAGGATTTGTCAGGTTATTTCAGAAAGTTTGGGATCATTTGGGGAAAACCAATTTTTAGAAGAGAAGGTTGTATGAAAGCAGCATTTCAGCAGTCAGACTCTCTAAATCCAAAATGTAGGAAACCTTTCTTGCATGAAATAGTGTGTTTCAGTTTCTAGTGATATCTTTTGAAGAGTCAGTCAAAGATTATAGAGTTTACTTGCCCTGGGATCCCCAGGTGACAGCAGAAGTGTGGACAGTGACTTGTAAAAAGCCACCTTTCACCCGCACAGATCCTGGGCAGAACCAGCACTTTCCTTCCATTTCCATCACAGCATTGAAACATATACCTGAACATCTCCCTGGTTTATACAGCACCCCACCTTTATGCCTGTCAAAGAAACAGGAGCAATAACAGGTTTGAGAGCCTGTTTATTAACTCCAAAAGAGCTATGCACTGATTTCTAGTCATGGGTTTTACTCCTGCAATTGCTACAGTGGTCTTTTGAGAGGCCCAAATTTTGTAACCTATTGGAGCAGGGGGAAGGGAGTTAAAAGTCAGAGAAATGCCAATTAATTCTCTGGAATGTTTCAAAGTGGGGTTTGAGTGTAGATTTCCAAGAATGTGCTCTTTTAGAGAAAGAAGTGATTTTTGCTGAGAGCAGTGAGTGTTACTGATTTACTGAAGCTGATATTGACAAAGCTGCCTGGTTACAGTCCCAGGCACAGAATTATTTGCCTTCCAGGCTGCCAACACTGAGTCCTTCAACTCATCTCTATTTACTTCAGACACAGTCCAGGAGGTAGGAAAAGAGATGCAGGCTTTCAAAAAGAAGTCAAGGCACAGACAAACTGGGAAAACGGTGGTTACATTCACTAGCAGTTCCAATTTTCACAGGTTTGTTCCAGATGCCATGAGCCCATGTCTGGATCCTGTGGAGGAGGGTACAGGGGAGTATTGCTTTGTCTCAGAGACAAGTGGGATGTCATGCAAGCAGTTCTTTGCAGGTTGTGTTTATCACAGGAACTGAGCTGGTAGATTGAAAAACCTGGTAACTTGATTTTTTTCCTGATATTTAACCAAAGTAGCGTTTGCTGAAACTTTGGCTGCCGTTTTCCTTGGTTTGTGGTGATGAGCAGTGAGAATGATTGATCACTGTCTTCTTTCCTTACAATAATCTTTTAAATTTTACTGAGTTGAAAGGTTATCAGCATTACCTCTCCCCAGTCATAGTTACTTCTCTTCCAAAAGCAACAAATCCTTTCCTCTTTCATTTCTCACAGGTAACGCTTTCTAAATGTCTCTGACTATTCTCATTGCTCTTCTTGGGCATGTCTTCCTTTTAATGTCTGGTGCTTTGACCTCTCCAAATAATGTCACACCAGCACTGCAAAGAGCACATTCTGCTCAGTTCAGTGACACTCTTGCTAATACATCCCAGAGGGAGATTGATTTTCTATATCACACTATCTCACTGACTGGCTTTTTTTTTCAGTTTGTGACCCAGTGTAAGCACCAGACCCTGTTCTGCAGCTCTGCTACCTTGCCAGGCATTGGATATTTTGTGCTTGACTTCATCTTATTATCATCTCCTACTCTTCTGCTAAACTTCACTTTGTTGACTCCAGATAATCAGTTTCTCCATCCAGGCTGGTTTTGCTTTTGGTACAAAGCCAACAATTACAGTTGCAGGCACTGTTTTCACCTGTGGAGATTCTGCTGCTCGGCAAGTGTCCCAGCAAAGCAGAGCCAAAGCTGGAGCTGGGCTCTCCAGGATTGGGGTCCCCTGTTAAGGGAAGCCCCTCAGGAGCATGTAGAGGAGAAATAGCAGTGAAGATGGAGCTTCCATCGAGGATCAGGAATAGTGAGAAGATATCCTTGAGCTTCTTGAAAAGACACAAGTTGAATAATGTCACTGTAGCAGGCAGGAATCAGTCTGAATTGCTGTCCCAGTGGCCAAGTGGTGCTGCTGGTAAAATGCCTGCGTAGATACCCGTGTCAGAGCAGGTGACATAAATATTTCACAGTGCTGAAAGGAATGTCCTGTTTCTCCAGCCCCCAGCAAAAGCAGACACTCTTTACTGAAGTACTTAATGCATTTGAAGTACACTCACTCAAGACTAAAGAGAAGCCTTTTTCTCTTCTGACTCATTCGAACCTCCTCATATTTTCTTTAATAATAGCTCCCTTCAAGCATGTCTTGTATATAAGAACTTGAGCCAAGTGTGTTTGGCCAAGTAGGTCTTCATTTAATGAAGATAATTTATGAAGTTATATATATATTTATATATATGTTTATTTTCATTTATAAACTGTACCACAACTGAGTTTTTTCAAACTATGTTACACTGGCCTAAGATCTTACAAGTGCAAAACTATCCAGAACTGCATTTTACGTTATTAGAGAGAACACTCCAGGCACAGGCAGGGGATTTCCCACTCTATCTCTGTTTCTCGTGACTTCTTTTCATTCACTGTCTAGAACAGACAGTAAAGTACTGACACATAATACCATTCTACTTTTAATTTCCTATAGCTTGCTTTGGAGTCAGGCTCTTGTTTGGATCATAGACTGAACTCTCTGTAGCTGATAGCAATTGAAATTCCAGTGCCTTAATATGCCCCATGAAGCAAGGGCTCAGACACTCTTAGATATGCCTGCTTTGCACACACACCATCACTGCTCCTAGTTAGAATGTGTATTAAGAATGGTATGAATTCTATTTTATGGATCAATCGTTACTAAAAAAAAAATTACACAGCGTTAGGCAGCAGCCACTTGCAAAAATGTCATTATCACCACTGCTGGATTAATCTAGAAAGGAATACCATAGTGATTCCTTTGTGTTAAGGGGGAATAGGCTGCAGGCTTTGATTTCAAAAATCAATGTTTTTGCACACAGAAATAAAACAAATGTATTAAAATGCGGTAGCTTGTTACAAAACAGTCTCACACAGTTCTGGTGATGTCATTAACACCACCAATGGACAAGAGCTTGGTCAGAGGTCCTTTCCAGCCATCCATGCCCATTCAGTCAGCACACTGGGACCAGCAGCCGTGGCAAAATTCAGCAGCTCCTGAAAAATTATTGTGCGGGTTCAAATATGCCAAAAAGGCACATTTGCGATACCTGGGGAGTTTCATTCTCACGCGTCTGTGTTATCACTTTCAGGGAGATTCCTGCCCACAGGTGAGGCAGCAGCAGCAGCTCTCAGCCTCTGGTACAGCAGCATAAAGCGCTACCACTGAACTCCAAGTGGCGTGTCAGGCTTTTAGCCACGTCAGCTGGGAAGCCACAACGCACCAAGCCCTGGGCTACACCGTGCCCAGCACTGCTGTGCCTGCAGCAGCTCCCACATCTGAGGAGCAAGGCAGGCAGCCCCAGGCAGCACCTCTGGAACAACTGCAACAGCTTCGTCTGCCGTGGCCCTGCTGACAATTCCTGCCTTAGAGCCCCGTGCTGTTGTGGTGGTAAGAGATGGCAAAGGCTGTGGGGTGGATGGAACCACGGTGGGGCTGAAGGTGAGCTAAATCAGTGTAGTCATTTCCCTGCCGGCAGCTCAGTGTGAAACATTGTTTTTTCTGTGAAAGCACGGACTCAAACTACGTACAACTGTGCCCCGCAGATATTTGAATGCTGTCTAGCTTTGATTCATAAGCTGAATATATTACATAACACACAGAATCTGTTCTACAAAACCTGAGACAGAGCTGTCTAATTTCACGCATTCCTTTCAGCGTAAATGTGCGAGACACAAAGAAAGCCATTCCCAAACTTACTGGGATATAAGATAAGCCTAAAGATACATTTAGGCCATGACTGTGCAAAATAAGTCTGTTTTCTGTTGCAAATGTGGTTAGACATGCGTTAAATACGTGGATCTTGTTAGACATGCTCTGTATGTTAATAAGTCGGGCAATAACAGACTAGCAGAGAATCTACCATTCCCTGCAACTGGAAAAACTTTGTTTCATTGTTGTTTGCTCTGATTTCACATTTGCTTTCCTAGCCCCTACAGTCGCCCTCTCTGCCTTGGCAAAAAATCACCTACGGATTACTCTTATTTTGTCTCATTTGAAATATACAGTATGTCTCTCTGAGGAGAGAAACATACACAACCTGCAGTAGAAGCAAATTGAGCAGACTGAAAGAAAATGGTTTAAAAAACAGTCATTGGGAGAAGAAAGTAAAAGCAGTCCTGGAGCTTAAACTGATAATGGAAAAAAACACATGGTTTTGTGGAGCTCACTCAATAAGAAATGTAGAGGACAATAAACAAGAACTCGTTAGTGGGATAGTCTTTCCACCTGCAAAATAAACTGAAAAATCCTATTTTTAAAAATGCAGCTCAAAAATTAATGTTCAAAGATCAAAGACAAACCAAGATAATGTTACATTTCAATGTCATATGAAGAGTTCTAACAGTAGCAAAACGATAAAACGGTTAAAAATATATATTAAAAAGGCCTGTAACGAGAAGTAGGAGAAAATGCACTCATAAAACAAAATTGTCCATGTCCCTGTATCTGTACCAGTATCAGAAGCAAAAGTTGCTTGTCTTCTTTAAGCTATATACAGGAACTAAATCCTAGATGGAAGCAGACTGAGCAGAATTTTTTTTTGTTAGTATCACCGCATATATTTTTCCAGGCACATTAGTAATAGCTCCTACTTCTTCAGCAGCCTGGCTAAATCTGCACAGAGTTCAGAAGAAAAGTTCAACTTCTTTTAAGCTGCAGGAATGAAGGTTTGCAGGCGGTCTCTTAGGCAGCAGCAATCTCCATCAGAAAACTGTCTGACAATTTCTGTCCACAGCTCTCAGCTGCACAATGCCACAGGAGCTGGACATGCTGCTAAGGGTCAGCAAAATTCACGGCCACTGATTGCATTACCGGCGTTCCTGTAATTACTTCCGCCCTTCTGTGGTAGCGCCTGTAGCCTCAGGACCTCATTGCGTCGAATGCTGTACAAGGATATGAAAATTAGATGGTCAGGGGTTTGCATCGTGTTAATAGAGGCAGTGGCACAGGGTGCAAGGGAACATTTAGGTGGCAGCACTCGATGATACAAAAGGTGTGCACAGAACAGTGGGTGTCATCCCAGTCTTGGGATTTGCAGCAAAGAGCTTAAGACAGGATTGTGGGGTAGAAGTTTAAACAAAACACCTTTGGACAACAAATGATCCAATGTAGCAAAATATTTATTTCTATTATAGTGAGCTGATATATCAGAGTAAATGTTTAATTTCAGTGATTAAAACAGTAAGGTGCACATATATTTACCCCATTTACATAATTAAATTGAGATAAAACGCAAGGGTCTACATTTTCCGTGTTAGTCTTTGTCAGATCTATAGAAAGCAGACTTTACCAAGCTCAGGCAGCATGTCCTTCATGTGACTAATCTCACCTTTCTACAGCGGAGTGTCGAAATGTGGCAGCTGACAATACTTATCTATTTTTAGAAACTGATATAAAACTGAAAAAAATCAGCCTTATTGTGATAGAGTTTGAACAAACGCAGTGTTGATACTCCCTAACCCAAAAGGGCATATGAAGAATGTGGAGAAAGCTCACAGAAAGCTAAGTGCAGGTTTAGTTAATACCTTTTAAAGTGCAGAACAGGCTTTTCTACTACCAGCTCCCAGGAAAGTCCAGCATGCTTTTCATTGCTGTTCCTCCATTTTGCTCTTTTCCTCCATCCTTCTGTAGCCCTGGTTAAAACAACAGTCATTTTTGACCGTGTGTTTTCCCAGACTCTCCTTCTCCCCTTGGACACAGTTACCGTTGAGGATTTGCTGTGCTTGGGATGCCACCTGTCTGGGTGAGCAGAACTGGTGGGCACCGCACAGACTGTGAGCAGAAATCTGAGTGATTCCCCACGGAATGAGCCGTGCCGCTCCCCGTGCAGCACAGGTTCCGTGTGTCAGACGCGAGTAGAAACAGCGCTTGCAAGACTCGCTCTGCCCAGGACATCCCAGGCAGGCGCATGACAGCACATTCCTGAGAAATCACTGGTTTTTTGCTGCTGTTCCTGATGCTGCCGAGGGCCCGACGGGTGTCGGTGCGAGGACAGCAGGACAAGCACACACAGGTGATGACACCGTCAGGCTTTGTGGGCAGACAGCCCCAGGGATTGCTGCTCATCCCCCCTTAGCCAGGCCACCACACAGCCCTGCCTCCAGTGTTTACATTTATATGTTTTTTGAACACTTCCAGGGATGGTAATTCCACTACTTCCCTGGGCAACATTTTTCACAGTCTGACCACTCCGTGAAGGAATTTTTCCAAATGTCCAATCTAAACCTGCCCTGATGCAACTTGAGGCCATTTCCATTTGTCCTACCACTAGTAACTTGGGAGGAGAGACCAATCTTCACCTCGATAAAAACTTTCTTTCAGGTGGTTGTAGAGAGCAGTAAGATCCCCCCTGTGCCTCCTTTTCTCCAGGCTAAACCACCCCAGCTCCCTCTGCTGTTCCTCATCAGACTTGTGCTCCAGCCACTTCCCCAGCTCAGTTGCCCTTCTCTGGATGCTCTCCAGCACTTCAATGTCTGTCTCGTAGCGAGGGGCCCAGAACTGAACATGGTATTTGAGGTGCAGAATTTGAATCACTGATTGCTGACAGCATCTGGCTTGAGAGGCTTTGTCGTGCTCCCTGCCTCGGGTTACGTTTCCAAGGCAGGGTTTTATCCTTGTGTCCTGGTGCAAGCTACGCTCTGCCCACTTGCCTGCTGACACAAAACACCCTCCACATGGAGCATCTTTCATAGAATCGTAGAATTTGCTGAGCTGGAAGGGACCCATCAGGATCATCGGGTCCAGCTGCTGGTCCTGCACAGGACCATCCCCAAGAGTCGTACCCTGTGCCTGAGAGTGCAGTCCAAACGCTTCTGGAACTCTGTCAGGCTTGTGCTGTGACACTTCCCTGGGGAGCCTGTTGCAGTGCCCAACCGCCCTCTGGGTGAGAAACCTTTCCCTGATATCCAAACTAAACCTCCCCTGACTCAGTTTTCATGCCTGAACTTTGTTGAGGCTGATGGCTGTGGCTGCCGGGTGTACCTCAAGGAGAGACCAAGTCTCTGTCAACGCACACCCACTGCAGAAAGGCGATTTTTTTTCGCGATCCCTGGTCTCCCACAGCTCCCTCAGCTCAGCTGGGAGCAGGGAGGTCTCTCCTCTCACTTGACAGGTCTGGGGGTCCCCAGCGGGTGCGTGGAGCTGCCGGGGTCGAAGCGGGCGAGCTTCCCCCGCTGCCCACGAGGTGTCCTCCCGCACCAAGGCAAGCCCCGCAGCGCTGCTGGCAGCGCCCGGCACGGAGCGGCATCCACTCCTCGGGTGCAGGCTGGTGATGCTCTTTAACTCCTCGGGTGCAGGCTGGTGATGCTCTTTAACTCCTCGGGTGCAGGCTGGTGATGCTCTTTAACTCCTCGGGTGCAGGCTGGTGATGCTCTTTAACTCCTCGGGTGCAGGCTGGTGATGCTCTTTAACTCCTCGGGTGCAGGCTGGTGATGTTTTCTTCTCCCCACGAGGTGCAGCTCGGGGGTCCGCAGCTGAAACGCAGCCCCTGTGCGCTCCCCGGAGCACCGCAGGGTTGGCGCTCTCTGACTCTCTCTCCTCAGGGCTTTGGACACCCGATGAGATAAACGAAAGGCTTTATACTAGAAATAGTAAGCAGGCAGAGAGCAAATAGTGTGCTTAGCAAAATGTTAATTGTATTATTAATTGACTCCGATTTCCATTCATGCCCAGATTTTGCCACTGAGGCTGGCAGGCAGCATCTCCCTTCCCATTCCTCTGCTCTGCCCTCAGCCAGAGGGACAATAATTTCGGTATAAAGCCAGAGGCAGAGGGTACAGAACAGAACAAACCAAAGAAATGCAACTGTTCTGTACACGGGGTCATATCACAGCCAGCACACAAGGGTGACGAGAAAAGCTGTGAGTGTGCTGAAGGTCAGTGTCAGCACGGGGCACCATCTGTTTGAAATTCCAGCTGGAAGTTACCGCTGCTTGGCCTCTGTACTCAGCAGCCAGAGCTTTCTGTCCCTGCAGGCAGATACAAGTGGGTAGAGGAAAGCACATCAGTTGGGTTTGGATCTGGTCCAGTGAGCCCAAGCCCAGAATGGGTGACCTCCACTGATGTGAAATGATCAATTTTATGTACTCAAACACAAAAAAAAGGTAGTCCTGCCTAACCTTTCCAGATTATTCTCCCACAGCTACTGAAATGCCACCACATTTTGTTTTATGTCCAGTGCAAAGTTCACGTGTCATTACATGGTATTCACAGCGTTGGCTTTCTTTAAAAAACCTATTTGCATTCAAGGATAGACAAGGGAACATATGTGACGCTAAAATAGTAAAATATGTCCAACTGTCTTATAATTTGGGAGTCAAATATCCTTCACTATTGAGAAAAATGCAGAAACGTGGTTTAATTAGCCTAAATTTAAACTAAAATTTGAATGCAATTCTCAATATTCCAGCCATAAAAGACCAATAGTAAGCAACATTTACACAGATGCAAGAGTATTGTAGGCAATATGAAAATGAACTATTTAAATACTAGAAAGATAAAAGGGGAAGTTATAAAAGTTGTGAATTTTAAAGGCATTCATTCTAGTTCCTGGTATGCCAGTATTAAATTCCCCATATAATTAACCTTTAAGGACCATAAGAAATTTTCTGGAAAAGTACTTTCCAAACTCCTGGTTGAGAGAAGGACTTCATGGCTTGATGTGGACTATGGAACTTTTGAGTCCAGTGAAAGAAGCAAAATCTAGATCAGAAGTGAAGGACCCCTAAATACTCTTCTTCTTCTCCAAACCTGCTCCTACATTTGTAAAAAGATAGGAGCACTGCTCATTTTAAACACCAATATCACACAGACTCTGTCTTTAAACTTCATAAACTTCAGATTACCAGAAGCCAGGAGCACGTATTAGGAACTGCAATTCTACGTGTGCACTTTTCTCACATCCCTTTCCAAATTCCCACTGTACAAACCAGCATATTTTGGCCAATCAGGAATTAAAATTCTCACGTTATTGCCCTGCAATGGTTCCAAGAATGTCTGATAACCACAGCAGGATTTTCAGTACAACTGGGTGATGACAACACAATGTTAGAATAAACCAGCAGCCTCAAGAAAGTGAGCAGCTCCCTTTCGATAATTGTTGCTGCTCTCCTGAGGTTACTCGCTGCAGTCTTCCTCCCGGCACTTTATAGGATGTTTTAGATAAGCTGGGCTGTGTCCTGAAGCACCTTGAATGTAGACACCAAAACAGCAAACTGCGCTCAGCACTGTGGAAAGTGCTTATAGAGACAGGAGGCCAAGTCTGCAAGGGGGCACTGCTCCACCCTGTATCAATCAAATTTTCATTCTTTACTGACCAGAGCACCAAAATACTGAAAGTTTCAAGTGCTGGTAAACACAGTACGGTAGCCTAGCCAAGAATTACAACATCATGTCGCTTTAAAAGACTGAGCTTCAGGGAAAAAAAATATGTTCATCCTGGGAGAGTTACACAAAGATTACCTTAGTCATGTAATTGTAGTAGTGCAATTGTGTAGAGAACTATTTAAGTTACCTTTGTAAGTGTCTCTCTTGTTTTATTTAACTCCTCAGTATAAAACAATATTTAAAACAATGTTTTATAGTTTCAAAATTTGTTGAAGAGTAGAAGGTTGTGATTCAGCTGCCAAGTAAATTACAGAGATGAGTGCTCTCCTTGGATAAGAACAAAGGAGACAGTTCAATAGCAAGCTAGTTCAGGGAACTGAGGAGTTATTTCACAGTTTCTGACCCTGGATCTTTAGAGTCACTGTTCAGAGGAACAGAGAAGACGCTCTGCTTGTGCTTTGTCCAAAGGCAAATACAACAAAGTGAAACTGCGACTCTTAAATGCAGCAACCCAGAGGTGGAGAGAGGGGGACCGGGGTGTGCATGCACCCCAAAGCTCCTGTGAATGGCATCTACTAATGCATGCATTCTCAAATTCCTTTCAAAAATGGTACAACTGCAATGTGGGATTTCCATTTGGTTAGTCCATGCCATGCTGCTGTCAGCATTTTCCCGAGGTGACTGCCGCTGTTTTTCTCATAACCTCTGTTTTCATGAAACAGGTAGGGTTTAAGAAGCCCTGTGGAGACAGCTTAGGAAAAGGGAAGCTAGTGCTGTATATATACATTTGCAGACATTTTTGTCTAGTCACGGGGATTTTTCTGCTGAGAGAATGTAAAAAGCCTCTTTCAGACTAAAATCTCAAACTGTCACAGAAAAGATATTTTAAAATCACGGTTTTCAAAAGTCCAGATCTCTTTGTGGTTTTGCCTTTCCACAAAGTTCCCTCATGTTCCCCAAGCCTTGCTACACCAGTGTTTAGGGTGGCTGGGAAGTTCCAGGCTGAACACTGAGGATTTCGCCTCTGCTGGCTCCTGGCAGTGCTGAGGTGAGATTTGTAAGAGCTGAGAACAGAAAAAGCGAGTTTGCAAAGAGCCACATGTCTGGCTCCAGAGCTGTGGGGTCTCAATTTGCCATTGCCCCTTGCTCCATCAAGCTGGCAGATTCTCCTCGTGCCTCCTCAGCAGACAGCTCTATCCACTTTTTGCTAAAACACCTTTCCACAAAACACTCCAATTTTGATAAATCAGCACTTTTAGATGAAAAATAGTTCTACCTAAAAATAACCAACTAGCTTCACCTTTGAGAGCTGTACCTTAGCTAATTGTATTAGCAAGTGCTGACTTTGAAGCTCGGCTATAAACACCTCTTCAATACCCAACCAAGCTCCGCTAAGAGGAAAGGATGCTTTATAGAGCATTGCAGAAGCTGGCAGAGCCTGAGACTTGAGATTAAACCCTGTCTTAATACCGGTTGATAATACTGCATCCTATGACACGCAGGAGGGATGATACAATGCAGCAGAGAGGGACCAGGGCCTTTAGGTCCTGCTGTTTTCTGCTTGTTAATTACCTCCTGGGTCGAGGAGTACATTATCCGCATATGCATCTGCTAATGGCGAAGAATCTGTTGCAGTCACACTAAAAACATTTTGCAGTCTGACCCGAGTGATAAGATACAGCAATGTTATGTGTTGCTTCACAAAGAACAGCCTTCTGTTTGCATTCACTTCACAAATTATGTTCTAAATGCTTTTATCACGCTGCACTGGCCCCTGAAAAATAAACTCTCAAATTCTGTCTCTCCCATTTCAGCTAAACTGGGGAGGGGCTTATGCCTTTTTATGGGAAGAAGCGATGAGTTATTTTTCTTAGAAACAGTTAAAAGTAACACCTGGAAGATTTAAAGTTGATGCCACCTGGCCACCAGGTGGATCACATTCTTAACACCATGAATGTAAAGTAGTGGAAATGCATCAAAAGCAGCTGAATATCTGACCCTGGTTGCCCTCGGTTTTATGCAGCCGTGCACAGCAGAGGAAGCACAGTGGTACTGCAGCTCTTGGCTCCAAGAGACACCAGGGTCTGGATGTCTGTGAAAATGCACTGACTTTGTATTGACTCAAAAGCATAGGTTAGACATCGATGGTACCGTGAATGTGAACATGGAGTGCTAGGGCAGTGGCTGGAACACAGATTTAAAAACTCTAAAATATTTCTGTGAACTGCTCTGAGCCCATAACTGCAGTTGTGCAACTCCCTGGCTCCATGTCTAACTGTCTGGGTAACACGCAAAAGTCTGCTCTACAAAGTGTATCCGAATCATCTGACATTTTAAATTGGTTTTAACTTCAAGATAAATGAAATTAAAATTGAATTTGGCAATATCACGTGAGGTTTACTTACTCATATGCAACACCTATTACATACGTTGTTCAACGTGCATAACATTTCAGAGCCCTCAAGCAGCACGCTGAAATCTCCACGTCACAAAAAGCAACCCCCTGACATTTGCTGCCGAGGGGGCTTTTTGGGGAGGTGCACAGCAGCCTACCCAAGCCTCCCTACCCAGCAAAGCTGCATCCCCTGCTGCATCTGCTGCAATCAGAAAGAACAGCTTGCCCCAAAGCACACTTTGGTCTCCGTTACTGTTTTTCCTTTCTTTATGCAGAAATTTGTTTTTCTTTCTCCCAGCTTGCAAACCTCTCCTGACTTCTATCTGCAAGTGTTAACTACAGTACAATTTAAGTATCCCTCTGCAAGATTTTTGAAGCTATTAAACCATGCAGAGATTCAAAAAAGGGAAGAAAATCTGGTCCAGAGAATGGGAGAACTGTTGAAATTATGGTGTTGTATTTTGAAATTCTCCTTGGAGGAAATACATTGCTGAGAATAGCAAATACATGTGCTGGTTATTTAAGAACACCCCGCTTACATATCTTTGCCCCTGCCAGTTAATACTTGGGTTTTTATTAAACATTGCTACTTTCTTGGCCAAATCATGTTCAAACTTAATTGGCAATTCTTCTTATTTACATATTTTTATTTACCCCATCTTTCTCTTCCTCCAGGCCAGCTGGGTTTAGTCATAGAGCCCCATTCCACCAACCTCAGAAACAGCCCATTCCTTTTTACATCTTCATTTTTTTCTTGTTATTATGCAGTTTTATCCTTGTTGTGCTTTTATTCCTCTCCAGCTACCGTATAATTTTTCCTGAGCACCAGCATTACCTAGGCTTGAATCTTGAGCTAAATGTAATAACTCCGAAGAGTTTGTACAGGTATATCTGTGTTCTGAGGCCTTAAACTTGAAATAAGCACCAAATTTAGATCAGCTCAGTTACACAAATCAGCTGCTTATTTAATTTTTTCCTGGTATCCCGAGTGTCGTAGCATCCTGTGGGGGCACATGCAATCAATAGCAGCCAGTTATGCCTCCAACGCTCACTGCAGGTTAATAAAAAACAGAAGGAACACACTGAGATCTCATTGTCTCAGCAGCAGCAGCTATGTCAGGGCTGAAGAACTGGTTGTAATTAGAACCTTTAGATCTTCTGAATGTAAGAGTCAAAGGGCTCTTTAGAGCTTTGGAAGCTCTTCCATGGAAGGATTGGAGAAAGGTCTGGAAAAGAGTCCTGCCTGCCCATAGCTTGTTAACTAGCACCGTTATGGAGGGAAAGGATTCCATGTTGCTAAAGGTCTGTACTTTCTGTTCTACCCAGAGCCTTGAGTGAATACTAAAATCCTGGCTCAGCCACACAGAGAAATGGTGACATTCTTAAAAACGTATCAGAATCCACTGGTACCTGATGAGCTAAAGGCTTTTTCCAGAGCAGAACAAAAAAAGTAGTTACTTTAATAAAATGTGACATTAAAAATATAATATCTGTAAAATAGTTGCATGCGAAACCTCAAGACGTGTTTATGAGTTAAAAATCAAAATGGTTCAGTCTTAGCTCCGAGCAGAATATTACTGATTTGTCATGTTGCAAGAAAGATGCTGCCTGACCTAAATCCCCTCAGAACTCGGACCAGATGAAAGAATTTTGGATGCTGACCACAGACTCACCAATGAGTATTTGTAGGCTGAACACGTAGTCGGATCTGTAATGGCTGAACGTGTATTGGCTTCCTTATAATTTGTCTTTCTATCATTTCCATTAACACTTTCTGTTTGTCAGGTAAAGCATTAGCATACAGTGCCCTGTAACACCTTTGGCACATACCGAGGCTACTGAACACAGAATTATTTGAGCAACTTCATCTCTTATGCTTTCACCAGTCGATAATTGCCATAATGGGGCAGTTTGCTGTTTTGATCTTGTAGAACATGAAGTCCCATTACATTTGTACACTAATCTGGGCTGTCTCTCAGCTCTTGCTCACAAGAATAACTGCTTACAAACTCTGCTCCAAAATACTTTGCCCCATGCTCTCTTTTCCTGGTCTCTTTCCCTTTTCTCTTTTTCTCCTACTTCCAGCACACCAGTTGTCTGACTCCCACACCTTTCCCAAACCCCTCCTCCTCTAACATGTACCCGTCCTGTGAGCTCCTCATACATGGCTGTGTGGAGGAGAAAATGGTGCTGTTTGCAGAACAACAGAAAAATCCTCTCCCACCACAGACTGGAGAAGAGCAAACAGTGGGTATATAAAAGGTCAGCTATTTTAAAGAACTTCAAAAGATGATGAAAAATGTCTCCCCTTCAGACAAATCTAGGAACCATGGCCAGATGCATGATAGAATTCTTCACAATAAAATTACTTCCAAGACCTTTTTGAGTCTTTCTTCTCATGCTGCCTTATGCTACAAACTTCTTCTCTATTCTGTTCTCTATTCTAGTTTTTCTGCATTTGGACTAGAGTCATGCAATGAAATTAAGTCATATGACATCTTTAGTTGCTTGACAGCAGCCTCATCTATGAAAATCAGTCTCATCAACGAAAATGTATCCTTGCAATTTGCAAAGTTGGTAAGATGCTTACATCTTTCTGAGAAAAATGTGGGGTTCAGTGACTTCAGCAGCTGCTATTAGGCATCTGCTGTACAAATGACACAATCACTTGCATAAAACAATCAGTGTAGCTGGCCAGAGTTCCTGTGTCCTTTGGTTATGGTCTTTGATGAATAGACTCTCTTATTTTTCATGTCCAATCTATTATTAATAACATTCTCTGTGATCATCCAGACACAAAGAATTAAGACAATAACTCTGAGTGAATAACAGCCTTGGCTTGCGCAGTGGAATAACACTCATTAAGCTTCTGCCAAAAGACCATTGCTTCAGACACGAGGATGAGCAAGTGCCCTACAGATTGGAAAGTGCTCATATGCAGTGTATTAAGCTAAAACATCCCCTTTTCTTGGGAGTTCCTTGTGGTAGCACCAAATGTATCAATTAAATTACCTAATGAAATGCATTTCAATATAAAACAATCTTCATTCCCAACGTAACTGTCTCTTTTGTAATAATATAACAAGAATATAAGGGTTTTGTGTATGACAATCTTCCTGAAGACAAACTTAATGGGAAAAAAAAAAAAAAAAGGATTAAGGTAGATCATATTTCTGTGTCGCTGAAACAATGCAAAATTTTAGAAACTACCTTCTTGGGACAAAGAGGGAGATTCAAAACAAGCAGCAACAACAACTTCCTTGTCAACAAGCTGTATCCCACCTGACTTTGGACACTGCAGGCAGCCCAGAATAACGCTCTGCTAGGTTCACACTGTAATGGTCCCTCTGTCTGTCTACAGTGTTGTGGTTTAACCACAGCCAGAAACTCAGCACCACTCTGCTGTTCACTCAACCCCTCACGGTGGCAGCAGGGAGAGAACAGGAAAAGGGAGAAAACTCATGGGTTGGGATGAAGACAGTTTAGCAGATAAAGCAAAAGCCACGAGCAAAACAAAAGGAGGAATTCATTCAGAGCTTCCCATGGGCAGGCAGGTGCTCAGCCAATCTCCAGGAGAGCAGGGCTTCCTCGAGAAGGAAGTTCCTCGCTTCCTTCTTCTTCTTCCCCCAGCTGTGTATGTGAGCATGATGCCATGTGGTCTGGAATATCCCTTTGCTCAGAGGGATCACCTCTGTCCCCTCCCAGCTCCTTGTGCACCCCCAGCCTCCTCTCTGATGGGGTGGGAGATGAGGCAGAAAAGGCCTTGGCTCTGTGCAAGCACTGCCCAGCAATAGCAAACACATTCCTGTGTTATCAACGGTTTCCAGCACCAATCCAAAACACTACCCCACATCAGCTACTAGGAAGAAAACTAACTCTAGCCTAGGCAAAACCAGCACAAGTGCCTGCGTAGGGAGGGAGTGCTCAGTGCTCTCATTAAGTATTGCAGTTAGAAGCCAGGACAGAAGCAGCCACAATTTGGGCACCACATTAACCTGCAGAGAGGGATGACGAATGCAGGCACAAGCACCTGCTGAGATCTCTGACTTCTTGACAGCGTGCATGGCTCGCCTGCTGCTGTTGGACGGCCCTGATACCACCACACATCCTCATCCTTTCTTGTACCATATCCATCCATTTAGGATGAGCCATTAGACTGCCATTCTTCATGCATAACTTCACGCTGTTCTCCCTTTCAGAAAGCGAGCTGGCAAAGGGAGAGAGCACACTGCGCAACGACCATTTCTTGGCTGTGTTATTTGAACTCATGAAGGAAATGTGGTTCACGGCCTGCAGAAACTGGAGTTTCAGACTTCCAAATTTCACATCCTCTTTATATGAGTTCTGTGTGTATTTTCCTCCCTAAAGCTTTCACTACCTTGTCTTTTCAAAAGCCATGAATCCTTTTTTATTTCACTCACCAAAATCTCAAACTAAGTAATTGTTTCACCACAGAGGAAGTTTAAATATGGAACTAGCACAAGGCAACACCCAAATCCAAAATGCATCCTGAAACACAAAGGTATCAGGATCTGAGATATGTATCTATCCACAACATCCTTCTCCCAAATATCTCAGCTGAAGTTCTGCATCCGGTCCGCAGAACTGCAATGCTCTCCTGACCCTCCCACAACTGTAAGCAAACTCAGGTCTAGATTTAAACTTCACACACAAGCACATCTCTTGTTAAGAGAACAGCAATATCATGGCCCTGTAGTGCCCATTTTTGAGTAGAGTTGCTCTTTCACTTGCAAATGTAGGGAAAACAGATTGCTCCACTCTGTGGTTACAGGAGGTGGCATATGATTGATAAGAGTGACAGCTGTAATAGGATGTCCATAATTCATTTACCTAAAAAACCCCAACCTGCATAATTTCATTTTTTAATCTTTCATCCAAAGAAAATACAATGTTATTCAACATGATGGTCAAACTTCAGGAATTCTCTCCTGTGCATACAAAGTTTTTGATAGTTCTGATGCAACTTCTGCCCTGAATATACTTCTTTTGGCCAGATTCCCAGACAGATCTAAATAGTCTCACGAAGTTTTATCCCTTAAACTTTGAAATGTTCTGTGGAGCTGTAAGAGTTGATGGACACTGGAGAAGTGATTTCAGGTTCAGGGACTGACATGCCCCGAAGAGTTAAATACCTTTGTGCTTGCCTTCATGCTTGCCACTTATCCTGAGATTATCCTTAATATAATCCAGATTAATACAGAACAAAAATTAGAAAGCATGGATTCAGTGCCGTACTGGAATTGACCCCTATGCATAGTGTTTGCCTTCTATCCTGCGTTTGAAAAATACCTTCAGGAAAATATACGTTCTAAATGTATTAATTCTTATTTCTTTGATGGGGAGAGGGCTTGTTTATTAGTAGTAATAAAAGACTATTAAAAACACTTATACATTTATTTTTTAGAAGTAAATTTTAAAGCATTATGAGTTTACATTTTTAAGTCTTTATAGGAGGCAGAGTTGCTTTACAACTAGTTGCTGACAATTTTACCTATTCTAGCTCTTTTTGCCTCCAATTTTACAATTTTGTGTATCCCTGCAATTCAGACATGTCTTCTGGTTTCTAAATAATATCTTCATCCTTCATCCCTTTTCTTGTAGTGTGCAAGTCTCCTTAGCATGCACCTAACCTGGGAGAGCTCTGTCTGTCAGGTTCTCTGACCAGCGCATGCAGCCCTTGACAGTGCTGAGCTGCAAACAGCCAGTCTCAGCTTTTAGTCGTGTGTTATGGATGTTATCCATGTTAGGAATGTTATGAATGACTTTCCATTCTTAAGGCACAGTTGCAATAATTTTTGCCTCTGAAACACAGCTGAAATTTCTTATGTACTTTCTTGGCTCGGAAGATAGATTTATTTAAAAATTGGTAACTTATTCCTGGCTAGTTGATTAAAAAAAAAAAAAAAAAAAAGGCATTGTCCAAAACTAGCGAGGTTTGTAGATGTAAAACAAACATTCACTGCGGAAATGTCAGGTAAAGAATTTGCTGAATAATATAGGACTTCTGCGTGAGAAGAAACAAGATTTAACAATACTAAAGTCCATACTAAATGTTTTAGAGTAATGTTGACAGGTGCAATATATTTCTTATCTGACATAGTGTGTCTCACGGGTTAAAGAAATGTTCCAAGAACTCTCAGAATTATATACACTAGTCACAGATGGACAGCTCTTACTCGTGATACTCTTGGTTGTGGAGTTCTGGTGAGAAGCTGAAATAAGCTGTCTGAAATAATTCTGAAAAGCTGAAGTTTCAGACTCAGTGGACCAATAAGTTCATAATAAAAAGTTATCTAATAAGTTTGTTTAAATTCTTTTCCTTAATCAGAGGAGTATGTAGGGTTGGGATTTTGCCCATGTCAGACTGAGCAAAAATTTAACATATTCAGCTGAATTTTGTCAAAAGTGTAAAGTATTACTGGTATTTAGCACTGAAGTCCCTTCAAATAGCTCAGACTTCATGCCACTTAGAGAACAATGCTTCTAAATATACTTTCAGCATTTTCCTTTTTACCTTTCTTAAATTACATCAGAAAAGACTGTGGCCCCCTGATCCACGTAAACAGAGAAACCTACACAATTTCTTCCAATATGAACAGTTAATCTACAGAAAACCTTGACTTTTTCCTGTTGTCTTTTATTCAAAGCTTCTAAAGTGCTATAATTAAAAGCGTATCAGCGTGTCAGCCTGAGAATGTGTGTGTACAGCAGAGCCAAACTGACAAAAAAGTCAAGTCCCCTTCTCTGGCTCCAGAAAAGAGTTCTTGAACTCTTGGTTACTATTAAATAAAAAACAGAGGCGGGAACACGCACTCATTTGGGAAACCTCCCGTGTTCAGTAATGAGGACGCACACTGCAGAGCCTGGCGACTGGGATGGAGTGATGATGCAAGTTTAAAAATTTTTTTCCTCTCAGTCAGTCTTGCTACATTGAGAAAGGGCAACCACACAGTTACCCAACTCCAGGTGAAAGGCTTAGTTTCATTTTTTTGCAAAATCCCCTGAAATGTAAGTCCTTCCCACATGCATAAACAGGGGAAATAGTCCAACAGTTTCTCCATTTCCTGCTCCTCTTTATCTTTTTCTCTTTTCTGTCTTCATTATTAATAACAAATGGACGAATGGACTGCACATCTGGTTCAGCTCTGGTGAGAACTCTCAGGATGCTAGTGGCAACAGCTGCCAAGAGACTTAATCTCAAAACGGAAATTCTCCTACAAAAACTTTCTGTAAGAGACTGATTGATTTTTGCTGCCAAGTGAAACAGGCCAGTCCCATAGTTATAACATTTTTGTAACTCCTTTCCTTTCCAAATGCATATCAGCAAAATGCTACTCATGATTTCAGTTAAGAGAACGTGAGGGAGGGGAAATGAAAGATGTTTTCTCCAGCCGTTTTGACCCAGATTCCTAGAATTTCACTTTATGTGCTCATTTGTGTAAGCTGAATTGGATTTGTGAGATATGATTCCTCCTATTTTTAAAAATTTTTCATTTTCAATTTTACAGTTTTTCCTATTTTTAATGTAACAATTATAAAGAGAGTAACCTCACATTTCATCTACCAAACCAAGCGTGAGTCAGTGATTTTACTGGATTGCAAAGCAGAGCACTTCAGAATTCCACCAGAGGGAGCCAGTGCAATTGAAAACTTGAAATTCCACATTGGAAAAAAAAAAAAAAAATCAAACCCAAAAAAATACTTAGGGAAAGATCATTATCCTGCAAAATAGCAGACTGAAAAGAAGTAAAGACTATTGTTCCGAAGCATGGTGCTTGTGCCTTTTGAAGCAAAATTCTTCACATTCAAAATAACACATAATGGAGATCAATAATGTAAAGTGAAAACAACCAGGCTTATATTTTTCCACAGGAAATGCATTATTTTTCACTGCACTGCACTTTAGTAACCCCTTATTTTGCTTGTTTATTATCACCTTGACAATGTCCCTTCATATTTTGCCCCACACCAATTCCTCAGCCTTTTTCTCACCTCTTAAAACTGGCATCTCCAAACCAGTGGTTGCAGGTCACCGTCTCCTCCACACCAGCTGTGAGAAAGCTGTAGAATGTCCCGTGACTCTACCTAGCAGTCCATCTGATGTCTTTTCTTTAAATGCTTTTTCTTTGATTTAACTAGAATTAAGAGTATTTTGGTGATTGCTAGGCAATACATTACAGATTCACAGTTTTTCCCAGCTCTGACTTCAACAGCTGTGCTCAAAGCACATAATTCTCAACAGTTCCTCATTTGTTGTTTTGGCTATTCAACTGACTTTAAATATTCATCTCTTGTTTCAAATTTAAAGTGCGCTGTGATTGATTTCTGCTTCCTTTTTTTAAGTGTCAGGCTTTTACAATTGAGCGAGGTTGTTAACCAGCCATCTCTGGTGAATGTGCATATTTGGTTTCCTCTGTCATCAATAGCTTTGAAAATGGCAATTAATTTCTTTAATGGCTTTTAAATATTTTATTTTATTTTATATCATCTTCCTTTTTCCATCTGCTAAATCTATCCATTTCCCTTCTACTGCTCATTCCCCCACCAATAATTGTGTCAGTAGACAGAGAAGCCAATCCCAGCACTGGCATGGCTGAACAGGGCCAGTAGCATCTTCCAGCCTTCAGGTCACTCTTTTGCACTGCCACAACTCGGATAAGACATAGGGCATCCTGGTTTTCCCTAAGGAAATCGAGTTAAACAAAAACAAAGCTGGGGGAGGGGAGAAGAAGAATAGTGAGAAGGAAAACAAAAAAACTTCTGAGTGGAGAAGGCAGAAGTAGGCGTAATCGTGCAATACATGGTGAACATAAAAATCAACTTCTGAAATGAGAAAATCATGCCTTACTGGTTTTTACTGGTTATGAGAACCACCTAGGGTTTCTCAAGGTTTCCCTGTGCACATGGATTACTGCAATCATTGGAGTCTACACCGAAGTAAGGAAAAGAAGGTGGTTTCCATGCCAATGTGGTTCCTGTATCATGAGAAAGAAGAAGGGAGGAAACTATTACCCCGTGAAGCCACAGTTGTGTCTAGAAGGGGAGCTGTTCTTCTGCTCCCCATGCACAACACAATGAAGGAGCAAAAGGTGGAGACTGGAGGACCAGGAATGCACAGTGAAGCCAGCACTACAACAAATTGCTAGAGTGCCGGTAAGTTTGATCTAGTGTTTGGTTATTAAAATAAATAAGTTGTCGACTTTGTCTTTTGCTGAGACTATTTGTAGCACTTTTAGATTTTTTAGTATTTATCTTTTCTTTTTTTTTTTTTTTCCCAAAACGTTCACCAAATTCCAAAGGTCTTCTCTAGTTGAACCCTTAAAGCAAGATTGCCAACAGAAATTGTATTCTTTACACAAGCTCCATGAGCTCATACAATATTTAGACAATTCCAAACTGTCATTTGTCACGCTTTCTACTTAGTGTTCAACGCTTTCACGGGCAAGATGTACCTGGTGATGCGCCGTGATGATTTGATATCTGCTCACAATGCTGCTTTCTCTCTCAGCTCCAATGTTTTCTTAACTCTGAGTTTAGTGAGTTAATTAATTATTAATTATTAAAAATTAATATGTTTTCCAGTGATGCATGTCTTTCTGTCATGCTAGAACTGCTCAAAAACTTCATGAAAGCAGCAAAACATACAGGTATTTCCCATTATACTTTCACTACACATTCTGACAGTGTTTTCAAGGTGAGGTCAGTTTACCTTGCGTTAACTACTAGATAAAAACCAAACGGATTTCTGTGCATTCTTGGCTCTGCACCCTGATTATTTTTTTTACCTTCTGACTTTTCAGTACGACAGCAGTGCACCCTGTCAAATGCAGAGAACAGCAAGCACTATTTAATATCTGGAACATTAGTACATTCTGAAGTGACAGGATGATTGGGGCTTTTCCTGTCTTCTGCGGGGTCTTTTCTGTATTTTTTATTTCATACCTTATGCAAGCACAGAGGTCTTCGGTTTTAACAGCAACTCCTCCCTGTGTTCATCTTTGGTTTCACTGTCCTGTTTCCCCATTGTAATAATTTGGTCTATACTTGTCCGTGAGGTCTGTATTGAGTAAGCACTGGAATGCATGAAAGTGTGATGCTTTCCAAGTTAAATTCATTGCTATACACTCATTTATAGTTTTGTAAAACCAATACCTTTAAATATCTCCCCATTTTCTTTACAGTATAATTAGTTTCTTTGCACATGCCTTTATCTTTTTTCTATAAAAAGAGGGTGTATCACCTTTGGAAGGAGGGTCAGGTCTCTCAGGAAATGTTTAAGGGGGTTGCTAGGGCATGTAGAAAAAAAATTAGAGAGGCAAAAGCCCAGTTAGAACTCAAACTGGCAACTTCTATGAAGGACAATAAAAAATATTTTTATAAATACATTAATGGCAAAAGGAAGGGTAAGGACAACCTCCATTCTCTATTAGATGCAGGAGGGAATTTAGTAACAAAAGATGAGGAAAAGGCAGAGGCACTGAATGCCTTCTTTGCCTCAGTTTTCAACAGAAAGACAAGTTGTCCTCAGGACAACTGTCCTCCTGGGCTGGTAGATGGTGTCAGGGAGCAGAACAGTCCCCCTGTTATCCAGGAGGAAGCAGTCAGAGACCTGCTGAGCCACTGAGATGCTCACAAATCTGTGGGACCAGATGGGATCTGTGCTAGGGTGAGGAGGGGCTGGCAGATGAGCTCGCGAAGCCACTCACCATCATTTACCAACAGTCCTGGCTCAGTGGGGAGGTCCCTGATAATTGGAAGCTGGCCAATGTGAGGCCCATCCACAAGAAGGGCTGGAAAGAGGATCCAGAAAACTCCTGGGCCATCAGCCTGACCTGGGTGG
This sequence comes from Dasyornis broadbenti, assembly GCA_013397935.1. Classification (NCBI taxonomy): domain Eukaryota; kingdom Metazoa; phylum Chordata; class Aves; order Passeriformes; family Dasyornithidae; genus Dasyornis; species Dasyornis broadbenti. The sequence goes on from VZRN01002121.1 coordinate 1,399,835, forward strand.
TTGGCAAGATTATGGAACAGATCATCCTGAGTGCCATTACACGGCACCTACAGGATGGCCAGGGGATCATGGGTTTAGGAGGAGGAGGCCACGCTAGACCAACCTGATCTCATTTTATGACCAGCTGACCCGCCTGGTGGATGAGGGCAAGGCTCTGGATGTTGTCTGTCTGGACTTCAGCAAGGCCTTGAACGCTGTCTCCCACAGCATCCTCCTGGGAAAGCTGTCAGCCCACGGCTTGGACAGGTGCACTCTTGGCTGGGTTAAGAACTGGCTGCATGGCCGGGCCCAGAGAGTGCTGGTGAACGCTGCTACATCCAGTTGGCGGCCAGGCACCAGTGGGGT
>VZRN01002121.1:1405280-1439224 GCA_013397935.1 Dasyornis broadbenti
CGGGGAGAGCTGAGCTGTTTTTTTATTGCCCCGCCCCACGAGAGCCGTTGGAGCCGAAGGCAAAACGTACCAACAGGTGGTAGCAACCCCCGGTGAAAAAAAAATGGTACTTCGGCCTCCCCGTCGGGGAATCGAACCCCGGTCTCCCGCGTGACAGGCGGGGATACTCACCACTATACTAACGAGGAACTGCCTTGCAAGGGGTTTCTCGGGACTGCTTTTGTGAGTAAATCTCCACAGCCATGTGCCTGCTGCCCGATCGCAGCGCAGCGCTGCTGGCGGAGCCATAGCAGGGGCCACCTCCGGCAGCGGGAACATGGAGCTACCACCCTGCGTACGGCGCGGGAGGAGGGATCGGCACCACCAGGGAGCGGGGCCGAGAGGGCCTTGCTGCTGCGGACCACTAGTGGGGGTGTGGGTGGGGAGGGTTAGCGGACTTGGGCGGGAAGGCGGTAACGGAACAGTGGCGGAGCAGAGGGGCCGGCGCAGGGTGCGGGTGCCCCGGCGGACGGGCAGGAGGGCCGCCCTGTCCTGCCCCTCGGGGCACGGGGGCCGCACGGCCGGCGGCGGGCCAGTTGTAATGTTCTGCCCGTGGGAGCCCAGCAGGACCTCGTGGCGCAACGGTAGCGCGTCTGACTCCAGATCAGAAGGCTGCGTGTTCGAATCACGTCGGGGTCACTTACCTTTTTTCATTCCTTTGTAGGCTTTTACCGCCTTCCTCTCGGAGGAAACCGAGGAATGTTACTTTTGCTTTGTTTTGTTTTCCCTGTTTACAGCTTAGGGTATCCTCTTTTGCTTGAGGCTGAGAGGGCAGCGTGACGCAGAGGGCTCCGTGGAGGTCAAGGCATAGGATTGCTGCTGTAGCAATGTAATCATAAAGATCCCGTTGGACAAAATTGGCATGTCTTTGTTTATGGTCTTTGTGTACATAGGACTCTCTGATTACATGCTTAAGCACAGAAGGCAAGAATGTGTCAAAGATTTACTTTATTAAGACAACTGACTCGGTGGAAATGATGAGAAAAAGTCAGAAAGTGTTATAGAAAGAGTAACTTTAAATTTTAAAGGGGACAGAGACCCCAAAATTGGCAGAGATACCATGTTTTCAGTACAGAAATTCACAGAACAAGGAGTAAAAGTAAAGGCAGAAGCAGCAAGTGGTCTGACGGAGCCAAGAGCTCAGACAGATGCTTGTCTTAAGAACCCTGCAGAAGAATGAAACCCTGACAGGAAGGGGAAAGGGACCAGGCTGCTCTTCTGTTCCATCACCTCAGAGGGTGATGAACAGAAGAGTTTTCTCAGAGTAGTCGTTTCCACATGCTGAGGTGGACAGGTACTCCTGGCAGAAGGGCACAGAGAGTACTTAGCTTTGATCTAGACATGAGATAGTGAGGCCTAGAAGTCATATTTTAGTGATTTAGATGGGCTGGAAAGTTTGACACTTCATGAAATTTAATTGGGAGCGAAAAAATAGTTTGTCAAGGGCCTGAATCGAGAGAGAATGCCAGAGACACATTTCTCACTTTGTAAGAACTGATTATTAGTGTTGTAAACCATAGAAGAAAATTAATATAGAAGTCTTAGAAACCAGATTCAGCAGTCAACAAATTATGGGGGGGACTATTAAGCCAAATACTTTGGCTTTTACAGGATAATGTTTGCTCTATATACCCTTAAAACCTTTTAAATACAGATATTCTACACCTTCCTTAAGTGATCTGTTCCAGTACTTTGCTATTCTTACTATTACAAAATGACTGTATGTAGTTTAACCCTGATGTCTCTTTTGCTGCAACTTGAATCCAGCCCTCATGTCATTGTGCTGAAGAACAGTTTATTCCCTTCCTTTTTATAGGTGCTTCTTACGTATTTGAAATTCGTTATGCCTCTCTATAGCTGTTCTAGCACAACAGACTGTGTTCACCAGGCCTCCGATTATTTTATCGCTTGCCTCTGGAGCCTTTCCAAACAAGCTGCATTTTTAAGCGCCCAGAACTGGTCACAGTATTTCAGCTGACTCAGATTTTACCAGGTCGGAATGGACAAGGAGGATTGCCTCACATGCCATGCTGACAGGACTTCCATTTAATGTGGTTAGTCCTCCCCTTTTTTTTTTTTTTTAATTCACACTATGTTAGATGGATGCATTTTTTGCATGAGATGCATAAACTGTTAGATGTTTCCCTGGTCCCGCAAAGTATCTTATCTCTCAGCCTCACCACCCACCAGAGAGCTGCACGTAAGAAGCGGTAGCAGTCTGTTTGCATTCCTGTACCTCTGCCAAAGCAGGTGCCCTGCTCTAAACATCCCAGATTGCTGCCAGACAATGTCTCTGGCTTGCAGCAAGGGTAATACCTGCTTATAGGAGTCGAAGTTTTCAGGGTGTGGTTTCACACTAGTACACCTGACATGTGTGCAGGTTGTCACAAACCAGTCTGTCTCGCTCTGCCCTCTCCATCCCTGCCTGTGCGTTTCCCCCCTTCCCCTTGGATCACATCTTGCAGTGGCACTGCAGCAGCTGCTGGCTCAGCATGTGAATCTGGTGGCACAATTGCTAGATCCAACACAAGAAAAGCACCCGGAGCACATGGCCTGGGACAGGATAGAGGGCAGGATCATCCCCTTCAGCATCAACCACACATGTTAGTGGTTCAGTTAAAGGTTTTCTCAGCTGTTCTTTGGGGAGAGAGATCACTGTCCCTGAATCAAAATCATCTAGTAATGTTTCAAAATTAAACGGAAAAATTAAATGTGCCTTAGCTATGTACAAACTCTCCCACTCAATTTCCTATTGGTGAAATGGGGATAATAGTTCTCTTTGATTTTACAGATGTTCTGACAAGTTGACTCCATTAACTCTGAGGCATCCAAGTATGCTGGTGGGTACTTGTCTCTCACTAGCATTTCAACAGTGCATGTGCTTCTGTGCTTTTTGTGTCTTCCTAACTTTTAAATGCTGCATTTTTGCAACCTGACTGATCTCTTAACAGAGATGCTTTTTTCATATGAAATGGTTACTAGCTAAATATAGACAAAAATTTAAATCCACATAAGCTTCAAAAAATAGCGAAGCTGAAAGTAAGAGCTTATACACTGTAAATATAGCTTCTGCATTTTCTCTGCTGGTATTTGACAGAAATAAATATCCAAGTAATTCTGGTTTGGAAGCGATTCAGTGTAGGAAACTACCTTTTCATTTCATTTCTGTCAGCATACTTAAAGCAGGAGCTGATACTTCTATTTTCAATCCTTGTTGGTGCGGGCCTTTGGCCGTTGCAAGGTCAGCAGTAAGAAGTTTTAAAGCAGTTGTACAAATTTCTTTCCTTGTCTGGGGACAGCCCTAGAGTGCTGGGCATCCCTTTATTCACCTGTCTGTTCACCATGTCAGGTGACACCGGCAGAGCAGCGTTCCCAGTGGCTGCCTGCTCTGGAGCTGCTCTAGAAGCAATCTGCTCCAGTATACAAGGCATGCTTTTTTTCTTATTACTTTTCCATTTCTACTTCAAAAAATACACTTTTCTAATAAGAAAGCTACAGTTATTAAAAAGCTACCTAATTTTTCTAAATTAATCAAGAATGTGGAAAAGAAGTTATCGATTCTAGAAAGTATAGTTACACTGTGCTGTAATGATTAGGCAACTGCTATTTGATTTATGGTAAAGCTTTCCAGTTTCCATTACATTTCTCAAAGGGAATATTTTCATAGAGAAACCTGCTACGTGTCAAGACTGAATCAATACTTCATATAGCTTTTTTACATTTCCTTATCAGCTCAGTTTAAGACAAGAGTATGTCTGTAATACTTGCTTAAATGCCTTTGCTATGAATTTATAGTCTTCACAATGTTATCTTCTATGAGGCAAATGTGAATGCAAATTATGTTACATATGAATGCAAATTATACATTTATACTTCATTATAGCTTGTTTTCCAGACCCTCCACTGAATCTAGGATATTTTTTTTGAATGTACATATATAGAAAAATCACGTTTTTAGCATACTGCGACAATCTATTTGTCTCATTTTTATGGGTGGCATTAGAGGTTAGAAATCACAAACTTAGGGAAACTTGAGCTAGAAATCTGAGACAGTTTAAAAGGCAGTCTGTGTTTTCATGTCAAAGATGAAGACTTGATTGAAAAATCTCTTTCTCACGCTCAGGAAAGCTAAGAAATTCCAGACATTTGGGAGGGTCCTACAAAGGAAGGATTTTTGGCTTCTCCTTTCAGCATATTTCACATTTTTAGGCAAGCTTAGAGCAGTTTTTTAACCACCGGAAATGGCCATAGTCTCACAATATTTGCACTTTTTTCCCTGAACTTTGCTTTTGTCAGCATTTATACCTACAAGAGGTCATTTGTAACTACCTGTTTCTCAGGTGGAGGCAGGTATTCTGGTCTTAGAAAACCAGACCTTGCAGTTAGGGATAAACATTCAAGTACTGGAAAGCTTCACAGAAGGCATGGTAAAACAGGAGTTCTATGCTCCAACCTTTACTAAGCAAATTATTGAATAGGCATATGGACCACCTCATATTTGTGGGGTTTTTCCCCCACTGTAACAACATTAGAAAAATCTTTTGAGCTCATTCGTAATGAACTTATTCCCTTCATCCCTCTGACTGCTGCCTCACGCTACAAAATGTGACTTCAAACAAAACAAACAATAAAGGTGCAGATCCTCTGTGGTATTAAGGTCTAATTGCGACAGTTGCAGGCTTCAGCGTCAATCATCATGCATGTGCACATTTAGGTGCTTTCTTATACTACTTTCTCTGTCTTTAACTTGCCTGGAAGTCGCCTGTTGATCCCAAAGTGCGACAGGGAAAAGTGTAGAACCAAAAAAGGACAGTTTGAGGCCAAGGACCGTGTAGAGACTTGGCTGCCCAGAGAAGTCTATTGCTCTGGAGAAGAGTGACACTGAACCGTTACACTGCGCTTTAGCTTTGGCTGCTTTGGAAGCAAGTAAAGGCACCCAATGAGTTCTGTGTCAGTGCAAGGGCGTTACACCAGGGTAACAGTGTAACAAAGAAAGTAATTCACAATAAATACGTCTTTTTTCATAGTTGGGAAAATAAATTTCAAAACTTAAATGGACAGTAAATATGAACATTAAGCAGTGTTAATCAGAGCCACAACCTCAGCAGCTCCACACCAACTGTACTGGAGGTTGAACACATAGCCAAAACATATGATAAGTTTCTGCTATCTTTATGCTGCTATGCCAGTTTTGTCTGACAGCAAAAAGACAAATAACACAGATCCAAGATAAGGCCCCAGTCAACCCATCCATTTATTTTGACCAAAGCTGAACTGTGAGCGTAACTGTAGGGATTTACTACTTCATACCATATTCCTGCAGGTTTTTATGCTACACTTAATGCATTAAAACCAGACCTACCATCAACATACTTAGACTCCAAGCTCAGCAGTTGTATTTCCTTTCACTCCTAGATCATCACTCACAAGAAAAGCCAGCACCAGCTCTGTTGCAGAATCTGAACAGTACAATGAGTTGCAAATGGTGCCTGCACTCTTCTAAGAAGCACTGTCAGAAAACAAGCTTCAGGTCGATTGTACCATTATTGTCTGCGGGGATGTTAGATGGTGACTGCATCAACTTTTTAGATTGTATTTTCACTGTTAACTTTGGCTAAAATTTCCCAGACTCAGTTCACCCTTACGCAGCTTTAAAACATTTTAGACATGATATGAGCTGAAGTTGTTATTTTTCACATTAGTGTGATAGCTGAAGAATCTCTGGGAAGTATGCTGCAACTGGTTCCATATCTGAACGAGAAGCAAATTCTTAAAGGTAGGGGAAAGACTCTTTTCTAAGCCACCCAAAAGCTTTTCAAGGTGAAAAATACTATCTATGCTTTAAATTAGTACTATCAAATTTGGAGAGGAATTACATTTCCTTTAATCATTTCCAAAACACCTGTCATGTAATACGCATGTACCAGGTAAAATTTTGGGTAAGATATGCTGAAAAATAGATAGAACCATATAATTTGTTCTATTCAAGCTTAAAATCAAGTGATAGTTGTCAATCCACATTGACATATTTACTTTTTGCTGTGTACATGCATGGTATTAACGGAGGAAAATGTTTCTCCCCACAGTTCAGCTTCATTGTCAAACAAACTGAACAGGTTAAGTATGTACACCAAGAACCAAGCATCTTTAGATAGAAATTATAAGGAACTTCAGATGACTGTCACCTCATAGAGCTACTTGCACCACAAGCTAAATTAAATGCCCCAAGCTAAATTTCTCCCTCGTCTTAATTACTTTGTTACACCACACCAATTCTTCAATGGGAAGCGTCAGGCTTCCTGTGGGTGGGTCCTTGATCTGCCTCGAAATTACCTTCTACAAAGAATAACCCTCATCACATTCATGAAACTGATACTGAGGCTATGGTAAGACAAACAGGAACAACAGCCACCAGGACAGCTCCGCGGTGGAGCACACGAAGAGTAGTGGAAATCCCTTTTCCCAACAGCAATTTAGAACTCCTTCTGGAACACATAGTGGAGTAGGTGCAAACACGAACAATCCTGTTTTAGGTCCGTGAATAACGGGAAAATGAAAATATCCACATTTAAATTCTTATCTCCGGTACTGCAAGGCAGTTCTCAAAACATAGGATGTACAGTCAAATCTAAACACTAAATCCTTCCCATCATAAAATAGACGCAGTGGGAACAGTGCGTGTTTCCAGCAAGCAGCGTGTAAGTGCAGAAAGATTTAACCCCCTTGTTTAAAGACTGCGAGACTGCAGTCTTGAACTCAGTCGAACTTCCCCAGCAGGGACACACTTGTAACATTTTGGAAGTCGGCTTTACAAATAAATAAATAAAACAACTACGCGCCTTTCAAACTCCGCAGTACTACAGATGCGGGAGGTTTTGGGTTGGTTTTTTTTGTTGTTGTTGTTGTTTGTTTGGGTTTTTTTTACGTTTAAGTCACCGCAACGGCGGCAGTCACACTAACAGATTAGCTACCGATTTCCCGGTTGGATTTCTTCTGGAGCCCGACAGCTAACGGGTTGGGCGAAGGGTTACCCCGGAGGAGAGAGAACCTCCGTGCTCGCCCGGCCCGCGGTGCCGCCCGCGGCGCGCTCCGCCAGGGCCGCAGGTGCCCGCGGGGCAGCGGCGCGGGGACANGCGACAGGGAGCGGCGCTCCCGGAGCGGGAACAGCCCCATCGCCCGAGAGGGCCCCGGGGAGGCCTCGGCGTCACCGGGACCCGCGGGACACGGGCGGCACCCCCGCCCTCCCCTGCGCGCGCGAGCGCCGCCCCACGCGCCTCTCCCGCCCGAGCCGAATTTAAACTGCGTTACTGTCCCTCGCGCAAAGCACCAACGCCGCTGCTCCCGCGCGCCCCGCCCCTTTTCCTCTCGATAGCCAATAGCGAGGCCGCTTCGTTGCCCTCCCCGCCAATCAGGGCCCGGTTTATTGCCGGCTGGGAAGAAGCGCTCGGTGCGCGCGCCCGCCCGCCGTGGATCTGGTCCCTGGCGCGGAGCAGACGAGTCCTCCTCCTCCTCCCGCTCCCCCGCCCCTTCTCCCCGCGCTTTGTTGGTGCCTCTCCCGGGAGAGCGGCGGCGGCTGCGGCCGGCGGCGATGCCCGAGTTCCTGGCGGATCCGTCGGTGCTGACCAAGGAGAAGCTGAAGAGCGAGCTGATCGCTAACAATGTGAGCCTCCCGGGCGGCGAGCAGCGCAAGGACGTGTACGTGCAGCTCTACCTGCAGCACCTCACCGCCCGCAACCCGCCCACCCTCGCGCAGCCCGACTTTTCCAGCGACGAGGAGCGGGAGCCCACACCTCTCGGCGCCCGGAGCCGCGGCGCTGCTGCCGCCGGGCGGGTGAGTACCGCCGCCTCCCGCCCGCGCCGCCTCGGCTTCCCGGCAGCCTCGGGCCCGCTTTCCCGCCTGAACGGGGCCGGCCACCTCTGCCCGCCGGCCGCGGCTCGGGGAGCGGCACGACGCGCCGGGGTCCCCATACGGGGCCGGGAGCATCTCCGGCTCGGCTGAGGGCGGGATCGTGCCCAGCAGGAACGGTTGTACCGCCTGGGGCAGTGGGGCAGCGGCGCTGCTGGGAGACGAGGTGGGGCGGCGGGTCGGTGCCGGGGGCCGCTGGCTGCGCCTCCGGGACGCGTCCCGCCTTGTGCGCCTCTCGGAGCGGCTGGCCCGGGCGAGCAGGGGCAGCGCGACCGCGCCTGGAGGGTGCCACAGACCCTCGAGTGTAGATTGGGAAACCTTGACCGCGTCTTGGCGGGTGGTCTCCTGTGTAGACAGGTGTTGGAAGAATGAAGCAAGAGAGCTGCACGAGGTTGCAGCTTGCTCTGGAAAGGACTCCCGTCCGCTGTCGCGGTTGTACGGCTACTCGGTGTAAATGCCTCTAGATGAAAGGATGAAGCTAAGAGGGAACAGCTCGTTTGTTTCACTTAATGAAGTCGGCTGTTCAGTATAAAGCGGGTCTGCCTAATGTAGGTGTCTTGCTCGTACCTCTGAGCATGTGTTTTATAGCAAAGCTCCTCTAGTGCCTGTTCAGTTCGTCCACTGTGCTTGCTTTCTCAGACTTCATCACATGTAAGGAAAGAGGGGAAGCTGATGCCATTTGGAATTTTTTGCTTTGGGAAAATGTGATGTCCTTCTTAATTTTTCATAAGTGGACTATAACTCTGCATATCTTGAGAAAGTAATCTTGTAATTGATAATTCTAAGATGTCTGGTCTCGAGGAAAGACTTGGATAATGATTGTCAACTTCCGGAGTTGTAGTGTGTGTACAACTATTTGATTGTATCTTAGATACTATGTTTCAAAGGTCATTAGTAAAGAGAGTGCCGAGAAACGGAATCCTTTGAAGATCTTTCACGCTTTAACCTTCAAAAGCCCAAAGAAACAGCTTTTGAATTAAGAAATTGAAAACTGCAACTTCAAGAGGAAGAGATCTCTACAACCAAGTTATTTACCTCTTTTTAACATCTAATTCATACACTTAACTAGCATTCGCTGGAGTAACCTTACACTGAAACAGACCTTTCTCTGATTTAGAGTGGTCTGCTGATAGCATTCATGAGGTGCTTTTGAATAAAACAGCATGAGCTTGAATCTGACTAGTTTCACGCTTCTTGGAGGAGGAGCGTCTCAGAACAGCTAGTTCCTATCCTAGATCTGATTTTCCTTTCTACAGTGCTTAAGTTTAAACAATTACAGGTGACTTTTTTGATGTTTACAGAATGGGTGGTACTCCTACACTTTTGTTAACAATGTCTGGAGAGCTCTGTGCTATTTACGCTAACCTTGTGCGTTAGTATCAGAGCACTGTATCATCATAACTTCCAGAACTTCAGCAAATATTCTAGTTACAGTTGCACAGATTTGGGTCTCTTGTGTTGTGTCGTCTTCTCCTCCCTCCCTCAAACAACCAGCCCAAACCAAAACACCCAGAAAAATCCCAAACAATACCTGCCAAGCAAAACAAACTTGGATGATGTGTGCTTGTTGCCTCCTTTGCGCCACTTGAGTAGTTCTGAAGCTGCTTGTAGTTTGAGTAACTGTTTTCCCTGTTAATGTCTTTTGGCATTAGGGTGCTTTTCTGATCAGCTCTCTTTCAAAAAGAGTAGCACCCGTCTCCAGAGTGATTTGTCCCAGAACAGTTGGAAGGAAGAGGAAGAGTGAGGAAAGTCTGACATCCCAGAGGGTTGGGATTCTGGTGAAAAAACAAAGCAAAATATCTTGATAAGATTAAGAGAGGGCAGGAGGGAAAGCACTCAGACGTCTGAAAGAGAAACTAGAAATAAGGGGTAAAGGGAGGGAAGCTGGGATTGCAAGGATTTATGGAAAGGAGGAATGAAATAAAGGAACGGGCCTTCCCCCATCCCGCTCTGGGCCCGGTCGCCCTTCCCTTAATTTAGAGCAAATAGTTCTGAGCCTGCAGGCAGCTTGAGTTGCAGCCCTCGTGTGTGTGGAGGAGCCCGAGGGCGGAGCAGCGCGGAGAGGGCGCGGTGCGCGGGCAGGGCCGGCGGGCGGGGCCGGGCGCTCGCTCGCTCCCTCCCTCCCAGCGGCATCGCTCGGCTGAGGGGCGGCTCCGGAACGGGGGAGCGCAGCGCTGTCCTTAAAATGGCTCTGAGCAACAAGTGCGAAGGAATAATCTGAATATCCATGCTGCAGTCGCTGGAAGCTAAACCAGGTCTCTTAATACTGGCTTTAGTGGTTTGACGTTAGTAATTTTAAACTGTTTACATTGTCATTTTAGCGGTATTTTTAAAGTTCTGGGCATTTGATAATGCATTTAGGTGCATATTTTCTATTTACAAAAACTATGCAGAGACAAAATCTCGTCGTTTGAATTCTGCAAATTATGTGTTTTGAATCCGTCACTCTTCCAGCTTAGCTCTATCCAACACAAGAATATATAGCTCACTTTGGCTGTATATGCCTACCACGAGAGGAAAAGCTTTTAAAACCATACCTGTTCGTGCCTCGGTCTGATAATATTGCCTGGAGAAGCCAGCTTCTCAAGCTCTACTAATGTTTTTGAGCAACTTCTTTTTTTCCCTCAGCTTGTTTAGCATAGTGGTGTGTGAGGACAGTGACTGGGTATGCAAGACAGCGTTTTGCTGCAGGGGGAGCCATCTGCATCTGAATGCCCCTCATCCTGGTTAGTTACGGGCTGAAAATCAGGACAGATAGGTCACAGGAAAAGTAACGATGAAATTACATTCTTGCCTCTTTAGGACCATTGTTTTAAAGCACACACCGAAAATATTGTCTTGATACTGTTGCCAAACAGCACAGGAACTGTTCAGAGCTTATAATGTGTAGATTATTATGACTGAGCTTATTGGTGTGTTTTGTGTCCTGGAAGAATCACTTCTAAAACACTTGGAGTGATATTTTTGACCTTTAAAGTGATGATTTGAAAAAGATCAGTCAAATGTCTCCTTCTGTTAATGAAGGCATGATGAGAACATCTGGACCTGAAGGGCCTGTTTGAAAGGTCATGGAAGAGACCTATCAGGTAAAAATGTTTGGTTTGATGCAGGGGTTGTTGGTTTGGATTGTTGGGGTTTTTGTTCTAATCAAGTAGCCAAGTAAATAAAGAGCTAGCTGCAGCTCTTCATGGTCAGAATGGTGTGGTAGTGATATCTGTAACTGAGATAACAACAGCTTCAACCCTTTCCCTACTGGAAAGTGGAAGGTAATAGTAAAACTGGTAGTTTATGAGGATTAGGTGTTTGGAAAGTGAAACTGCGTGCTTGGATGGGTGAGATAGTGTAAAGCATGTGTGTGTACATGTCAAGGAAGATAATCTATTTAGTGTTTCCCATGTGGCTGCATGTCTTAATTATGACATGCTGCACAAATGTGACCCAGAATACGGTTTAAAACCCTGGTGGCCTGTTAAAAGACACTCCTGCTGACTGAGAGATAGCTGTGGGCAGTAGGGGTCAGATGACCAAAGTAATGCCCGCTCCAGTGAGAAGTCCTGCCATGCTGTTCTGCACCTTCAAACTTTGGGTACATTTCCATCATGGAGTAACATGGAAATTAGTGTCTGGGAGGAGAAGGTAGTGGAAGGGTTGAATAGTCCATAGTTGTATCATTTATGACTGTTACTGTACGTAGGCTTGGAAATTCTAAGTCTGGCTCTTACTGGCTATGATTAAAAGGTAGTGAATTCTTAAAGCTGTGTGTATCAGTATCTTTGAATTGCTGCTGCATAATTTCCTTTCCATTGTTTATTTTATCTGTCCTCTAGCTTTTGGTAAATGTTGTCTCCAGGCCTTTGAGGTTAAAAAGTTCAGTAGGACTTGATTTTTAAAAAGGAAGTTCAACTGCAGGAATTGTTTGTGTATGGTAGAATAAAAAGCACAAGGGGAATAAAGACTTACCAATTCCACAGTATAAATCTATTATTAACACTTTGCATATCCAGTTCCTTGTCCTCACCTCTCCTAACAGAAATAGTTATTTGTTACCAGAGGGGACTCTCTGCAAGTTGGAGAATTAAACAGCATTCGGTTGGTGTGATTTGGGCTTTCTTTAGCCTATCTTAACCTCATTCAGAGAAATCGTAAATAAGCCCTGACCCTTTCTGCGTCTACTGATGAAGCTGCACCTGTTTGGGATTAAAATCATTGTGTATCCTGATGTAGGTGCTATTTAACTTGGGATTTGAAAATGCTTTTTTGGTGATGTCCCATAGTTTTTGGTTTTATTATTTAATGGTTTCTTCAACATGTTCTTTATGCTTGGCTTTGGGATAGCGCTAGGACTAGTACTTGTGAAGTTTACCTGATTAAGCTGATCTCTGGCTGTTCACTTCTGATCAGCAGGGATGCCAAAGGTGAGGTAAGGGATCGGTAGCTTCCAAGTCTGAATTCTGGTCACTTGCATTTTCTGCTCTTCTTGCTAGCAAAAGAACATGAAAGCTTTGTGCAGTCAAGAGGTGACACTTGGAGAAGATGAACTTCTCTTAATGCTCTTGTTTGTCTGTGGCCCTAGTACTGAGAATGCTGTGTGAGAGCCCCATGCTTATCATTCACTTCAGTGCTTGTTTGAAGAGTTAATTCCTAGGTAATCTGAAACTGAGTCTGACAGATACCACTACCAAATTGCTATCTCTGATGTGAACAACTCTCTCTCGACTGAAGTATGCAGATCGTCTTTAATCTTCTGTTTTCTAGAAAATAGCAATGACTAGATTTATTTTTTTATGCTGCTTGCTCTGGATGGGATTAAAAGATCTTCAGATAAACGTTTATTTGTTTGGGCATATTGTTGCAAAAATTTTTACTTAAGTGTGGGTGTATTATTGCAAAAATATTTACATTGTGGGCAAAGTGGTCAGCTGTACCACCTCAGATTGGCAAATCCTGGATATTGCCACGATTTTATTTTAAACACTTCATTTCTGTACCACAGTAAGACAAATTTTACTAGTGGTAAAATTTACAAAGTTTACCAGGAAAATGAAGGTGTTGTTTTTTGGGAGTTGTTTGTTTGTTTTTAATTTACAGTGATAAATTTTTGAGCTAGCTCTTTTGATCTGTCTCATGGTGTAGTCCAGCAGATAAGTTGTCATGGTGCACAGAAAGTGTAGTGGTGCATTATACTATAACAGTAGTGGTAATAAAAGCTACTGTTATCGCTGAAGTTAATGCTGTCATACCACAGCCAAGGTATGAGAAATTCTTCTATCCTGCCTTATGCTTCTAGGGACTCTTCTTGTGGTCCAGTGAATGGTTAAATGGCAGCTTTCTGCTTGTACAAGGGAAGTCATTTGCTTCTGCTCTAAGGAGAGTAGGTGTTCAAAAGTAAAAGTTGTGACCTTGCAGAACACAAAATCAACACATCTGGCCCAATTATTGAAGAACACAAGTTACTTTCAACTTTTTTCATCTCCTCCCTACCCTTTTTCTTTGCTGAAACTGACTATTGTGATGATATCTGTGTGTGAGAGTAGTGCAGGAAAAAGTGAAATGGTTTTTTGAAGGAAAAAACCAAACACAGAGATACCATGAGATATGTGAGTTTACTTGTGTTAGAGTACCCTAGTACTCGTTAGTTGCAGTTACATTTCTGTAAAGTGTCCAGTAGAATGCTGAGTAGTGTACATTGGTGTGGATCCTGGTGTATATTGTTATAGTATCTTCTGTGGTCTCTACGTGAACAAAGGCAGAGATATATTAAATTAGGTTTCCAGTTTCTCTGAAGTGTCATTGGAATGTCCATTTCCTGTACCATGGTAGTTTTCATCTGAAATATGGAATAGCATCTTGGTTGATCTGCTTGGCGATGTGTGCAAACACCAGAGTTGTCATTAGTGTAAACAGATGCCAACAAGAAAACCCAGTATTTTTTTCAGAACTTTTTTCTGTTTGGACAGTTCAATAGTCCAGAAAGAAACGTATTGAATATGAAATTGAAGTTAATGGCGATAATTAACTTGAAAGAATGTTATGGCCAACATGTTCAAAAGTGAGTAAGTCTTGTACAGCTGCAGGTTGGTTGTTTCTTGTGTACTATGTAAGTAGGTTCAGTTGCTTCAAAAACTAATTAGGAGTGGAATAACTGATAAAGTGAGTTGTAAATCTGTCTTTAGTCAAATCTGCCGCTTTAATGACCCTATACTTTCTTCAGTCTGCTTGGAGTCTATTTCTTAGAATAAAGAAATAACATGATCTCTTGGAGATTCTGTTGATTTTCAGCAGCTGATTTTAAGTTCACCATTGTGGGTTATTGCTAATCCAGGAGTTAAAGGAAAATCTGGAGTCAGATATATTTGGGAAATCCTCATACAGTCCCTGCTTAGCTTTAAAATACCGAGATATTTGAGGCAAGACCAAGCTTGCATGCAAACAAATATTGAACTAGCATTAATAGCTAGTTAGTGTTGACTCATGGCAGTCATCTGAAAGTGTTTTGTTGCTATCTTATAAAACACTAGAAGAAAAAGACCTGTTAATTGTGACTGAGTGTTTATAGCATATTTGTATTTGGAATTTTGGTCTTTTGTTAGTATTGAAAAACCCAGACAGGCCCTCTGGGCAACTGAGTTGAGAAAAGTGCTAAATGCAGAAATTGTTTCTGTTTATATCATACAGCTTGCAGATACAAACATGACTTATTTCAAAGCAGTATCAAGGTCTTTCTTAGTAAAGAGCTTTCAAATCCTAAGCATACTTCTTCTGTCTTACCTCTTCACTTTCACAATGCCTATTGTAGTAACAGAGGCTTCCCAAGTTGAGGAAATATTATGATCACACTATTTGGATCAAGCAGAAACTGCTAATTTAGGAGTAGCATCTCAGCAGATTATTTTGATAGCCATCTGTATGTGGTGATGGTGCATTGCCAACTGCTCAATTAGTGTTGCCAGAGTTGGGTTTAGAATTTGTTAGAGCTACAAGTAGCAGAGGCCTAAGCAGGCAAGCAAGGTTTTGAAAATTTGAGATGGTTTCTGATTTTTGCCTTTCCTGCATTCACTTTGTAACATCATGTAGTCTCACAGAGAATGCCAGGACACTTGGTTGAAATGTAGATACTAAAGAACTTGTTCCATATCATTAGAAGAAGAAATGTTGACCTACTAGGTAGTAAAATAATGCAAAGAAATGCCAATGTAACATAAATCTTCGTAGTTTTGTGTAGTGATAGTGATGGTGAAACAGCTAGAAACTTACTTTTCCAGTCATAGGAGAGCAATGCCCTCCCATTGTATACTTGAACTTCAGATTAAGACACAAGACTAGAATAATGAGTGAGTTGGTTTTTTTTTCTTTTGAACTCTAGAGCAGGCTTGTAATGTGTATTTCCTTCCTAAGTAGAAAACTTGTGCATGTTTGCTTAGTAGGTGTAAGTGTTTGTACTGTTTCACTTAAGATTCAGTAGTGATTGTGGGGGAGAATAGAATTAATTTCTTCTGGGTTTATGTGTTTAGTACTCTTCTGTCTTCCTGTTCCTTTGGAAGAAAAGGATATGTTCTATATTAACTAGAAACACCTTGTCTCTCATTTCTCCCTCATGTTCTCAGAAAGCTACAAAGAAAACTGACAAACCCAGACCAGAGGAGAAGGATGACCTAGATGTAACAGAGATGAGTAATGAAGACCTTCAAGAGCAACTTATGAAGTATGGAGTAAATCCTGGCCCGATTGTAGGTAGGTCAGTTGAACTAGCAGATGTCAGTCTGTTGTATTTGTCACTAAACCTCACTTGTGAATTCTCTAAATTCCCCTGATACAGTTACTTTTTAACACCAGTACTGTTGCAATCCTAGTTCCCAGGTAGGATATTTTCACTGAATTGTTTATTTTGAGAGACTTGAAGCATTGCAGGTGGGCAAGTCTGCAGTTTGCTTGTGTTGTGTTCTAGGCCAGCTGGAGATGTTCCAACTTCTGTTCTGAAGCTGTGTAACTACTCAAGTTCAGTGCTGGGGTAATTAGGTCTTCTGATACAGAGGTTGAGATCTGGGCCCACTTAAACAGGAAATAAATCTTACATAATAGCCTAACGGTATTGAGAGCAGAATGAGAACAGGGAACTTCCCTTTCCCTGGAGTATTTCCTACTGATTGCATGGTGCAGTAATGTTTTCCTTGCTAATGTTTTTTTCTAGCCCTTTGAGCCTAGCATTCTGTCCTGTACGCTGGCCTACATCAGGAGTAGTCCTGACTCCAGCATAATCTCCTGCCTTGGGTACTCGTCTGTGATGTGGGATCAAAGTGCCTTGTCTTTCAGATTGTGCAGGAGCCTAATGGCAAGGGAATTTGATTTCACAACTCTTCAGAAAAAGATTGTTGTCTGTAGTATGCAGAGCCTTCTGTGGAATGTTCTTGAAATCCTAGGTGAATGGAAGTGTCTGTGATGAGCCTGTGTGTATTCAAAGTCTTATCTGTAATATTTTCAGTTGGCTGATTCTGCATGCCTTGCCATTCAACCTGTACCTCTTGGATAGTACTCAAGTCTGAAAAACTCAAGAACTTATGTAGTCCACTGGAAAGATGTTCAAATCTGGTCTGATTTAAAGCCTTTAAATTATTAGAGGGTATGGACTCTGTTTCTTGAGAGGCTGCCACTTCTTTTTAATGGTGGTTTCCTCTTATCAGAAAACTTCAAAGGTTAGAATTTTTCTTCTGAACTAGCAGGTCAGGCACCAGTCAGCTCTGCAGATTTTTGCCAGCAAAGTTGTGATGTGGAAGTATGTGCTAGACTTGATACCTTTTAAACAGCAGTCCTCTTACATCAATCAAGCAAGCCAACCTGGTGGCTAGATGGCAGCAAGCAGAAAGTTCTGTTGTTGCTGCTTGCTTGCACCACTTCTGATGCTTATTGGACTGAATTTGCCAGCAAGGCAAAGGCAGGGTATTAATTCCAGGGTACAGGAATTAGGAGAATAACAGTGCAATCTGCATGGAAACTCTTGCCCTTGCAATATCAAACTTAGTACATTTTTTTTTTTGTGAGGACATAACAACTTGTTTTGTTTCATATGCTGCAATATACATGTAAGAAGCAGGTAAATTCCCTTTCCATAGATTTCCTTTTCATCACTTTCAGTGTACAAAGAGGTCTAAGTTTATCTAAGAATTCTCTTGATCCAAGAAGTTAGAAGCCTTAGAAGGCAGAGTTGTGTATTTAGAGGGGTGTGTGTGTGTATATACGTATATGTATACACACACATACTCCAGGCTATAGAAAGTGATTAAAAATAAACAAAACATTATGTTCAGAAATTCCCAAAGAGTATGTAGCAGCCATGTTCTATCAGTCAGATTAAAACTGTAACTTTAGTGTGTGTCCTTCCTTGTTACAGCTACTACTAGGAAACTTTATGAGAAAAAGCTTTTGAAACTGATGGAACAAGGTCCTGAACTGAAGGCACCTCTGCCTCTCCCAGCGATTTCAACTACTGAGAACACCAGACAGAATGGAAACAATGATTCTGACCAGTACAGTGACAATGAAGACGGTAAGACTTGAACTGAACTTACATGAGACCAATTCCAATTATACATCAATAATACTTGCAGTAGAAATAACATAAAGAGGGTAGGATCTTGCTCTTAGGTGAGGCTGTAAGATACTGCTGTGGGCCACGAGAGTCATGTACTTGATCATGCAGTACTGGCACAGTGATCCAGGTGCCTGTGAAACCTTTTGCTACTGAACTGGTCCATTCTATCCATTTTCCCCAGACTGGAGCCTGTAAATCCAATAGATAGGAGAACTGTGTGTTTTACTGGGTGAAACACTGGGTGTTTCAATGTTCTTTGCGCTTCATACTGAAGTACCAGTCCAATTTTGTTTTATGGTGCTCACAGTAGTTATTTACTAGGGGATAGTGAATGAGTGTTTATTAAACTTTTGTACTTTTTTGTTTAATGTCTTATCATTTATGACTCAACACCTTATATGCTCTATTCGTTATGAGTTGGGGGTGGGTTGATTGGTTGGTCCTGGGTGTGTTTTTTGTGGTTTTAATACCAAGATTGTATCAAGAAAGCGTAGTGGTGGTGGAAGTGGAACCTAAACCACACCATTGTGCAATTTACAAAAAGTAAAAACAGCATAGGCTTTAAAGAATTACTTGAGTGGAATGTTAGAAGATGCTTATTTAGTGTGGTTTGGTTTTGGCGGTGGGTTTTCTTTTGCTTTTACAGGAATTTCTATGGACATAGGACAGAAAGGGTTGAAGTACAGCTAGTAATTGGATTGATCTCCCTTGTATATTTGGGCTTGTTTTTCAACTTTTATCTCTTGACTTTTGAGGGGGAAGGGATGTTAGAGATTGATTTATTAGTTTCTGAGACAGCCAAGAGCTCAGTCACAACTGACAGCTAACTTATTATTATATATGCTTTATCTAATTACTGAACTGTTCACACACAGGGGAAAAAACTCAAACCCAAACATTCCCCTTCTCCCCTGCCCAAAAAACGTTTTTTATAAATAAATCTTCAATATATTGGTGTAATGCTATAGGAATTTTATAAAAGCAGTGGAAATAATACATCCTCTTATTGTGAGATGACTGCTAACTACTCTCCTTTGTACTGCATCAAAAATGGGATTTTATGTAAAAGGACATTTTGAAGGGAATTAAGCTAACAACTTCAACACTGACAAGCTTCAATACCTTTACTACTATCAATAGTAGAGTGGTACTTCAGTTAAAGGAATTGCAATTTGATACCAGTTTCTAAATGGAACTGCTGGATTGGTCAAGGCTGATCTGAAATGTAGGCTTTTTAGCACAAAACATATATACTTGGGTCAGCGTTTTAAAATAATTTTAAGGTTATTTTTCAAAAGTCTTTGTTCTTACACATTTAATAGCGAAATATACCTGTTTCACAGATTTTTAAGGAAATGGTAACTTATAAGAGTTATGTTGCCTCTTAAAATGTATTTCTATTAAAATGCATTTGGTTTCAACTAGTACAACAACCAGTAGTATTACAGAAACTAGTTATATTAAAACTGATTGCAGATCCGAAGACTGAGCTGAGGCTTGAGAAGAGAGAACCTCTGAAAGCCAGGACGAAGGCACCAGTAGCACTCAAACAAAAAAGAGTCGTTGAACACAACCAGGTACGTTTAATTTAGCAGCACGTGGAACAGCTACTAACTGCAGGTGATGTGCTCACTAAACACCTTACTACTTTTAACATCACATTTGACTAAGTGAGCTGTGCTGGTTTTTTAAAAGTTCTTTTAGAAAGCCTGTTCTAATACAGCATGAAATTCTTGAGAATTAACTGTAGTGGCTGTTTTTAGCCTGTCTGATAACGTTCAAAGTATGGTCTGCTAAAAGCTGTTTGTCTGACTTGCCAGCTGCTGTAGCACCTCCTAGAGAAGAGTAGTAGGCAACCTTAACATGTTCAGTTTTGGAAACCTGACAGATTTTTAAGTCACATGGGCTGCTGGCTTTCTGTTGGGTGTTTGTAGTCAACTTGATTTAATAAAAGCAGTGGTTTCTCAAAAAATAAATTTGGAAAAAGGGGTGTGCGGGTTTTTTTGGTTTTTTAAGAAGTGTTTTTAAATACATATATACACATCATCTATCTATCTGGTTAGATATAGGTATGTGTTTTAAATACATCTGTTTAATAACTCATTTAAATATAATATGTGAAGTAATATGGGGTATATGCATATATATAGGTGTGGGTATGTGTGTACATGCATACACTAGCTATCTATATAATACTTTTCTTCAAGTGTGTGTGTAGCAGCAGTACTAGAGTAGACATGAATTTGTTGAAAAGCTTCTCCCATGAAGAAAAAGAATAAATAACAAGTTTAGATCTCTCTGTATGTACCACTTTTCCTTTACATACAAGTATTAGTTCTGCTTCCTTGATGCAAGAGGGATTTTACAGAAGCACCTCAGGTTTTCAAACTGCTGAATACAGGGTTTGGTAGTTGATGGCTGATCTGTTGTTGTGATATGAAAGTGTCACTAAATACCCTGTTCCCCAGCTTAGGATACTTAGGGTCTTTCTAATGTTGTTCATCTGACCAGTAAGTAATGGAGTTATGCTACAGTAAAGGACTTGTATAGAAACATCCAGTCACTCAGAATCTGACTTGTTAATCGCTTGGTGTGCTTTAGCAGATCACAGTGACTTTTCTCAATACTTTAAATGCCAGATGCTTGCTTTTTAGTGAGTATGTGTGTATGTATAAACATGCTTTATCTATGGATGTCTCTTAAAGCAGGTAAAATGCTGCTCTGTGATCTTGAGTAATACAACACAGTTACGGAGATCTGTAACAAGTTCTGCTTATTTTAAGTTGGAGTTTTAGGGTACAAGCTGAATAGATTTTACGTCAACAAACTGAAACACACACATGGTTCAATGCACCAAATATTCCTTAATTTCTTCAGGGAACTTCTGCTCGTGATGGTCTTTATAATGAGCGTCTGAATCGTTAGGTGCTTGTATTTCAGTAATTAATTTTTTCAAAATTGCTCTTCAGCCAGAAATCCCTGCCAGCTTTAGTAACAGAGATATTTAATTCTGCTATCAACAAACAAAACTTATGGTCTTCAGGAACCTACTTATAGAGTAAACCAGAAGAGATTTAGTGAGGTATTTTTGTGGCATTTTAAGTGATTTGTTTACTCAGTTTTTTTTTGTAATCCAGTTTCGCTATATTGTATCAGGTCATTACTGTTTTGTCTTGCGATCTTACACGTGCATTATAGATGCAATATTTTGCAACTTACGTATTTTAATTACCAAGAGTTAATCAAAGGAATATCAAAGGAATAATAAAAAAACTAATTTCAAAATTATGTCAAATTCTTCAGAACAGAAACTCTCCTTTATCTTATTAAATGTTTTACCTTTGAACTTCTGATTTTATTTTTTTTTTATATACAGCAATCAGCCAAAACCAGATAGAAAACCCGCAACAAACACCCCCACCCACCCCCCAGTAAAAATTTGCAGCTGCTTGAAGCCAAGAACAACTTAATGCTTTTGGCTAGTGAATGTGTATAGTCGTGTATTTTGCTGAGAATAAACCCACAAGATGGCAAAGATTTCTTTTCTTTCCTCCCCTTCTTCCTGTGGAATTGGATTGTAGGTTTTCAGCTGATGTGTCAAGGGACTATGCTCATTCTGCAGAATTATTTCAACCGGCGTGCACTGTGTGACATTGGCTCAAAGATTATGAGAGTCTGAAGGATAGTGAGGCTGAGCTGCTGGGCAGTGTGGTGTAAGCACACTTGCTAGTTACTTCTGGGTCCTGTACAGCACTAGTTGTAGAGCAGACACACACAGCTGGCAAGATTGTCTGTCTGTCATAAGCTGTTCTCTTAAGAAGAGTGCAAATAGATAGATAGCAGCCTGCTTAGTAACTACGAAAGAAATTGGGGTGGGGAGGTTGAGCAGGCTTTTGAGTCTTATCAGTCAGCAGTGGAGGGTTGGGTGAACTTGAGCTCAGCTGTTTGTGTTTAATTACCTCCTCATAGTGAACTGGAAAAGCTGGCAGAAAACCCTAATTGAAATGCCGCCTTCCAATACTGTGAGTCTAGAGTTGGAGTTCCAAACTGAGCCTGAGGCCTCATAGTAAATGGCATTGGAAAGAAAGAGGAGGCTGAACAATGTAAATGTTAAGGAACTACTGTCTCCTGAGACTTTGTACAGACATTCTGCATGTGCTGTGTGCCCCTACTCCTCGCTGTATGTTTTTTGACTACTTGTATAGTGACTTGGTAATGATAGCTGAGGTAAAGTCATAATCTATAGCTACACTCATGAGTTATTTGACCCTTAAAAGCATATGCTCAAGACTGCTTGTGTGCCACGCCATTGGAGTTTCTCTGGTTACATACAGGCTGTTGGTGTACCTAACGTGAGTGTTCCATTTTGATAGGGTTAGAGGCCTGCTCAACTATAACTGTAGACAACAATTTTTATTTCTTTTTTTTTATTTATTTTGTCTGTTGACTGTGTTCTACTGAAGTCTGGATGGGTTTTATACAGTAGATTCTGGTTTTTCCGAGACATATCATGCAAGAAAAAAATTGAAACTTGGTACTTAAAACATATGATTGAAGCATCTGAAGAACTAAGAAGAGAGGCAGTTTTTAGTGAAGTACTTCTAACTTTTCATGAGAAGATAAATAATTCCTAGTCTAACAGTCTGGGATGGGGAGCTCTTTGTTACTGGTATGACTGAATTGCCTTTCTGCTTTCCTGAGTGGATTGTGTTTGAGTAGAACTACTCTGAAATTAGTATTTTTTTTCTTCAAGCTTCTAAAGAACACCTCTCAAATTATCGGGTTGAGGTGGGGAGCTGTGATTATAGGTTGCAGGCTAAATATTTCTTAATAAGGAAGAGAATGCAGTGTCTGGTAAATATTTAAGGAGGGATCAGATGATGTTTCATCAAAAGTCTGAAATTGGAAAACATTTTGGAGAATTAGGCTGAAATCTACAATTCTAAACAAAATATCTGAATTTGTTTGGACCTGAGGTCTGTGCATTTGTTTTATTAAGTTCTTCAGTGACTTTTGAATAAAGTGAAACACTTGTGCTCCCTCTGCTGGGTATGTAGTAGCTATAATGTAGAACTTACCGTAACACATAAAGCTGTTCAACTTCTAGTTTCACTGTCCCCTCTCAATTAATAAATACATTCCAGCCTGTTCTCCTAACACATTGGTTTCGGGTTGTTCTAGTGAAGTTATTTCTGCTGTTGAACCTGTAACTGACAGTTGCAGTGTATAACTTTATTCAGCAACGAGTGAAACTTTCAAAACCTTGGTAGTACATCACTGTATGAGGTGTGAATGTGCAAAGATGGAAGTATTAACAGAGTAATAATTTTTATTTTTAAACTTACGCAAATAAAAAGGAAGATCTTGTATGTAATCTAGAAGAAGCAGATCCACATCTCCCTTTCCATCTTGGAATTAGTTTTGAGGGGGATATTTGCTTTGAACATGAAACTGGCAGTAAAGCACAGGGAATGATCTGTGTTTGTTAATGGTTATAAAGGTTGGTGCTTCATGTCGTTACGTAGATTTGTGAGAGGTCTGTATCAGGCTTGATTGTTTAAACCTGCTGTTAGGTGAAAATCGTTAGTTTCATCCCTGTATGTGGAACCTTTTAAGATTATGAAGTGTCTTCCCCTGACCCTGTGGCTGAAGATTAGTTCCTGCTGAAGTGTAGGTGACTGTGCATAAAGTGTTCCCATATCTGCTTGAGAGAATAGAACCCTGTCTGTGCAGAGAACAAGGTGATGCTTTCTGCTTGTGCTCCTAGATTTATTTGTGTGTGTGTGTGGGCAGGAAATGTAATGGGCCTGAAAGCTTCATGTCTGCTGTCCATGACTTGATGTAACTCCTTGTAGTGTTAGGTAGCTCAGTCTAGGGCAGTGAGTAAATTAGCAGTTTTTTACTGCGTTAGGCGTTATTTACTCAGTTCTGTATTTGAACAATAATGTTCTCAAATGTAAGTATTATGTTCAGTACTACTAATCTAGCTAGCTGTTCATTACTGAATGTATTAGGATCCACATGTTTTTGATTGTAGACATTGCTTTTGGAGTATGCATGTTATTTTGGCTTTTGGTTGTGAGTATCCCATGTTTGGAGCTGGTTTTCATGTATGTGATCCTGTGTTTGATGCTTGAATAGACCTATTCTCAAGATGGAGTTACTGAGACTGTCTGGACAAGTGGATCTTCAAAAAGTGGACCTCTGCAGGCATTTTCTAGGGAGTCTACAAGAGTGTCAAGAAGAACACCAAGAAAAAGGGTGATGAGAGGCTTTTATAATAGAAAAGCTTTTTTTCTCACTCTTAGGGTCCCAGTGGCTCTTTTATTCAATTGTTGTCTTTTGTTTGTTTTAAACAAACAGGTGGAAGCTACAGCACAGTTGCCTATAGATGATGCTGTAATGTCAGAGAGTACTCCCATAGCTGAAACTATATTGACTTCAAGCAACGAGACCCTAGTAAATATGCTTAGTAAATATGTTTAATCAATTGTGGTATTCTTCTTTAACATATCTTCACTGACAGATTCATTCTGTTTTGGACAGATAGAAGACTGTTTTAAAGAAAGTAAGACTATTCAGTAGTCTTTGAAACAACATACTCAGTTTCTGTTTTAGTACCTAATGCTGTTCACTTTGAGATGGGACTAGGTAGACACCTAGGTCCTATCTAATGTCTTTTGGGGGGGAGGGCTGAAAAGAATCACTTTAAAAGCTTAGATATTTTCTTAATTTATTCAAGTACATGCAGAATATTTGCTTTTAAGTTTGGCTTTTCTCATGAACTAAATGGCTTTTATGTTTCTAAATGGCTTAAAAGAAACTACTTGGAATGATAAGCAGTGTGTTTCGTGTGCTGATCTCGGACTATCTGTTACTTAACCTTCTTGAGTTAACTTCTAACATGCATATATTCAATGCACATAAAGGTTTTGTTGTTTGGTTCTGCCACCTTGCCCCTTTTCGTTTTGTATTTTGGCTGTTTCTGAGTTTGAACAATTTTGAATCTCGGCAGGTTGTCAATAGGGTGCCTGGAAATTTCAAGCATGCAGCTCCTACACTGTCAGTCAGTGAACTCTCAGACATGCCCAGAAGAACACCAAAGAAACCACTGATGACAGCTGAAGTAAATAAATAAAAACTTAGATTGCTCTTACTTACTCTCTGTGAACAAAATTCTTGTGTGTATGTGCTTACTTCTTAGTACAGAGGGGGTGGAGGATGTCATTGCCCAGCTGAACCAGTCAAAATAAACTAGTGTTGTCACATGATATAAAAGAGAATATAAATTTATTTTTATCTTCCCCTTTCAGATTTTTGTGTGTGTGTGAGAAAATCTATTTTTTTTTTCCTATGACAAGTATGTTTTGATGTGTTATTTCTCCTTGTGCTGCTATTTTTCTGAACAAAATGTAGATTTTTTTTCTTTTAAATTCTTTTAGTAGCTCGAAGTAGAATATACTTGGGTGTTATCTCCCTTTGAGCTTGTAAATTAGCCCATCCTGAAAAAACACAATGTGCTTTAATTTAGGGAATCTAGTAGTAGGATTACTTTAGACTAAATGCCTGAATTAAAAAACACCTGTAGATTCCTGTCATTTATCAAGAAAGAATATAATTCTTTTACTGTTAACTTATTCAAGCTGTCAAAATTATCTCTCTTGGAGAGCTGTCTAAAGCACCTGCAAGTGTATGTAATTGCATTAATGTAATGCTGTAATATTGAGGAATTTTACATTGCAAGATACTGCTTGTCTGTTCATGTAGTTACTGTAGATAAAGCTGATATTAACACTTCATTTACAATATCACTGGAATGTAGACTTAGTTGTCAAATAGAAGGGTGTGGGTAAACTTGATGTTCTATTCCAAACTGCTGATGTTTTTTTTTCCAGTCAGTATTTTACTGTACTGTGGCATTGTTCATTGCAGCAAGAAGAGAGAGGTTGCCCACATCAGTGCTTTTTAAATCATGTTGGCCACAACCGGTCCTGTGATCTGCTCAACACAGCCATGATAGAGGTGATGGTTAAGTTTTTTTGATCATCTACATCATCGGCTGGCAGGCAAATGGATTTATACAACGTATTCTTTATCTTAAAGGAAACTGAGGAGATCACTGAATGCTTTAAGACACCAAAAGTGACCAGATGGCTGCCAATAATTAAGGTTAAACTTCTAAAACCCAAGAAGTAAACTTCTTGAATGTCACTGGGTGACTCATTCATTCTTACAAATTGCACATGGTTGTGGTCACTGAGATAGCTGTGCAGGAGCTTTTTTGTTTTGCTGTCTGTTCGGCCTCTAACTGTTTTTGGTTTCTTAGGTGCTGGAGAGAACTACAGAAGAAAGAAGAGTAGAAAGGGATATTCTTAAAGAAATGTTCCCTTATGAAGTATCAACACCTACAGGAATTAGGTATTTCTAAGGTTTATGGGGGCTTTTTTCTCAGTTCTTGTAAACCTATTTAAGAGAAGTACTGAGAAGTATCTTTTGATTATATTGATAGATTTCTGACAAACAGTTTCTGCACTCTGGCTCAATGACATTTGTGATGGCCACCTGTTCTTCCATTCTGTATACGTAGATGTGCTGCCAAAACTGCCCCCTCTATTTAAATGTGAGGAGGAAGAACAGGGTAGTCCTATAGTAAGAATTACTACTGCAATTTTTGGATCCTGGAAGTTAAATGGAAAGGGCTCTTCTGTAGTTATGACTTGCAATGTCTAAGTTTTTGGCTAGATGCAACTGCTTAGGCCTGCTGTTAAATTAAGGAAATATCTCCCAGCATATATTTGAGTTTTCTTTTGCAGAGCCAAAAGGGACTTTCAGATACTGTTTTTCCTTTTAAGTGGCAGTCCTGTTGATTACTCTTAGCATGAATAAGTATGGCAACTACGAAGAGCTGTTACTTCTTTTGGGGTTTTTTGTTTGGTTTTATTTTGCATCTTTATATTCAAACAAAAATTGAAGCAACCCTCTGGTTAATTAGGGCAATTCAAAAAACTGTTCTGTTTAAAGGATATGAGAAAAAGTTTCCCTGTATTAAGATGTGAAACCATCTCCTGTGTTTCCAGCATGTTAATTATAGCTTCAATTTTAACTGCAATTGCATAGTCTTGACCAATAGAAGAATACATAGTTCCAGTTACTACTGCTGTAGTGTATCTGCTCACCACTGAAGTTTGCTCTCTCGTTTTTGAGGTCTAGTTAAATCCATACCACATTTTTTTTTTCCTTTTAAATAAAAATCATATATGTGTAGTCTTTGTACATAAGGACATGGCAGTGTACATGGGGTTTTTTGATCCTAACTGCTTTGTCTTGTGGCTCTGTGTATTGGCTTAGCCATCACTAGATATTTTATTGGCCAGAGATAATCTTATGTTTAGAAATCCCAGCGGGGCTGCATAAGTGATCATTAAAGGCGCAAATAGAGGGAAAAACTTTCTACAGTTGGATTGCCTGTTATGATCCTTTTATATGGCTAGGGTGAAATAGCATTTGAGATTTTTCTTTAGAGTGTTTGCTTGAACGCTGAATTGTTAACTTTAACATGTCTATCATTATCCTGTCAAACTTCAAAATTAGTATTTCAGGTACTGTATTCACCAGAAATAATTCTTAGTTCTTAAATTATGCTAAAACTTCCCTATGTACTTTAGATAGCTCTTTAAAATATGCACTGTTTCAGGTTGGTTTTTTTGTTATTAACAGTGCTAGCTGCCGTAGACCCATCAAAGGAGCTGCAAGCCGGCCTCTAGAGCACAGTGACTTCCTAATGGAGGAAAGTTTCTCGAAGTATGCGCAAAAATATGGTACCTCAGCTGACATCAAGTCGGAGAAGCCACCAATAAAAAAAGAACACTCCGTTCCCCTGTGGATAAAAGTTCTTCTCCTTGTTGTTGTTTCAGTCTTCATGTTTTTGGTTTATCAGTCAATGGAAACTAATCAAGGAAATCCTTTCTCTAAATACATTAATATGGTCACTCGGAGCAGTGCCAAATGAATATCTTTCTGAAAGGCACACCCAATTTGATCTCCTGTTTTTTAATTGTAGAGAACTCTTCTGCCCTCTCATCGGCTCAAGGACTTCTTACAAATAATGTGATTGGAACCTGATAAATTGGATAAATGAAGAAAGATCATATTAAATGGACATCAGTAACTTTCTGGACTTTGGACTAGTAGGAGATCACTGCCATAGGAGTAACATTTTTTTTAAATCTTTGAACTTTTTGTAGGCTTTATTTTTTTAATGTGGACATCCTTTAAATTCACTTTTGAGAAAATGTATATTTGTTTTTGCAAGAACTTGGAAGCTGAGAAGGGCAAAAATGTAGTAAAATGTGAAGCTGTGTTTTTAAAGCTTTTTTCTTTGTACAGAAAAGAAGTTGTACTTTTGTCTCTAGATTATAGTGGAGAGGGATTTTAACATGGGATAAAGGGAAATGCATTTCTGTATGCATTTTTTTCAGTAACGATATAACTGAATTTGGTCTTTTAGGATGTAGAGAGAGTACAACAGAACCTTTTCTGTAGATTACTGTAACTTTAGTAAATGTAACTGTAAACCTGTTTGCATTTCTGTAAAAGTCTTAGTATCATATCAGTAACTCCGTTTAAGTGTAACTTCATTTAAATGTATCCCTTCATTTTAGTGCTTACAGTGTTGTAGGAGCTGAATACACGTCTAATTGGCAAGAGATGTCTTAGAGGAACTTATTTATTAGTAATATGTGTGGGAAATAAAAACTACATCACAATAATTTGCTACTAAAATACTTTTTTGAGTCAAGATTGTTATCTGAAGCAGTCTAAACTCCAACTTTAGCAGTGGTCTTTTTTCTTTTTTTAAAAAAGCGAGGTCTTTCCAACACAGCTTTATGTGATTATCTTTAACTATTCATGTTGAGAAGTATTCTCAAAGTGTGAAAATTCCATATGAAGTTTTATTCTTGTATGAAGAGGGCATTGCTGCATTTTCTGCTACAGTTTCATCTTTTAAGGTGAGATTTACTACTTTCATGCCATTGACTATTTTTCTCAGTGGAAGCATGCTGAAACACTCTTGTGTAACTTGGTTGAGCAGGCAGCTGACTTCACTACTACCAATGAAGAGTGATAAGCAACAATTTTTTTTAAAGTGAATGTATACATTTTTGGTGTGCTTAAATCTGCAGCATACAGATGTTCAGTCTTACTGCTTGGTACAAAATTGCAATAAATCATACTACTTATTCTTAAAGTGCTACTTATAAAAAGCTGAGAACATTAGTTAATAGTCAATATCTTTTTACTCTAGGTACAATTATTGTGTAGACTATAGCTATGGGGAAGCTTTACTTTCTGTGAACTTTGGGACAAACATGGTAATTTGTAGCAAAGCAATAGTTTTGGGGTTCTTTTCCTGTTTAATGTTTTTTTTTTCCTTCTAAACTGCTTTTTTGAGTAATCCAAATAGCTAAACTTGTGTCCATCCTATAGAAAATTGTAACATAAGACATTCACTTTTGGTGTCAAAAATGCAGAAAAATAAAAATGATTTTAATGTGTGTGGATTTTCCTTATCAAAATAAATGCATTGCTGAAAGGCAGCAAAAGCAAGACAAGCGATGTATCAGTGGTGTCATTTTGTGCTGCTACAGTCTTCCATATTGAAACAAAATATTGAAAATCTGATAATAAACTCAGATCAGTTCATGTCACTTGGTGGGAGGAATATTCATCTCATTTGTACTGTAAGTTTTGTGCCCTAATCCTTTAGCCTGTGTTAGGCCTTTAATTTGGATGGGGGGAGAAGCTAGCTTTCATTTGTTTTTCAGTGCTTGAGGAACTTCCTTTTCACTTTAAATTATTTCTCACACCATTTTGCTGCATGTTTTAATGTAAAGTGTGTCTTTCTTACCTAGACATATCTTCATACTTTCAGTTGATCTCTTCCAGGGATACTGTTAGCATTAAAGAAAAAAACAAACCATCAAAACAAACTGCAAACTGAATTTTGTTGCAATTAAATGCCATCATTATTTCATTTTTGCACTGTTTTATAGAACGCTCTCAACTTCAGTGTTACTTCACAGATGGTAAAGAGTTTTCTAGATGAGTCCTCAGAGTAACCCACACCTAGTTCAGTTGTAGTTGGAAGGCAGTGCATCTTCAAGAAAGAAAATAGGCTTTTTTTATATTTGAGACATTTAATGGCTGAGGTAGGCCTGAGACTACCATCTTTCTGCTGGCCCCAAAGATGAATTTGTCATGGTATTCTAAGAGTAACACATGTAGTAGTGCCATTGGCTGACCAGCTGTATGTGCTTAAAACCTTAAAACACTGCTGTATAAATTATGTTGAAGTATACAATTGTCCTGTAGTCTTTGAATCAAAGTGCTGAAGCAATAGGAGCTGATGGTCTTTTTTTTTTTTTATCCCTTTTTCACACTCACTTTTGTTCTATTAGTTCTTCTTGTCTTTTAAACAGAGCCACCTTAAACTTTCAGAACCAATGACAAAACAGCAATTTTATGGACTAGTGTCTGAAATCCAGTGGAGTTCTGAGGTAGAAAGAAGCATTAAGTCCCTTTTTTTGCAAGGGCTACAACAAGCCTGGAAAAGGCATGTGAAAGTTAATGGGCGTGACAATGTTATTTTGGGTTTGGTGGATTTTTTTTCTCATGATTGGTCTACTGCTCAGAATGCTGTGCTGAAAACCTGGCAGGTCTTGATTTCCTGTCTGAATTGGAGCTAACACAGCTTGTTTTCCCCTTTAAATTCTGTGCTAATCTTCCAACATGCATCCAGTCCCAGGAGCCTGGTACCAAGCTGTGGATCACTAGAGGATTTCACTTGCAGTCTTGAGATTGATCTTACAGTATCTGATCCATGGTGAGAGTGTGAGCTTCAGTGGTGTCTAAGACAAGAAATTTACAAGAAGGATGTTAAATTTAAATTCTGTGTTTTAAAGAACTTGATTTGTATTTGCATGGGAAACAGTATGAAGGAACAACTGCTCCAAGTTTACTTGCTAACAGCATGCTCAGTACTGCACTACAGAATGATTTTGGATCCCTCCAAGCCTTGGTCTATGTATTTTGTTTTGTTTCCTGTGGCACAACTTAAAAAACTTCATCAGATAAAAATTCCTCCTGATTATCTTCTCGTCTAGTTTTGTGAAAAGGTATCTTTTAAAAATATGTTAACTAGTTTGTGCAGAGTCTAAGAAAAGCTGAGTACTAAAAGAGCACTTTTAAATAGAGCTCCCAAAGAGGACTGTTCAGCGGTAAAATTTATTAAATTCCAAATGAAGCTGGTAAAATTGTTCTGTGCACAGTATATTTGGCTTGCTTTGATACAGCTTAAGTAGCATACTGGGTGGAATAGATAGAGGAGTGGATTATGATGTATAATTTTAAATTTTGTATTTGCAAAGGGCGGTGTTTCAGCACACCCTTTGTTGTCTGTTGAAATGGCTTTTACTGTGTTTTTGCTAAGTCTACCTGTCTTTGTCTAAAACTGTCCAGTGACTTGCTTTTCTTTTTCCTGAGGGAGTATACCAGGCTGCTTTGCCCCAGTGCCACAGCAAGCTACAACAATGGATGTGTACATGCATGTGTTCAGACAGCTCAGGGTCTTAAAGTTAATTGAATTTGTAAAGCAGTCCTAAGGTGGCATGGACACCTGTAAGTACTCTGTATATACTGATATAAAAAAAAAAATCCTGCGAGTTGTCTGTTCCACCTCACTCTGAAGTCCTTTGTCAGCATTAGCAGTCTGTGGTTAAAACATGGTAACTGTACTGTCTTATTTGTTCTTTAGGAAAAAAGAATTATGATGTTTAACAGAGATAAAACATGTAATGTGTGAGGAGAATTTATTAAAAAAAAATAAAGAAATATTATTAGATGAGGACAGCCATAGAAGCAATTATACAAATAGAGGTTTTGCTACTCCTATGTTCGAAGCTTGTGACTGCTGTTGTTCAACTGTGGAAGCTTGGATCCTGGTGAAGGAAATGCTGCAAGTTAAGGCTTCCCCTGGGCTGTAAAACCTGATCCATTACTGACTCCAGAATCATAGTCTGGTAGTTCTGGTGCTGAAACAAGGAAAGCGTACATAAAATCCATGTTTGCAAACAGAGCAGATGCTGCTCTGCTAACCTGGTTTTCAAAGGTGTGGATGGTTGTTTCACTGTCTCGTATGTTTTTGAAAACAATGTCACCTGGAGAACAAGCTTATGAGAACTTTGATTTTGCTTGCAGGCTTGACCAAAACGTTAGAAGTGTGAAAAGTTATTGTAAGACAGTAACTAGGCATTTTCTTGATTGTATGCAGCTTGAGGGGAAGTTGGGGTGGGAAATGGAGAAGGGTGTGCGGCAGGTGTTAGAACGATAGATGAAATTAGGAAAACTTCGGAGTCACCAAACTGGAATTTTCCTAACCTCATAAAACTTGAAGAGCTACTGATTAAAAAGATGGATTTAATTTACAATAGCTTTTTTTACTGTGAATCTGACAGAGGTTGACACTAAAAGGTAAGATCTTTCAAGTCTTCAGCTATTACTCCATGCAGTGTGTCTCAGAAATCAGATTAATCTAGATAGTTTGAATTACAGGCTATTGCTATTTTATTCCTTCACATCTGGGAAAAGTTGTAGATATTTTCTGTGTAAAATTATATGCATTCAGCAGGAACATATATTATCATTGTATTTTCATGGGGCTATGTTAGACTGCTGTTTAGTAGTTCTTGTTAATAGTACAACTGTTAGAAGTCAATTGTCAGTTAAAACAAAAACCAAGCTGTTAACAGACTAACTCATCAGTGTCTACCGTTGTGCACACAAATCGCCATTAGATGTCTATAAATAAACAGTCATCTGTTCATCCTTTATAATTAGAAGGAACAGACATTTACTATATGCTAAAAATCAGAACAGTCTGCAAGAATTGCAATAATTTATGTGCAATTTCAAGGTAAGAGTCCAAACCTCAATCATGTTTAAAGGCTACCAGGTAATTGAAAATAAGTATTGGTGTTTGGCTTTTAAATAAAACATTGTTACCAATTAGATGCGAGTGAGTGGTGCAGAACGGGCAGTGGCAAAATGAACAATTCTGCCTTGTTTTCATTGCTGCCACTGGCAAGGAATTGAACTTCACTTTGGGCTCTCAGCTGGTTGCTAGACAAAAGTACTCGAAGAGTGTGAGTTTCATTTGACCTATTCCTACAGAGCAGCTGGAGTCTAGTTTATTCAAGAGGCACTTAACCAACCTTGATTTCTGTGACAGTGCTACTGGGCACTTTTGTCTGTGTAGGGCAGTCTCCCTGCATCAACTTTGTTGTGAAATAGAGTGAGTAGAGCCAAGGCCTAAGGGTCTTCCTTGGAAGTTTGCTAGGAGCCACAAAGCTGAGCAAAGTGGGGTGTTTCTTCAGTGTGGTGCTGCGGTGTGCTGTCATTTGCCCAGAAGTAATAGCTGGGAGGTTCAGCTCATGACTCGTGCTTTGCTGGCTTCTGTGTGTATATTGCTGCAGAGCACTATAATGGAAGGAATATTATCAAAATGATGAAAAAGTTAAGTTCTTGCCCCTTTGGTAACTGGAGAGCTGAACTGGGCCACACTAGTCTTGCACTATGTTAGTCACTAAAATGAGTGAAATCACCCTGTGTTGGAAAAGGCATAGTTTAAGGTAAGTAAGGCCAAGCATCGTCCTGTGTTTCATAACATTTTGCCTTTAACAAAACAGTAAGAAACAATTCTGTGAGCAGCTGCAGCTGTTGTAGCACAGGCCATGTCACGACACTCTCTGCAAGCTTACCCTCCAAAGCTGGAATTCAGCCATGGAGGCTTTAGGGAGGTTGGTCTTACAGAGTGCTGCAGCCAGAGCCTGGTGAGAGGGGTAAGGTTTCTGCTGAGGGAGTTGTATCCTGTGTTCTTACTAGGCAGCAATTATCAAGTATTACTAGATGTGATTACCAGACCTGAAACCTGGGGCGATACTGAGGATTTCTTTAAACTAACCTTAAAAAATGCGTGGATCACTAGGGGTTGGACTTGATATTAAACGCCTCTTCGAACCCTTATGCTTCTGTGCTTTGGTGTAAGTGCTGCAGAGCACGGGCCAAGGGCAGCGCAGGGAACTCGCGTTCGGGTGTGTCTCTGGCTTGACATTGCCCGGGGCAAAAGCTACGCGAAGCACGTGGCGTAGTTGGCAAGCTGCCCGAGCCGGGCGGCGACAAGGAAGGAACAGCAGTTGAGGCGGATTTTAGCGCTGGCGGCTGCGCTCACACACGAGTCCCGGCAGCAATGTCCGTGCCGGCGGGGCCGCACCCACAGCTCCCCGCGGTCCCAGGGGGTGCGGGCAGCGCAGGCCCGGCCCGGCCCGGCCGCTGGGCGAGCGCGGCAGCGCAGGCGCG
>VZRN01002121.1:1439755-1461984 GCA_013397935.1 Dasyornis broadbenti
CGGGGCGGCGCAGGGAGGGCGAGCGCGCAGCGGGGCTCGCCCGGGCCGGGAGGGGCCGGCGCTGGGCCTACGCGCCCGCTTGGAGGACGAGGAAGGGCACGGGCGGGGGAGGCGCTGGCAGCGCTTCCGCTCTCCCTGCGGTGTGTGCCGAGGAGCAGGAGGGATCCGGGGTTGCTGGGAAAGGACACGGAAAGGTTCTAGTGCAGAGTAATCACAGAGACCCCCGCGGAATCTGTCTTGGGGAGCAGAGAGCGCTTTTTCTGGCTCTGCAGGGCTTGCGGCCTCAATCACTGAGATTGTAGGCCCGTACTTTTTTTCATCGGTGGATTACAGCAGTGAGTGAATCTGTGGATTCGAAAGACCGTCTCTCTCATCCGTGTTCCCTTTTACTCTTATTTTTTCAGCAGTTTATTCATAGCTAGGCATCTGAACATGGAGATATATTAGAAGTGCTTGCCGCTGT
This sequence comes from Dasyornis broadbenti, assembly GCA_013397935.1. NCBI lineage: Eukaryota > Metazoa > Chordata > Aves > Passeriformes > Dasyornithidae > Dasyornis > Dasyornis broadbenti. The sequence goes on from VZRN01002121.1 coordinate 1,440,219, forward strand.
TCTTTCTTAATTCTTTTTTTTTCTTCTTAGTAGTGGGGCATACACCAGATAATTTTGCTATTTAAGATACAGTGATGTGCTTTAGAGTTAAGTGTAAGTGCTTCCCATATGCTTCCCGGCCATTTTTTTGACTTATGAAGGTCAGACCTTGGTGATACTTAAAGTATCGTAAATGGGTGAGGTTGGAAAGGACCACAGGGAGTCATCTGGTCCAACCTCCCTGCTCAGGCAGGGTCATCCTGGAGCAGATTGCACAGGGTTGTGTCCAGATGGTTCTTGAACATCTCCAGGGTGGGAGGGAGGCTCCACAGCCTCTTTGGGCAGCTTTTGTGTGTGGTCACTACCGTAAAGAAGTTCTTCCTCATATTTAGGTAGAACTTCCTGTGCATCAATTTCTGCCCGTTGCCTCTTGTCCTGTTGCTTGGCACCACTGAGAAGAGCCTGGCTCCATCCTCTAGACAGCCGTCAATACTTACAGACATTGATGAGTCCCTTTTCAATTGAGTCCCCTTCTCTTCTTGAGGCTGAACAGACCCAGCTCTCTCAGCCTTTCCTCATAAGTGAGGTGTTCCAGTCCCTTCATCTTTGTTGCCCTCTGCTGGACCTGCTCCAGGAGCTCTGTGTCTCTCTTGTTCTGAGGGGCCCACAGCTGGACACAGCACTCCAGGTGTGCCTCACCAGGGCTGAGTAGAGGGGCAGGATCACCTCCCTCGACCTGCTGGCAGTGCTCTTTCTGATGTATCACAGGGTACCGTTGGAGTGGCCTCCTTGGCCACAAAGGCACTTCTGGCTCACGGACAGCTTGTTTACCAGCAGAACCCCCAGATCCTTCCCTGCAGAGCCACTTCCCAGCAGGTTGGCCCCCAGCTTGTGCTGGTCCATGGGGCTCTTCTTCCCCAGGTACAAGACCATGCATTTGCCTTTGTTGCACTAAGTACAGTTCCTCTCTGCATGTGTCTTCAACCTGAGGTCCGTCTGAAGGAATGAACAGTAGTGGAGGTAGATATTAAAATTCTAATTCTTTTAAGCTGTCCGTAACTTTAAAATATCTCTCTGGTTTTACTTTAAAAGAAAAAGTACTTTCAGCAAGCTGCCTCTTCTGAAGTACCATGATTATCGAAGTATTTCAGTGCACTTGTATGAACACTGATATAATACATGAAAGAGAGACAACCCAGTGTTAGGTTTTATAAAGTTTTCAAGAAATTATTTGCGGCTGTCAGTGTAGTGATCCTGCTGCCAGCTAACTAAAGCCCTAAATCGCTCTTTGGTATGCTAAATATATTCAGTAGGTGCACTTATTTCTTTAAAGCACTATGCTTAATCTTCATCCTGTTTGTTGGCAGTTGTTGTTAAAGGTGGCCAGAGTTTTTCAGTCTTTGTCGTATTTTCTGCTGAGTTCATTATTTCATGTACCAGCTGGTTCTCTGGCTTTCGTGTTGAGACCATAACACGTTGCAGAAGATACCTGAACTTGCACAAGGTCACACAAAGTCAGTACAAACCACACGACCTTCTGAGTTCAGCTAAGGGTATCAACCACAACGCAGCTCAGAGACCAAGTGTTTTATGACCAGCTCATGGAATTTGTCCTTGTTAACGTGTCAGATTGGAAGCAGAGATATGAAATAGTTATGATGTAGCTGTCTCAACTGAGTAGGCATATTTTTATGCCCTGTGTTTGCATCTGAGTAGTTTCAGGGTGTTTGTCTGAAGTCAGTGCCTGGGTGTGTTAGAATGACTTTCTTGTCCTCTGTGCTACATGTTCAGCTGGTTCTCTTCACAGGTTATGGTTTTTAAGAAATTTGCCTCTGAAATAGAAAGTCCAAGATCATCTGTGGCTTTATTTTCCTAATGCTACTGTACTGCTACAAACCTAGGCCCCTGTAAAGGGCTCAAGCCTAATTGATACTGGCTTTCTTAATTACTGTATTTGAACACCAGGCTGCCAGGTCAGTCTGAATAGCATTGTAATACAGCACATACATCAAATTCTGTTTTCCTGTGACTACTATAGAAGTCTGTCTCTGTCAGTTGAGGAGTATTCGAACAGTAAATTACTGTGAAAAAGGCAGTGTGAACAGTTTCAGGATCTGGGCAGGATGGTAGCTGGTGCAGGGCTGTTGTGCTGTTGGCCAAAGACACAGCTGGACAGAGCTGCCCCGAACAGACCTAGATTCTGTTCTCTTATTACACCTGTGTAGTGGGCCTGGTCTGTGTGTATTTCACCAGCCATTCTGCAAAGTCATAAACAGACTGTTTCTGCTGTCTGCAGATCTGCTAGCATAGCCAGACTGTTTTGGAGGTATGTATAAGTCCCAGACCAGCATATTTACAGTCTTCAGCAATGTCTCAATTAAAAATAAGTTACTCTGATAACTGATGTTAACCTAAACTTTAAGCTTAGGTTCACTGTGGCATCTGTGATTTGATATTTATTATTTTAGAATAAAGAAAAGGTTTTTTTTTTACTATTTTGGTAATTTTTAAGGTGAAAAATGTAAATATAAAATGTAATGGAAAATTTGGAACATTTGTGGAAAGGAGTTCCCTTAAAATAGGAAAGTTATGAGCTGGATAAGCCTGCTAGTGTTACCTGCTGCTCTGTTGACCATCATGGTCCATTTCTCTTGATGTTCATAAAGGAATTCAGAACCAGAAAGATTGGGCAAAGAAGCTCTGACTAAGATAGGTTGCTGCTGTCATTAGTTTTCATTAGTCTTTCATGGAGATACTTCTTAAGTTGTAACACTTCAATGTCTATTCCATTATATTGAAGTAACACCGGTAGATTTAGTACAAAAGATTATGCCTTCCTACTTTGAGGAGTATTTTCTACGTAGTGTATTATTTTCTGTATGCTTATTCAGTATATTAGTTTTGATTTTATTTATATATTTAAAATGTTGATCATAGTAGCAGAACTGTGCTGCCCCTTTGTGCTTATTTTGTACTGTTAAGTGTAAATTCAAAAGTTTTTTGTTTGCACTCACACCTCTGTAGCTTCTTCAAAAATGAATGAAGAAAATGGATTTTTTTTTTCTGGCTCCAGTAATTTTGCTGTATAGGAATATGTGAAAATTAATAACTTGTTGTTTTAAGATTGAATGGTTTTATACAGAGTAAGTACACTGTATGGAACAGTGCATATGAAGTATCCCTTGATTAAATGTGATCTGAAAGATTCTGTAATGAACTTTGTGTATGAGCATTCAACGGGACGATAAATAGCAATCTGCAATTTCATCGAACAAGCTGTCTACATTTGAGACTCTGTATTTGAAAGAAAAATTTAAAAAAATCTGTATAAATAATGTGAAAAATACCTGACAATATATTTGCCTGTCTCCAACACTGATATTGTAGATTTCTGTAGTCTCTACATAAATACAGAAGCTAATCTGTCATAGAAAATTTAACGAAAGAAGCTTTGTGTTTTGAGTACTAGAGAACAACTATTCTTCCTTAATTCCTGGATATAAGAATTTATTGGACATTGCAACTTTGAGTCATAATTTCTGTTAGTAACTTCTGGAATTAATTTGTATGATTGAAGTGTGTTGTGAGCTAAAACTCGACTCTTTCTTCCTTATTTAAAGGAACAAATTCAATTTGGAAGGCTTAGAATTGAATCTTGTCAGTCCAAAATGTTTTAATTTAAAACAAATTATTTGAATATAGCATTATAATAAAAAATAACACAGCATGGGAGATTATTTCAGTTTAATACTTTTGAGAAAGTAGCACTTGGTTTTGTTTCTTTTCTGATCATTATTACCATTTATGATTGATCGTATATATGCAATTTTTTCCAATTAACTAGAATACAGCTGTGCCTATGGCTCAAACAGATTCTTTGTGCTTTGTGGCCTTGGTGGGATTATTAGCTGTGGAACAACACACACGGCCCTGGTTCCTCTAGACCTGGTTAAATGCAGAATGCAGGTTTGTTCTGCATGTTGGTATGTGATGACAGAGCATGTATAGTGTGGTATATTTATTTACTAATGAATTAGAGGCATAAACTGTACCCTGGGCATCGCTGTCCAACAGTGCATGCAGTTTATATAAAAGCATGGTGTGTCTTTTATTTTTTGCTGCAGAATACAGTTGTGAATATGGCTCGCTCAAGTTTTATGCTCTCTGTGGCGTTGGTGGGGTCCTAAGTTGTGGCCTGACACACACTGGTGTCGTACCTCTGGATTTAGTGAAATGTCGGATGCAGGTTTGTATAAATTTAAACATTTCGTGAACTTTTATTTTCTATATAGCCACCATATTAAGAGTTTGCAGTAGGGATGCAATCTTTTGTGGATGACAAGAAGCAAGTAAACTTGAATGTTGCTTTATCAAATTTACTTCTGTAAGACTAGCAAAGTACTACTTTCAAGAGAAGTAAAGGTATTAAGGATAATCTGAGTGAATAATTTTTGACAGCATTTAAGGCATGTTTAACTGACTATATTTGCTTAAAGGCACCCACCACGATGTTACTCTGCTGGCTGGTTGGCTGTCCAGCACTGTTCCAGTGCTTTTGGAGGAAGGAAATAGTATCTTTTGGATCTGTGTTATTTAGCCTGGAGTGACATGCATGTGTAATTTGATCCATTAACACTGTGGGTATCAATGCACGGCTTTTGGATGGGATATTTTCTCATGATGCCACTTTGAGCAGAGTGGCTAAAACTTGATTTGGTATCAGGAAGGCCATTGGTGCTTGCGACTGCATTCCTTGAAGTGGTTTTTGATTGAACTGAAAGGAGCATCGTTGCATCGCACTTGACACATTAAAATCAGCTTGTGAACAGCTTTGGATCAAAACATACTAATGGATTTATTCAGGCAAATCTGCGAGAATGAAGCAAATTAAAGCACACTCGTAAATTTTTGGAAATGTAGTTAATAATTTCCCTTTTGCATAGGTTGACACTGGTTATAAAAATGGCCATTTTGTAATTGCAGAACTCCTGAAATTAGGAGGGAACTGTGAATTAGTCAGACTTCCTAGTCATCCTAGGAGCACACATGTACTAGTCTTTAAAATCATGTTCTTCTGGATGGCGTTTATTTAACAGTGTTTACCAGAGAGGCTTTTTCACATTCTTGAGAGCGTCTGAAATTCTGATCTCAAGCTAGGAAATCTGTAATACATCAGACATGCTCGGCATGGGCAACCAGTTCCGGTTTATTACATGGTAGGGGTCGTGATACATGCCCTTCCCTCTTCAGCACTTAGAGGGAGGTTCAGGAGGGTGGTTCCATGTGGATTCCAGGTGTGATCTTGTAAAACCTGTCAGCATTTATCTCTTTACAGATCCAGTACAGAGCATGTTACTAATCCTTCCTAAGTTCTCCAGGAAGAAACCTGTTGCCTGCCCTCTCATGTCTTTTTAAGAAGAGGTCACCTTTGCCATGGTTTAACTGAAACCAGGACACCTGTTACACACCTAATAACTAAGCATGGCTCTGACTTGAACATAGTCTCTTTTTACAGTGCCCAGTTAAATATCCAATTTTCTAAAATTACAGCTCTTTTTAAAATCGACATACTTAGATGAACTAGATCTCAGTTTCATTGTTCCTAGACTGCAAGACAAAATACTAGTCCGTGCAGGTTGGCATGCATGTCCCATAGCTCTTTCTGAAAACTTTGATTGGCTTCCAGTTTGATATCCTCCTTCTTATCCTCTGAGGAACTGTTGGATGATGTCAAATATGAAAAGTAACAGTGGGATGTGACGTAATTACCTGTTGAAAAGTTTCTGCTAAATTACTTCCTTTCACCTGAAACAAAATTACTCAAGTCAATCTTTTTAAAATTTCTGATAAGTTAATAAAATCTCACTCAAAGTCGTGTGGGCAGAAAACAATTTGTGCGTATCCTGTACTGCCAGGTTAAAGTACAAGTGTAGAAGTTTCTGAGTACTCTTTGATCAACAACCTTCTCTGATTAGTAATCAGGTGAATCATTAGGTTTCTGGCAATAGTTGAGAGTACATAGGTATAGCATGGAAAGTGGATGAGATTGCTGACAGGACTCATTAAATTAAAGAAAAAAACATCTGGTCTATACGTACTTGTACTGGTACACACCACTGACAGTGTTGGAACAGTGATTTCAGCAAATCCGTTCATTACAGTTGTATTGTTGATTTAGAGAATTAAACAAAATTCAATTTGATGGTTTCTGAATATTTAGGAACATACTGGCTGTTGAAATAAGTCAGGGTTTGAGACTAGCAAGTAACCATTATGATTATATTAGTGTAACTTTGTGGTGAGTACATCATCTGTCCAGGGAATTATAGGAAGCTGGCTGTCTGAGGAATTTAAAATTTTGGATGGGGGTGTGATAAGGAAAATAGTGTAAGCTATATCAAACATTTAACTGCCTATTCTGTTTAGGTTGATCCACAAAAATACAAGAGCATCTTCAATGGATTTTCAGTGACAATCAATGAAGATGGTGTTCGTGGCTTGGCTAAGGGATGGGCTCCAACCTTTATTGGCTATTCCATGCAAGGGCTTTGTAAATTTGGTTTCTATGAAGTTTTCAAAATCCTGTATGGCAACATGCTGGGAGAGGTAAGCCTTAAATACTTTATGTAAAGCTATATGTCTGCAACATCGTAGTATAAGTGATAAGGAGTAATCACAAAAGCATGATTTATTAATAAAAATGTGTGTTTAAATTCATTTCAGGAAAATGCCTATTTGTGGCGTACTTCGCTATATTTAGCCGCATCTGCCAGTGCGGAGTTTTTTGCTGACATTGCTCTGGCTCCAATGGAAGCTGCTAAAGTTCGTATTCAGACACAGCCTGGATATGCGAACACCCTACGGCAGGCTTTACCTAAAATGTTTGCAGAAGAAGGCATCTGGGCGTAAGCATCTCTTCATTTTAATTGGAGTTCTTGATGTTCAGTACTGTTTCTTAATGAGGAGCTGTTGCTATAACTAATTCTGGCCTTAGCTTGTAATACTTTTTGCTCTTTGTATTTCAAGATAACAATTTAACATGCTTCAGGGAATCTGCTGAACTGGCTGCTAATTCCACATGCTCCTTAGATCCATCTTTGTGGGTATCTTTGTGCTGAGTTCTGCTGGATAACTTCAGTTTCTGGCAGTTCCAGTCAGAGATACTCAGCAACTTTCCGGTTGTACAGTCAAAGATGCTTGAGTCATTGGCATGTGAGAGTAGTACAACTGCATGTTGGCTTTCTGTTCTGATAGAAGTGGCTCTGATATACAGGTCATGTCTCACTATCAGGACTTGGCTGGTATGCAGACATTAGCCTTACTGCACTGGTAGGATCAGTACTACCTTGCTGCAGTCACTGTAATCTGAAAAGTCACTACAGAAACTGCTGTGCAGTCTGGGGATCAGGCAAATTTTAATTTGTGTTGCTGTTTTAAGGTACTACTTAGGAATTAATACAACTCAAATTTCTGTAGGTATTGACAGCGTTACAGGGTTGGTATGTAGAAGTTGTATTCCAGATAGCAGCAATAAATAAGCTAATTTATTTCAAGTTAGAAATATACCTTAAATACTGAAGAAAATGAAACTGAGTTTGTCTCTTCTCTGATGAAGTTTCTATAAAGGTGTTGCTCCACTATGGATGAGACAGATTCCATACACAATGATGAAATTTGCCTGCTTTGAACGTACTGTCGAAGCACTCTACAAGTACGTTGTTCCCAAGCCACGAAATGAATGTACAAAAGGAGAACAGCTGGTAGTCACATTTGTTGCAGGCTATATTGGTAAGGAATCTTTTAAGTCCTACACTTCATTAATGGATTACTGCAGCTCTAGAGACCTGTTGCTTTTCAGAATGTTAAGCAGATGTCACTAATATGGGAGAACGTACATGCAACTGTGAAATGTGCAGGGGAAGTAACTGTATTTGGTCTGTTAAGGGAAAATGAGTCTGTAGTAGGACACTGCTCTTAGCTGTTCCTATGTATTACCGATGTTGATGGCCAGATTTAGAAACTGCAACTTCTTTAAGTGAAAACTTGTATCTTTTTCAGTTTTGGGAAGGTAAAGGAAATTTAGATGGAAGGGGGATTTTCAGTACCCAGGGATTCAGAAATTTTCATCTGGATGTTTTCTTCTGTTCAGAAATTTCAGCTGATTGTAATGGTACAGCTAAAACACCACAGGACTAATGTCAGACTTTTCTTTCAGCTGGTGTGTTCTGTGCAATTGTTTCCCACCCTGCTGACTCTGTGGTGTCTGTGTTGAACAAAGAAAAGGGCAGCTCAGCTTCACAGGTTCTCATGAGGCTTGGATTCAGAGGTACATTCTTACTTGTCATTTCATTTGGATCAAGTGTTTTGGGGAGGATTTCTTTTTTTCATGCCATTTTATGCTGCTCATGCTTTATGTTTTGCTCTCCAGGTGTATGGAAAGGTCTGTTTGCTCGTATCATTATGATTGGTACCCTGACTGCACTACAGTGGTTCATCTACGATTCTGTCAAGGTTTATTTCAGACTTCCTCGCCCACCTCCACCTGAAATGCCGGAATCTCTGAAGAGGAAGCTTGGTCTAACTGAATAGACAACTCATGGACTGACTGCTGGCTGTCCCAGTGATGAGTTTCATGAAACTTTTATATATTTGACTATGTAGAAAACAAACTCTATACAATGTCATTATTGGTTGTGCCCTCATCTCACATGAGGGTTTAAATTCTACCACTGTCATTGCCTGAAATAAATGAGAAACAGAGTGCTTAGTGTCTGTTTACTACTGCATATGTAAGCTTCATTTCATAGTAGCAAATACCTCAAATACTCTCCTGGCTTCCCCCTTTCCCCCTAAAAAGAATTTTTAAAAAATTACCCTGTTCCACACTTTAGAAACTAGAGAAATGTTACTCTTCCACTTATAAAACAAAATTAGGCTTTCACTGTTTCCAGAGAAGTGCCAAGAAGCTGTCCTTGCTGAACTGCAGAAACCTCACTGCAGCCATGTGCACTTTGAGCCCACTGATCATTTGCCTGTAATAAGCTGTTACTGTACAACAGCTGAACTCCTGAATGGCTGAGATGAGACTGGAATCTGATTGGGCATCCTGGTCCTGATATCTGTGTTCCCACAGAGATAAAAGGAACCTTATGCATACTAGAGCTCTTTCTGCCTTGGGATGGTCATCCCAACTTAACTTATGCTTACTTGACTAATTTCTGCTTCTGTTGGCTTTGAACCACACCAAAGAACTTGGCCCTTCTGATTGTCCTGTGGAATTAAACAGTAGTTGCTACCTCTTAACTAGAGAAAAGTTGATGTTAATAAAGACTCTCAAATATATTTGACTAGTAACACCTTCAGCTTTACAGTAAAATAAAAATGGCTTGTCTCTTATTCTAGAGTTTGAAAAACTTGCCTACTTTTCCCTATATTTGCTACAGCTGTAGTTTTTTATTTCAGTTATTTTTTTCTTAATTAGTTTAATGCTTAGTTATGGTTGAACCATATGTTTCTGCAGCACAGGGAGCCATACCTGTTTTTTGGACCTTGATGTGAAGAGATATGTGCTCCTCAGCACACAAGAGGAGACAGTAAAAAGGCAACGTTAAGGTATTTGTTTTTGAATTTTTTCTCAAGTCTTTTAGTGAAGGATAATCATGCTGCCTTCTGCGCTTCAGCTGTTCAATAACCCACAGTTGGTAATCACTACGCCCCATCCAGTACTACTTTGCTCACAAAGTAGAGCTGGAGCTAAAGTAGTTTTTGTGCAAAACTGTGGATATGCTGCCTTAGAGCATGTGAGCTGTTGATACTGAACTTAGCTTGGCACTCACATATGTTACACTGCTTCTTCCTCTTGGCTCCTTCAGAGCCAAAAGGACAAATAAGGCAGGTGCTACTGGAATAGCATAAATGTACCGACTGCTGCATCTTGCTGGAGTCAGATGTGCCTGCTATTGTGGCACTGAGCTTCTCACCCCTGGCAAAACCCTCCAACTTCCAAGATTTTGAATGATTATGCTAAACAAGAAAGCTGGGCCTTATTTTGAATTGCTGCCTTTCAGAACGCAGAGTAAAAGCTAAAACTACACCGTTTCCCTGTCACCATGTAATAAAGGCACTTAGAGTGGCTGGTATCTGCCTGCATTACACAGCAAAGACAAATTCCCTAAGTCTAAATAAAATATTTGTACAAAATAATGTAATGCTAAAAGTATGTAAACCTTATTTTCCCCGTTGTGAATGGGAAGCGTTGAAATTATGTAAGGAGTGATTAAATGCTTGTAAGAGCTTCCTTGGAGAAGAGCCTTTACTATGACTTGATCTTGTATCAAGACTGTTGATGTGAAGTCACCCCTTGAAGTTGTGTGTAGGGTGCAACTTGCTAGGCAAAGCTGCCACTTTGGTGTACTGGATATCAGTTTCTTTAAAGACATGTTTTAACTCAGATTTTTCTTTGTTTGCTGAAAGTTCCTTTTAATCCTGGGGAAAGGGAAGCACTTCTGTCCAGTTTCAAGGCTGGCAGAAGAGTGGGACAAGCTTGGCTCATGCAGTGAGGTAGTCTGTCGAGCAAGCTAGTGCTGAGCTAAATTTCTCAAGAGTGTCATTCTTCATGTGGAACAAAATCGCACAATTTTTCTCTAGGATTGAGTCAATGTTGCACAGTTGTTACAAATGCGTACAATCGTAAGAGAATCTGAAGTCCATTTTCTCATTGCTCAAGGGTAAACTTGAAACTATCTTTTAAAGATACATAATTTTATCAAGGTGGATCTGAGATAAGACTACAAGGAGCAGCCAGCAGTTCCCCTTCTGTAACTGAGAAAGGGAAAATACACTCAGTGCTCCATGCAGTGTTATGTTTCAATGGAAAACCCAAGAGGGGGAGAGAATTGCGTTGCAGCTGCCGGTTTCATTGCCATTCAGCCATAGGATTGTTCAGATGCTTGTTTGGAAAGGGTGTTGCTTAACGGATCACCTGCTGGTATTTTAAATAAGCTTCAGTGGGAAAAATGTAGTGTTAAAATGCATTTAAAAGGTCAACTTTGTCATTGATAACTGCTTTGTGCATAATGCCTGGTACATTTTCCAGAGGCTGAGATGGAGCAGTGGTGTTTATGATGGATTTGCACTTCCATTGCAAGGAAAGTGCTGTATCGAAAAGTCATAGAGTGATTTTGAACTTGGATAACTCCAGACCCATCACTACACCCCAAAATGCTTTGTAAAACATGGATTATGTATATGCTGCTTGTGTATATTTTATGAAGGAGAAAATATCTTTTCTTGCTGGTTTTGGAGCTGAGATGAGCTTTCTGGTTTAAAGCATAGCATAGATATAAATTCGGAACAACAACTGCATTCGCACACGGTGTTTGTATCAGGTTGTACCACAGATGAAATGTGCTGACACTTTACTGATCCTCGTGGAAATGTTTGTTGCATATCATTTTAAAATGGGCTGTAATAATTCAAATAGTTGTAATTCATTTACATTTCTACATAGAAATGATGTAGTTCACAGTGAAAACAATAAAATCCTGCTTTTTTTATAGCAAATATGAGTACCTTGGGTAGATGAGCTTAATACCTGCATGGCCTTGTTACAGAATACATTTTTTGTAACTCAGTGCTGGGGAGAGATATTGCCAGCAGGAAATTTTTGGCTGAACAGATGTTCTGGTGTCTAAAAGTGGATTTTAATTTTTTGGGATTACTGTCTCATGTAGTTTTTCTTCAGTGATCACTTAGTGCTGTTGCTGGCTTTTGGTTTGTTTTTTTCTTTGCAAGTTGCTGACAAGACTATTAATTGGCCAGTTTTGTACCTAAAAACTAAATGAAAAGTAAAGATGGGGTGAGTATCACTACAGGTGGGGCTCCGTGGGATGATCTGTTTAAAGTAGCATAGCTGTAATTTGCATTATTACCTGAATCTCTCAATCATTTGATAAAATTGCACAAGTATCACTGCATGACCCTAGAAATGAATGAAGGGGTTGTAGTTTGGCTGAGCTGATGCTCTCCCCACCACTGACAGTACTAAAACAAGGAGGCAAAGTTAGCAGTCAGCTTTAAATTTTTGAGAAATAATACCTCACGCTCTGCTCACCTTTTCCACTGTAGAAAGAGCTCTCTGCCTCTCTCCTTAGAGCAGTATAATTACAAAACTACTGTAAAACTTTCATGGTTTAGTACAGTGGAGATCTATGCTTGAAGGGCAAACAGATTTTAATACCTGTACAGATTACAGGAGAATTGCCGATCGCTCGCCTTATGGCTGAGGTCAGTATGGTAGGTGAACTTCAGATACAGATAATTCTAAAATATGTTTTCCAAGTAAACTTTACTTTTGTGAGTTATAATTTTTTGTCTTGCTTGCAGAAAGAAAAGTTTCTGAAAAGACTATAATGCTGTAGACCTGCACTTCCTGGGAAGGAAGGGTGGGAGGTCTAAAAGGAGAGGGAAATGAATGGTCCTCTAACATTTTTTGCATGTTTAATTTCCCTTGGAGACCATGCACAGGACTTGGCTTTTCACTGGGGGATGTGTTCTAGAATTTGGAGGTTGAAAGTGAAATCCAGTTGTTTATCCTGGCTTATTTTCTGGTTACTGTTCCAAGGAGAGAGTAGACTCTTTTCATGCAGACAGACCTCCCTGCTCAGGTTAACTGTGCAGCTGGAATGTATTTTCCACATCACTTGTGTAGATGGTGCTCTGCCAGTTCTCCAGTTCTGCCTCTCCAGATTCTTTCGGGCTACTGACCACAAATGATGCATTCATGAAGCTGAAAACAAAGTAAACAAAATTACTGTAGCCTGTGATGCCTTTAATCAAAGATGTATTTATTATGTTACCCTCAAACTCCTAAGGTCTATGTACCTGTGTACACACATTGTTTCAGGTATGAAACACAGTGCATGCCTTAGCATGGCTGTTCTTTCATTTTTCTGCCTCCTTCAAATGCCATTTCATTATTTTCAGGGGCTCACTTAAAAATTGTGTGGAAGAACAAAGGGACAGGGGTTAGTAGAGTAACTGTGGATGCTTTCTAGGAAAACTTGGCTTTTGGCAGTTTATTCATGCCATCTGTCAGATGGACTGGAAAGGGGTAGAAGAAAGGAGGAGGTAGGAGTGGTCCTATACCAAAAAGAGGAAAAGTTTAAATGAAGTACTTGAGGTTGACTTTGAGCAAACAAAGCAAAGAAGATAGAGAAGACCAGCAACGTGAAGCAGACCAGAAGACATGGAATGCTGAATGAGGATGAGAATAGTGAGGGAGAGGAATGCTTGTATCTTCCATCCAATCAAGAAGTCCAGTAGCTGCAAGATGTTCAGGTATGGCCAACTGAGAAGTTATAAAGGCCTTACTGTATACTTAACACTTCTTTATATAATTTCATTGACAGGGGTTTTCTGAGTTGCTGTATTGCTTCTAATTGATCTCTATAGTATTTTTATTCCTATTTAATGCACTTACCTCCTCTACCTTCCTCTGCTAAACCCATTCCCACTACCTTGTTACTGCCTACTGCATTTTCAAACATCTCTGCTCTGTTCTTCAGCACAGAAACAGTGCCAGTAGCTCTCATCAGTAGCTTTTTGGGACATTAAGTAGCTTCTCTTTGCTACTTCTGCTGCTCACTGTAGTATTTTACAGACTAAGAAATAATAAATAACACTGTTAGAATTCCTGCACAGACACCGTGGCACTGGGATAAAGCCATCAGCAGCATCAGGTCTTTCAGAACGTTGTCCCTATAGAGAGTTCTGTGTTTTAAAGGCACAGCAGTGCAGCACAGTAATTTTGATTTACAATTATAAAGCCTCACACAAAGCCTTATACAAATTATTCCATCTAAATGTGTGACAAACTTTTTGCAAGGCATCAGCAATATTTCTGAGCATTTCTTGGTTCACTGCATTTACCTCATTAAATATTAAAAAAAAGAAACTAGTTTACAAAATCATAGAGTGAATATATTGAGACAAAGTGCTACTGCTGTTTGACTACCTCTTGTTTAGGTGGAAACCAGAGTTTCATTCCTTTCCTTTGGAGCAGGAAAACAGAACTGGAGATCTGTCATTCTTGGGTCCTGCTTTCTTCGTGAAAGCCAACTCTAAAGCTAAGAACATAATTTCATGCTTTAACACTGCTTTATTCAAAACAAGCAATTTATTTAATATAGCATCTGTCATTCTTCAGAAAGACAGATACATGCAGAGACATACATTTTTTGTTCACATTATAATTTCTCCCTTGAAATAAGTATGACTTTTTCCTGTCCTTTTCAAAGGAATAGGGCAAATTTCAGATTTAGGTGTGCTTCTAAATGAAGCCTTTAAATATTGTCGGTCTTCTCAGTACTATACATGGTGGAGTTAACACTCCTCAAACACTGTTCTTTAGGCAATGGCCTTTCAGTGATCAGTTAATGTTTGAAATCTTGGTTATTTCATCTTTCACATCCTTGATCTCTGTTTGAACTCTTGTTAGATTGGTCAGTTTCTCATTCAGTAAAACAATTTCCTTCTCCCGTCGTAACACCTCCTCCACTAATCTTCCTATTCTCAGTGTTAGCTCATCTATTAAGGGCTCCAAGATGGCAAACTCCTTTTTCACTTTGTACATCTTGGGTTTTAAATCATTTGCAAATGAAACTGTCTTCAGAACTTTTGCTCTGTCACCTTCAAGATTCAAAAGTCTATCAGAATGCTTGTTAAAATCACTCCTTAACTCAGACATTGCTGTCTTAATTTGCTCGATTTTTCTGGCATTACTGGATGCCAGGCTTTGTATTTTTGTGCTTCGGTCGATGCTACTGCTAAGGAGGTTACCTATATTTTTTACTGTTGCCTTTTCACCTTGTTCTACTTTATCTTCTAGTGTTTGCAAAGAATCTGTCAGAGCAGTCATTTCCGAGACTAGGCCCGAAATGCGCCTTATGTCAGTTTTGACTGTCACAATTGTCAGTGTCACGTTTTTGGCTACAGAAGCTGCATTCTGTTCAGCGCTTGAAACTGCATGAAAAAGGCTCGTTAAATTCTTCTCCAGTTCTTCTTGTTTTTTAATTATGCTGCTAGACCATGTTTTCATTGTATCAATATCTTCTTGCAGATGTTTAATGTGAGATATTATTTGAAGATCTTCCAGCTGTTCCATTAAGTTCCAAGTCTTTTCACACTAGAAGGATACAAAAATATTTCTAGCTTAACAACTCAATGTCAAAATTCAAGCTATACTTTAAAGAAATATCTTACTATTCTGACATTCAAGTGCAAACCCTGACTCTAGGAAATAAACCTGTGTTGCAACACAACCAAAAAAATTTTTTTTCTTATTAGTACACATAACAAATGTTACTGCTTTTTCTATTACAACAAAAAACTACAATAAGGTGCTATATGATTTTCCAAGATGACCTCTGAAAACACAAGTCAGCAAATGGAATCTTCTTCCATGTATAGGAATTTTTGTTTTATATCTCCATAAAAGCTACTTAAGTGAAGGAAAACTCATGATACTGCTGGATTTTTGTTGGGATTTGCTAGTTCACTTTTTTATTTTCATATGATTGGTTCTTGGTTTTCAAACTCGAGAGGAAAAAAGGAAATTACCTGAGTGCTACCATCCTGTTCAATCCCCAATAAGTCAGGGTAGAACTTGGAGAGAAGAAAAACCACCAAACAGGCACACTAAAACACATTCTAAGAGGCTAGAATTACTTTCATGCTCATCGTTTTCTGGATGCTAATAGTAAAAATATCATCAAAGAAACAAATACTTTTAACTCTCCAATAGTGCTGGTCATTCCTCAGTAGCTCAGAATTGTTTGCTCAAAAGCAAAATACCAAAATTTAGGTTGTGGAAAGTTGTGCTTGTTTCCTACTTAATGCCCTCTCAGGAGGAGGATTTCACGTTGGATCTCCTGTATACTCAGCTTTCAATAGGGTTGAGGTTGATGAAAGACATTAAATTAGGGAACATACCACTGGCAATCGAGCCACCCTGCCCCGAAAAGTTATGAAGGCAGAAACACTAGAACTGGAACACACTTGTGAAAAGTATTTAAAAAACATTTCTTTATATAATAGCTTTACCTAATAGGACAGGGAACACTAAAGTATTTACTCTGTACCCTTTCTGGAGGAGCAATTTATTTTGAATTAGATTATGCACCAGGACAGGGAAATTCACTATAATATATTTTTATTTTGACTATGACTGTAAACAGGCACAAACTTATACATAAGCAATAAATACATGAAACTGATACAGCTTTGTAACATTGAGAAACACTGGTTTGACAGTCTCTTGAATGAGCAGCGTTACCTGTTTAGTGAAGGTTTTTCAGTGGAGTTTTAGAGAAATTCATGTACAAAAATGAATTACAAAATGTAATTTACGTGTGGTTAAGTCATACATGTTGTGGGTTTATACTTTCTCTACTAAGCAATCTCCTTTCCTGAGAAATACAAAATTATCAAGACAATAAGTGCAGACGATTTATGTTGTCCCCGAGATCCAAATTTCAATAACAACTATCAGGCCTATTAGGTAGTACAACATCATGTGTAAGTAGATCCATGGGTAAACTGGATATTCCCTGCCCCCAAGCACATAACTCCACTGTTTTCATTAATTACTTTTGCAGCTCTTGGTTGAGCAAACTTTGGGAAACAATGTCAGTCACCCTGTTAATCTTTCTTTTCCTTTGAAATGCAAAGCGGACATAGCATGTAATGCCTAGCAAAAAACATCCTACAGAAGAAAAGGTTAAAATTTCTAAAGCACCAAAATAACCCCACAAAAAAAACCCCAACCCCCAAACTAATCCAGTGACTGATCATGCCATACATGTAAATTAAATGATGGATGAAGACCCTAAAATGAATATCTGTTAATAAGAACTTCAGTCTGTGTAGTTCAGTAACTTCACTGGCAGAACAAAACAATGCCAGTGATTTTAGGGAGTTGGAAAAGGCTGGGAATGAGGTCTAAGGAGGCTAGTTCCATAGGGTCAAACAAGTTAATGGTAACAGCAGCTGCTCTGTAAATACCAGCTGCTTACAAACACCAGAACAAGACAAGGTTCTGAGTAGGGGGCACTTTACTATTGTCTTCTGTAACGGTGCTGTATCCAAGCTTCAGCTGTTGAAAATGTACTCAGTGCTTTCCTGCAGCACAAAACCATTATAGTGTACAACACATTAAAAGCAAGGTCTACTCTATCTCCGCTGAGAAAGAAGTGATTAATCGTTCATTGTGTTACAAGTCCTTGGAAAATAATACAAAAAGTAACAACAAAAGAAACTAAGTAGTGAAAACTAAACATAAACTAAACATATGACCTTTTTCGCTCCTTAAATCTAAATACCTTGCTTCAAATTAATTTTAAAAAAAGAAAAGGATCTTTTAATAAATAAGCTGAAAACAATCCTTAATTTAAGAAAATATTCCTTTCCTTCTTTAACACAGTATTACTGTCGTGCTGTCCAGCCTTTTTCTCAGCCTTTCAGGCTGATCCAATGTCTCTTTAGATCAATAACAGTATCTCAGCTATCCTTGACATATGTTGAAATCACATTATTTATTTTAAAAAGTGTGTTTTCATCAATAGAAAACCTAAGTCCAAATTCACTGATCCCCATTCTGGTCATTTTCTAAGTTGAAGTTTTCTGAAGTTATTTCTTCTGCTTTTGAAGATGCTGTTACACCAGGCACTCTTTCCAGAGCAGCTATTTCATGCTGCACTTTGAACAAGCTGCCATTGGACTGTAGGCCTTCAAGAACCTTCTGCATGGCTGTTGTATCAGAAACAGTTTTCAACATGTCATTTTCCACCGTGTGCAGCCGTGTCTTCAAGTCCTGTATCTTTTTCTCCGTACCAAGCAGTTCACTCGACAGTCTAAGAATGGAGTGAATAGCATTTTCAATTGTTGGCAAATGGGTCTTGCACTCCTCAATTTTAGGTTCGTAGTTTGCAAGTTTCTGATTCAGGTCCGTGTCCTTGGCTACCAGACTATTCTGTTCTTCTTCTAGCTTTTCAACCAACTTTGCATCCAAGTCCAACTTTTGTTCAACTCTAGAGAATTCATCATCTTCTTGCTTTTTTAGTGTTCTAATATTTCTGGCTGTACTGTCTTCCAAATCTCTTACTCTTTCTGAAAGGGATTTAATTCTTTGGTCAACTTCATTAATTTTGGAAGTAACTTCTATATGTATGAACTTTGCTTCAGATTTTAAACCACTGGCATTTGCGTTCATTTCACCCAAGGTGCTTCTCCAGGAATTTGTAACACTTTGGAACTTCTCACTGACGCTCTGCATCTTTAGAGAGAGAGTCTGTTCGTTGTTCTGAATATCATTTATGATGTTATGAAGAGAAGAGATTTCCTGCCCAAACTCAGTCATCACAGAGACGGATGAGGCAGCTTCTCGCAGGATACGTTCACAAGACTCAAGCTGCATTTACAACACAAAACAATGTCTGCGTCTACTTAACAAAAGTAAGAACAGAAGACCATTTCCATTTATCTAAGAGAGAATAAAGTCCCTTAAAAGCCTCTCTACTTGTTACAAAGCTCCTCCATGATGTGTTTCCATGTTTCATCTCTAAAATATTGCTGATAAACCTAGCATGGAAAGGTCATGGAAAAAAGGTATGTCTGTTGTTGAATTTCTATAGAATATTTGCAATTTTCTTTGTTGTCAATCCCTTATTTTCCACGTTTGGGCGTTTTTGTGTCCAAAATATATATAGTAAATCCCATGCAAGATTTTGCAATCTGAAGTGTAGTATATAAATACCCAAATTACATCATGTACAAATGACATTATTCTGAGATCAGTGCTGAAACAAAATCACTGGCATGAGCCATGCCATGCTCCCATCATTATTTGTAAGGTATCAGTGATAACTCGGCAGCCAGCACAGCTTTTCTACTTGATAATGTCACACCTTAATATTTTTTTCATTACTATCATATTTTCTTATCTATCACTTTATTATTAGTTTTCATATTACTAGAACAGATCTGCTACATCAAAAGGCCTGTAAATTTTCCTCAAATCAGTGTATGTTAGAATCACAAACAAAGGAGCACTGGTAGAATGAAACATGCATATATGTAAGTTCTTAAAAACAGTTTAGTTTCTGAAAAAATATTACTGAGATACAACCACTGTATTCACACACTTGAACAATGGCATGGATTGGCATGCTTTGTCACATGAAACGGTCTCTAAAGGCCTAGTCACGGGCAAGTAAAACACATTATGAAAACATATTTTAAAGCAGTCAGTTAAATTAACAAAATAACAATGAAGTAAAACAATGACAAATGTTCACCAAAGATTATCCAATTAAGATGTAAATGATTACCTTTTCAGAAATTAAGTTTACTTTATTTCCCACATCCAGGATTTTTTCAGTTTCTTGCTGCAAGAAATTGTACTTTCTTTCCAGATCAGCAAATTGACCTGACTGCTGAAATAGAAACCTGCAAATTGCAAGTAAATAAACAGAAAACATAACTACTTAATTAGCATATATTAAATGTTCCAGGACCTGATTCACAGCAGATTGTTACTGGAGGGATTTGTGTTCACAGAATTTGCTAGATTAATACACGACAGAAAAAGGATTTAATGGAGTTGATCTGTCTTGGTATTGCAGTTATCTCCCAAAAGAGGTAGGAAAACAAGGAAGCATCCATAAATATCTTTGCTTTTACACTGCATGCTAAGGTACTGATGTTGCTAAGATACTCTAAAACATCTTTAACAAAGATTTTGACCTTTAATCAAAGATTCCACCTGATGAACAGTTTATGACACTGCTGAGCAAACTATTTCCAGAAAACTCTATTGCACTTCTTCTGTCCAATTATTTATTGTCTGCCAAACGAGCACTTACTGTCAGACTAATTTGCTCTTCAGTTAGATGTAGTCTCCAAAACCAGTATTTCGAATGCATGAGCAAGGCACCTTCCACACGATGTAACAGATGGAGCTTCTACAGTAACTCACTGTACACCAATGTTTCCGTGCTTGTGAACACTGCTACTCCCTCCTTGATCCTTCTGGCTTTAACAAGTTTCTGTAGGCACTCAGCCCAAACACTCTGTTCACATGGAAATCATACAGCCCACGGAATACAAAAGAAAATACTAAAATCCGCTTTCGGGAGTTACCTACCAGGTCACCACCAGGCAAACGGCGAGGGAAACGATACTCAGACTTGTCCGTGAGTCCATCCAAAAGGAACTCCAATTATTACTGGTCCTCAGACTTGCCAGCTTCCCATAACTATTGGCCTTCTCAGCCTTTTGTGAATCTTCATTGGCCTTGGATGAAGAAATACCTTTTTTCCTTGGCTTAACTTCAGACATTTTGTGGTTTTAAAAAGCAGAAGCAAAGGAGAGTGCTAGAAAAAAAAACCAGAAAGGATTAGTTTTTACTTCTTTTTACTTTTAAACATCCTCAAATATAAATGTTTGCTCTTTAAGTACACAAATACACCCCCAAAAATATTTCTTTTGGTGTTTACTATGCTTCTTGGTTATGTGAACTTTTGTAAACTATCATAATACTTTCTATTGGCTTTCTGTATTACAGAGCACTGCTTTCATATTTTCCCCAACTGACTGACTTGTCAAGCTTAACCTAATTTCACCTTCCCAGAAATATTTCATCTGCTGTAGAATAAGCTATTTTAAACCTATATTTAAAATCACGAGGTCTAAAAGCATCTTTCTTTTTGTAGCTGATGACTGTCACAAGTTCATCAGCAATTTCACTGATGAACTTGTGTTTTACTTGTAGATTTAAAAAAAAAAAAATTATTACCTACACCACACTAGAAGGGAAGGTTAATTTTTTAATTTTAAAAATAAAATTACAAATCAAGCTTTAATTTAGAAATAGTTTGTCGTAATGATTTCATGCCATCTGTAAAACCACAAATATCGGTTAATAAAAAGTCATGACAGAAAAATTCAGAAGATTCATGAAATCATGCCTCTAGAAAAAAGGAAAACTGTAGCTTCTTGATAAAATTAAACTCAGAATAGATTGAGGCAATATAAATCTCCAGCTCATATTTTAATCAAGCAAGTGGAAGTACAGAGTGTAGTTTTTAAGCCTAAAATCTTTCACCATACTGCTCAAAATGGATTTGGTCCTTGGCGGAGTTGCTTTAGCATAATTTGAGACTGAACTGTTGTGCTGCTTGTTTGAAGCACTTTGCAGCGTTGCTGCTTAGTCACATATCAAAATATAAATATTTGGAGAAACTTACACAGTCACATACGGGATGAAAGGCATTGTTTAAAATCTAATCTGTCATGCAGGTAGCTTAGAGATGTTTGAGTCACAGCACGGAGGAAAAAAAGGAGTTTTGAACAGCAGTTAGGAAAAGAGTTTAACACAGAAAAGCTCTGCTTTAAAAGGACGGCTTCAGCACGCAGCTCGGTGCGGTACAGCGAGATGACAGAGAGATGAGCCGCAGCTCCGCAGAGACCCTCCCGGACCGCCGGCCACGCTGAGTCCACACCGCCTAAAGTGACCGACTGTCCCCTCCGCTCCCCCAAAGTGACCCACTGCCCCCTCTGCTTCCCCAAAGAGACCCACATCCCCTCCGCCCCCGGGGCTCCCGGCAAGCCCGAGCCGCCCCAGCCCTGCCGGCCCCCGGCCCCCGCGCCGCCTCTCGCCCTCGCTGCGGCCGCTGCCCCGTACCCGCCGCGCTCCTCCGGCCTCAGCTGCGGGGAGAGGAGGCGGGCAGGG
>VZRN01002121.1:1462442-1590184 GCA_013397935.1 Dasyornis broadbenti
GGCGGGCTCAGCGCCTCGGTGTCTGTTTCGTTCGCGTTCGCTTTCTGTTTTCGTTCGTTCCTGAGTTAACCCTTTGTTTTCGGTGTTGTGGAGCGATTTCTTTTGTATTTGCTTCATGTGTGGCTTTATTACTATTATTGTTCGGTTTTCGACTGGGGTGCTTTCGCGTCCCGTTTCCACCTTTACCCGTAAAGGCACGGTGGAAGGCTTTCCTAACTACGTAATTTTCAGTGAAAATAGGGAATTCTGTCAGTACGGCGGAAGAAGCACTCCGTCACAGGCTTATCCAAAGGCAGCTGGTGTATATCTGCCCAGCTCCTGAAGGAGAGAGTGCCGGGAGAGATGAACGCTTCTGCAGGCACCTGCACGGCTGCTCTGTGGAGGAGTTTGAACTTGTTTATGGAGCTTTCCTGGCACGACTGTGCTCGGAGAGAGCGTTTGGATCGATTGGGACTCTCAGGGGCTACTGATCAGTTCTGGAAAACCTTTGCGCTGTAGTCAATAGTTTTCACCTTCTGTTGGCTTCAGACATTTGGTATTTTATGACAGGGAGGAAGAACGCAAGTTTGGAGTCGTGTGTCGGATACTGACAAAGAAGGCATAGCGCGGTCAGTGGCAGTGTTGGGCGCTCCCTCTTCCATCATATGTCAAGATCTAAGTGTCCTTGTATGGAGTCTTGAACTTGGAGACAACAATGCATTTATCCGATGCAATGAGACCAGTCCTCTTTCTCATCCTGTTGTCCCAATCACATGATCCAAAGACTTAAAAAAAATTGAGGGATTTTGTAGGTGGGGAGAAGACCTTTTCATAGAGATATTTAGCAAGTTCCTAGAATATGAAAAGCTTGTAGTATGTGGTTTTGTAGTTCTGAAAGCGTTCATAAACATAAATTTGTAGGAATGGGGAAAAGAATTTGTGTCTTCAGAACTAGCAGATGCTTTGCTACTCTTTCTGACTTTAACACCAAAATTCATAAGCTGTTTTAAAACTTCTTTTCTGGTGCTTGTAAGTTATGTTCCCGTTCTGACTTGACTTCCTCCCCCCTCCCCCTTCTTCTTCACACTGAAGAAATATGGATGTCAGGAGTAGAAACTACTTGCTTATGAATCGTCAAGCATTGGAAAATGATATCAAGACTTCTTATATTATGGATCGTATGATCTCTGATGAAGTACTAACATTACAGGAGGAGGAGAGAGTGAAGCAGCAGGTAGAATCATCTCTCATTGCTATTTATCTTCCTAGTCTGTTCACATATTTTATCATCCTGTTTAAAAATAGTAATCTCTGACTAACTTGTTCCTGGATTTGTTGAATTCTAAAGTGTGTGCCCAGCACACACATTTTTTTGCACTTCATAAGGTTGAGTTAAGGGTTTGGTAAGTTAAAGGCTGGAAATTTCGGTAACTTAAATTTCTGCAACTATAAATTGTCTATAATTTACAGAGTGATAGATTAAATGATTTCTAAGGTCTCTTAGTTTTGTATAATACCTCTTCTAATTTCTTTTTCTAGAATACACGGAAGGAGCGAGCAGCTATGCTAATAAACATTATTCTTACAAAAGACAATAATTCGTATAGATCCTTTTATAATGCATTGCTTCACGAAGGGTACAGAGATCTCGCTGCGCTTCTTCAGGACGGCATCCCTGCCATCTCGTCTGGTAACAGAAAGAGTTCAATGGACGGAATGACTTCCTACGGTCAGTGTAGCTACAGTGGTCCCTGTGCTTGAGCGTGAAGACAAGTTGTCTTTTGCGTTCCTTAGAAAGTGACAATGTGTGTGCTCCAATGAAAAAGGAGCAGTGGGTGCGTTTGCTTGTTTTAGTAGCATAGTAGTCACTGTCTGTGACCATTTCGTCTACTTAATAGGGCAGGAGAGTTACAACAGTTACAACTTTTGTAGGTCATTTTGAAAGTGTTCATAATAAATAATGTTCATTTTAAAAGGCCGGAGACCTGAAGCTGTCACGGTTTTGTCTGTTTTGTATCATTTTTGTTGTAAGTGAAAGAAAGACTCTCATTTGTATGTGTTAAAGAAGTTCAACCTAACAGGAAAACTTGTAGCCTCCAAAATTCTGATATTTATCTTGAAGAGTAATCTGTAATCTCTCAACCTACATTCCAATAGTTGATCTAATTATTAGCTTAATGCTTTCCAGCAGGTTTTTCAATTACCCTACATAAGTTCCTAACTTTTACCTGCATTGTTATCAGTATCATCTTTGACTGACATGAAATAAACTTGTAATTTCTAATGGGAAGAACCTTCTAACTGCATATGACTCACTTGCCATATTTACTGACACTCTACATTTAATAAGTGTCAAAGGCATGTGGAGTTTAAGGATATCTTAGATAATCGAAGTTTAGCAGTTATGTCACTCCATATGGCCACAAAGTGATGAAATGCGCATTTCCTTTCCTGTTATGCTTTGCCTCTTCTATTTCAAGTCCTGCTATCTCAGCTTCAATCAATGGAAGTCTTGCTTGGCCCCAGTGCTGTGCTAAGTGCCAAGGAAAAGCCTTACATGGCATCCTTTCTTTTCTGCTGCATCCACGGCGTGGCTGAGAAAGTGGTTTGATTGTTGGGGATAGGAATGTCGAGCTCCTGTGTTTGCCACAGTTTGCACAGGAGCTGTTAATTGTCTTTTCGCTTCTAGGGATTAATGTAACAAGCTTTCCTCATGCAGTTATTAATTTGCACACTATTTTAGGTAGGGGGCTAGTTACCTGCTAAGTAATTTATTTCTGAAAAACAGTGTTTCTTCAGTATTCGGTGTTTTGATCCCAGCAGGTTTTAGGGCATTTTTATGGGACATGAGATGGGGAGGGAGCCCACTAGTTATTTTGGGTGAAGAGTTCTTTGGTCGGGTTTGAAGGGGAATCACACTTAGAACTCGCTTTTTATTTTGATGTTTCTTGTTCTTAACTTTTAGTGAAGACCATTCTCTGCGAAGGAGGCGTACCACAGAGACCCGTTGTGTTTGTCACTCGGCCAAAACTGGTAGATGCTATTAAAAAGAAACTGTACTGCTTGGGAAGTGATCCAGGCTGGGTCACAGTTTATGGAATGGCAGGCTGTGGGAAGACTGTTTTAACAGCAGAAGCTTTAAGGGATCCTCAGCTCTTGGAAGGTACTTGTAGAAAAACATCTGTATTTTTATAAAAATTACTACAGGTAGTAGTAATTTTTGCATATTGGACTTACATGGGGCAATATCATATGTCATCTTGAAAGTGATTTAGATTCCTAAATTTCTTAGGTGATTCTGAAATATTGGCTTGCAACATACTACTTTCATCAACATTTAGTGCTCTAGGACCACTAAGTATTTTATTAGTTTGTAGTTTGTATTTTATTAGTTTGTAGTTTGAACAGCTTTTCAGCTTAGAATCTTCTTTGGTTTATGAGAGTAGGTGCATCCTTAATTAACTTGAAAGTGTTATTTCTGTTAGTGCAAAACAGTATTTCTAGTTATACTCCTTTTGGGCATTGCTTGTAAAGTCCTCAGACTCCTCTCCTCGCTATGTGAGTTTGAAAAAAATCTCGCTCTAACTTTTGCATGTATTTTAATGGTGATAGGCATTTGTGGGTGATTAGTATTGCCTTAGCTTAAAGCAGATCACAGATGAAACCATTTAATGGCATTTTTTCTGTTTTATTTCTTTTTCCCTGCATAGGACACTAGGAGGAGAAAGTAGGACTTGGCATTGTAAAAATGATGTAGGGATAAATACTATAGCATCCTCTGCTACAGCTGACTCTTCTAGATGTCTTCTTGATCCCTGTTTTGGGGTTATTTTTACACCCCAAACTCTGAACTCCTGCAGCACTACAGGGTTAAAAATATAAATACCAAGTCAGACTAGCAGAAAGATGGGTGCAGAAGGGGCTGTGGAGGGACAGACAGGAGGACACGTAGAAAGGAGGGTCAGCAGCATCAGTGACGGTGTGACATTTCTGTGGGTGGTTGCCCCATAGAGTCTGTTCCTTTAAAAACAAACAGTAGTGGTCTTGTAGAACCACCCTTTGGTGTTAATGGGAGAGCTGCAAGCATGGCCTGCAATAGACTTTACACGCTTGCATTTTAATTAATGTTGACTTACTACTGGAAGTTGCCATTAAATATTTAAAATAATTTAAAATGTATAGCCTGATTAATATTGCTTTTCTTGTTAGATTACTTTCCAGGAGGAGTCCACTGGATCTCTGTTGGGAAGCAGGACAAAGCAGGGCTCCTAATAAAACTTCAGAATCTCTGTAGCAGATTGGAACATGACTCCACTCTTTCACAAAGGCCACCACTGAACATTGAGGAGGCTAAAGATCGTCTTCGTTTGCTGATGTTACGCAAATACCCCAGGTGATGTCAGTAAAATCAAACTTTATTCTTTTAACTGATAAAACTTTGCAGAGTTACTTTGGTGTCATCAGCTGAGGTGTCTGTGTTGTGGTTACATGTGTCTCTGGTGTGGGTTTTTTTTTGGTTTTTTTGTTTTTTTTTTTTTTTAACCGACTTCCTAACTTAGGCTAAGAAGGCTTCTAACCTAGTATGTTAACCAGCTGTGCAGGGGACATATTTTCTTGGAAAAGCAAGTAGTGAAATAGTGAAAGATGGGGTTGAATAGTGGAAGATGGGAACAGACAGTTGGAAATAAGGATTGCTCTAACTTTCAGTGTTCTGATTGCGTGTGTAGAGTGCTTTACTGATATATGAGGATCATGCAGCAGCAAAAAGGGTGTGTATCACTACAGAAAATTCTTCCTTTCCAGAACAGCTGATGTCTTTAAAAAGTGCTCAGTCTGGAGGTACCAAAATGAAAGCAGGCTTTCATGATGTGACCAGTTACTGCCAAGAAACCAGGGAAACTTCAAACTTCAGGGAAAGTCACTTGATTTAATTAAGCAGCATCTCAGTCACTGCATAGCTTTTTTCATCTTTGATCAATAGTTTTTGTTCTTTGTTGAGGATTTCATCACTCTCTGGGAAAATCTGTAGTAAACTAAATTAGCCTGCTCCTCAGTAAGGTACCTTGGGAATAATACTCCAGCCTTGTGATCTTTGTAGATAACATAGAGTAGAATACTGGCATTTTTGTACAGGGGAAAGAGAAAAGTCTTTCTTGTGAAGAAAAGCTGTAAAAGAAAAAATTATTGCCAGGCTGTCCAAAAGAAGTCTATCCTTTTCTCTTCTTTATTTTCTTTTTGTTTGGGATTTTTGTTGTTGTTGTTGTGTTTTTTGTTTTTGTTGTGGAAATCCTGTAAGAAAAGTACAAATGACACTTTCAGCTGAAAGTGCACTTTTCCATGAAGCATGTGAAGTGGTTGTCTCCACTGGCACATCTCCATTGTTGTTTCTTGTTTATTAGCAAACAAAACAAGTGAAAACTCTCCAATACAGAAGTGGGCATGGGAGGAAGTAGAGGGGAGTGTCCTGGGGGGTAAGGTTCATAGAGAGTGCAAGTGTGTCGGAAACAAAGCTTCACTGGTTCTGCAGCTTGGGGCGGAGCTGGATCTGCTCTGGAATTCTCTCTGGTGGCAAGAAGTCACTTTAGCTATATCTGGATTCAGGCACTCAACTCAGTACATCTCTTGGGAATAAAGTATTAGACAAAGGATTCAGACTGGGAAGCCAGTATGTTTCTTGGGATTAAAGTATTAGTCAAATGAAGAAATTGAAGCTATGATATACTTTAAAATAAGAAATTGCAGAATTTGGTCTCTTGTGATTGTTATCACTGGGTTTTGTGTTTGTTGGTTGGGGTGCTTTTTTGTTTGTTTTGTTTTTTGTTTTCTTTTTCTTTTTTTAAATAGTCCTAATTCGGTTCGTTGGTGTGACTGGAGGACAAAAATCACTAGTGCCTAATGAATGGAGGACTTTGAAGTGCTCAGATGAATTAAAAACGTAAAATCAGGCTATAGTTCATGCCACCCAGCATATTTTCAAGTATGAAAGTGACACCAAAAGAGTCCTTTATGGCTGTGATAGTGTTCTTGTGAACCCTCTGATTTGTCAGAAGGGTATTACTAGAGGAGTTGTATAAAAATGAGATGGGGATATCCAAGACTTACATGTGTCTGTGAGAACGTGGTATGATGTGCGTGCACTTCTATAAGGAGGATCAAATCCTTTTTTATAAATTCTGATGGCATAAGTGCCACTTGGCTGAACAAAAATGCGGAAGTTTTGTCATTCTTTAGTGGGAATTGGACAACTTAAGCAATCACTAATGTAGCTGAAAATTTCATCCCTTAAAAAAAGGTAGTAAATGTAAACAACTTGTAGGAATAGGTGTCAATAACTAAAACTCACTGAATGCAAATTGCAAATAACTGGTGTTTTCAAGCATCTACTTGCCAGCTAGTCTTTTTGATTTCTTGCTCCTTTAAACCCAGTCTTTTAAAAGCAGTTTTCAATATCCTCTCTGTTATATATAGGCAGGGAAGTCTACTGTGCATTATTCTGGTGAGATTCCATGTAGGAACCTACAAGTGTGCCTAGCCATAGGATTTGAATATGTAGTCACTATAAAATGTCATTTATGTAAAAAGAGCCTTGCCGTTCAACACAATTGCTTCGCAAGAGGATTAGTCTCACACAACTTTCCAAAGATAAAGAACAAAACTGAAGTCCCTTGAGTCAAAAGGAAACTGAAATGCTTCCCCACAAAGCTAATCACTAGCCTGTGCCAAACAGAATTACCTAGTCTTATACAACTCTTTTCTTCATTTATGATGCCTAGTGACATAAAACCAGTAAATATTTCTGTTTTTCCTGACATCTACTAGTGGAAATATTTCTTGAAACGTTGTTTACACTTCAACTGTGGCAATGAAATCATTAATGGTAACAACTTCTTTGAGATAACTGCATTCAGCTTCTTGCGCAGTGTTTAATCACAGAATCACCAAGGTTGGAAGAGACCTTCAGGGTCATCAAGTCCAGCTATCAACCCTGCACCACCACCATAATCACCCCTAAACCATATCCCCAAAGTGCCGCATCCAGACACTTCTTGAACAATTCCAGAGACAATGACTCCATCACCTCCCTGGGCAATTTATACCACTCAGGCAAAATTATATTTTCTAATATCTAAATCTGAACCGCCCCTGGTGCAACTTAAGACCATTTCCTCTCATCCTTCTGCTTGAGACATGGCAAAGAGACCAACTCTCACCTGGCTATAACCTCCTTCCAGGTCACAGAGATCAATAAGGTCCCCCCTGAGCCTTCTGTTCTCCAGACTAAACAACCCCAGCTCCCCCAGCTGCTCCTCTTAGGATGTTTTCTAGACCATTTACCAGCTTTGTTACCCCTCTCTGGACATACTATTAAGATATTCTACATGCTAATATAAAAAAAAGTATGCAGTGATACTTGGTAAGTTCTGAAAATGTTCTTTCGTTATTAAAATGCAGTACTTTATTTTAGCACTAATAGTTGATCTGAAATATTTCTTCCTGCACTAGATCTCTTTTGGTCCTGGACGACATTTGGGATTCCTGGGTGTTGAAAGCATTTGATAATCAATGCCAGGTTCTTATCACCAGCAGGGACAGGAGTGTAACAGATGCTGTGGCTGGTAAGGAACGGTTTCCTCTCCTGCACCATAGATTTTATGTGTCTCTGTCTGCAATTTGTTCGTGTGAACTTTCAGAAGAATCTGATAGAATCTGTCTATCAGTTTGGGCGCAAGTGGCAAGGTTTTAGAATTCTGCTCTCTAAGACTTTATACTCTTTGTGAAATAAGCGTTACATGTTATCCAGGAAGTTACATGTTTACACTGAAGAGGGCAGTGATTCTCAACGGAATAAATGAACCTCTGTGACACTGCTGCTGTTACACTGATTATCGCTGCACTATTTACCAGTGACTGCCCATAATGCATTAGTAATTATTAGCTTATAGTCTATTTATATATATATATGTATTTCTAATGCAAGTTGATTCTGATAAGAAGAATTTTTACTCTTCTTATTCCTATAAAATACTATGCAAAAAGTCATGAACCAGGCCCTTTGCTCCAGATTTTACTTGGAAAATACTTTGAATTTCCATAGGGTTTTTTGCATTTATTGAAATGTTTTCCATGTTTCTGTTCCTAGGCAATAAATACGAGGTCCATGTGGAAAGTGGACTAGCACATGAGAAAGGACTGGAGATTTTATCCCTATTTGTGAATATGAAAATATCAGAACTTCCAGAACAAGCTAACTCCCTTGTAAGAGAATGCAAAGGTATTCTAGTTGCTCTTTGTGATACCATTTACCACTGAATGTATTTTTTTTTCCTTCTGTATTTTGACTTAAAAATAGAGAGGGGAACATCCTTTAATACTGTTAAGTAAAACACAAGTGGGGGTTATTTTAAGCTAAACAGAAGTCTCATGTTGGCTTTTGACTAGTTTTTTTCAGTGTGTTTTCTGTCTGCACCACAATTACACTTACATTTGGTGAGTTTGCAGATGTCCACATGGGGTGCATATTTTATGTCTCTCCTCCACACCTCAAGAATTTAATCAGTGTATTGGGAAAATGACCTGATTCAGTCACTTGACCATCAACTATTGGATTGTGTTCCTTGGAGCCCTCTAAAATTGCTTTGATCTTTTCCTTCAGGTTCTCCTCTTGTGATATCCTTGATAGGCGCACTACTGCGAGACTTCCCCAGCCGTTGGGAATACTATCTCAGGCAGCTGCAGAATAAGCAGTTTAAAAGAATAAGAAAATCTTCCTCTTATGATTACGAAGCCCTTGATGAAGCAATGTCCATAAGTGTTGAGCAACTGGATAACAATTACAAAGATTACTATAAAGACCTCTCTATCCTCCCAAAAGATGTGAAAGTACCTACTAAGGTAATGTCAGCAGTGCAGAAATCTTGTCATTTTTAGTGAGATATGAACAACGACCTTAAAGAATTCTTAAAGTTTAGAATTGTCGTGTATAACGTCCACGGTATGTAACTTAATAATAATTGCAAGATTGAGCAGATTTGGTCCATTATTGTATCATGACTTGTATTGTTAGTAGTCAAACTAAAATACTCATAACTGAATAAACACATTCGTAACGTTTAAGATTAATTACAGTACATTCTGTATATTGTTCGTTAATTAGATTGTGATTGAGCTCACTGAAAGCTCAAAAAACTGTTAAGTGGAATTTAAATATATTTTATAATTGCCATAAATCAACACGAATAGATAGGTTAACTTGTAATTTCTGTTCTGTGGTTTGGGATGAAGGAATTGCCAACTTCCTGAACTGATCACCCTTTGTAACATGTCTATATTTGTTCGTATGCATTTTGTTGCCAGTTAATTTTATAATATTCATACAAATCGTATTACAACTTGGTTCTGATTCTTTCCTCTGTTAACGTGTTAATATTTTTTAGGTTCTCTGTATTCTTTGGGATATGGAAACTGAAGAAGTTGAAGACATCCTACAGGAATTTGTTAACAAATCTCTGTTGTTCTGTGATCGTAATGGGAAGTCGTTCCACTATTATTTACATGATCTTCAACTTGACTTTCTCACAGAGAAGAATCGCAACCAGCTCCAGGTAGCATATCTGCTGATACTTACTTTCAACTTCACTCTCCCAAGCTGAGCATTTTTCAGAAAATGTTGCTTAGTTAAATGGTGTCCTGAGTAGCTTCATAGCATAGGTCCAAGTCAAGTTTAACTTAATGCTGACTAGTTAGAAATACTTATTTTCAACTAGAAACTGTGGAGTGATTTCTTGATGGTTCCATTTTGCAGCGAAGAGACTAAACTGAGAGAAGACTCTATATCCATTATTTGTCCATCAGATGTTTCCAGCAGGAGATGTAATGTTCCACTGCTGAGTCCAAAGACATCAAGACCCTACCAGAATAGGAAATTTCTCCTTTAATGCAGAGAAATACTTTTTGCTCGCTTTTTTCCAAATTAAGGCGGTACTTTCAGGAAGATGACCTCTAAGTTGGGCCTAATTTCAGTTCTGAAGGACAAGGCAGAAAGAGTAGACATGAAGAAAGGGCAAGTTTTTAAACTTGCTGTAGATCTACACATGTAAGGGTCATTTTTTTGTTGCCTACCGACATTTAACATGAAGAGAGATTTGGTAGCTAATCTCAATCCGAGAAGGAAGGTTAACAGCTTGCTTTTTTGTCTTTTCATATCCAGAAAGTGTTTCTGGAGAAGTCTTCAGCAATAAATTAGGTTAGGTGCACAATTTTGGAAGGTAAGCTTTTCTTGTTTCATTTGTTGACGTATTACAATGGAGAAATAATATTACTCCTCAATGCTATTTACAATATAATATTAACAACGCTTATATAAATTCCTCAATACTGGAGGTGTGTTTTTCTTCACATTGCAGGAGCTGCACAAAAACATAGTAAACCAGTACAAGAAATACTACAAACTCAACCCACCCGTTCTGTCTCAAGAGGATTGCATGTACTGGTACAACTTTCTGGCGTATCACATGGCAGGTGCCAACATGCAGAAGGTGGGTTCTGAGCTTGTCCATTGTTTCCCTTTTTGACCCACTCTTACCTCTGCTTTTCTCTCCAGGGCTTTTCCCAGTGGAGCCTCTCTTCCCCCAGACTTTAGTCCAAACATTCAATGTTGGGTCTTCACCAGGTCCAGTTTATTTCTAACCTTTGTGTCTTGTCTTTTCAGCCAGTTCTTGAGAAGATTTCCTATTTTATACCGTAATAGCCTGTGCTTTTCTTTTCCTTTTTAAGAAGCTTTAATAAGAAATCTTCTCTAAACCTTTAAAGAAAACTCAAGCTCTATTTATTTTATAATAATACAAGTAAATTAATTTCATTGGAGAATTTCATCAGTCAGTTACTTTCTTATCTTCAAAAGTCTTGTTAGTTTTTTCCTCTTATGTCATACAGATTTGTGTGAAAAAATTCGTTATCTGATTTCAATAGCAAAAATATCCCATCAAGAGTTAGATGGGCAAGTCTCTTGTTTCCAGGATTGCCTTGGCACCTTTAAAAAGCTGCTGTAATTTTTGCCAACTACTGTTCTTTAGATATCGAGCTAGTATGAGATGCAAATCATGCAGAAAGATTAATAATTAGTCGTTTCGCTTGAATTTGAGTTTCAAATGCATGGAATAGCATTTGATCCTGGTTGTTAATTGCTTTATTTCACATGTACTCAAGCCTTTTCATCTGAGCTTCTTTCAAGATGGCTCATCTGACTCATCATGTAATACACTTTGTGGATTTGTCTCTCATAGGAACCTTCATAATTAACGTTGGCTACAAATCCAAGTGGTTTGGATCATATTTATTTCATTTTCTTAGTTTCTTTAGTTTCAATGTGTTGTGAAAATGTTTTTATCAGCAGCCTTTCTACATTTTGTAGAATTAGCTTCTCAGAAATCTTTTGCCTGGCTCATGACTGTATGCTTCCTAGAGTTTATATTCTATGTATCACTTATTTTCCATCGTTTAGACACGATTTCTGTTTGTTGGAAAGCTAATAGAGCTGGGAGATATTCCATTTCTTTGTTTAGCCGTGATAATCCTTTAATCCTTGTGGTATTTACTGATTGTAAATTGGAATATGCTTTAAAGCTGTGCTGTGTTGTTGCTAAGCAGTTTTTCCAAAGGAGGTCTAAAGAAAACACGGGACCAATACTTGTTGAAGACGGTCGTCTAACTCATAGGGGTAAAGAAAAAGTTCAACGCTTTTTTTTTTGCCTGAGTCTTTAGTAATCATACTTTAGAAATACAATCAAGATGCAGGAAATGGGAAATGGCATAAGTTTTCAACTAGATACAGTTGTTCAAAGTGTATTAAACACCTAATGTATTTCCTGTGTTTTTCTTTTTCCCCCTAAGTAGATTCTGTTGTGAAACTTACGCTCTGAACTTAAATTTGTGTTTCTTGTAGGAGCTCCGTGATCTCATGTTTTCTTTAGATTGGATTAAAGCTAAAACAGAACTGGTAGGGCCCGCTCATCTGATTCATGAATATGTAGAATATAGCTCAATCCTGGATCAAAAGGTATGATACTAAAAGGTAAATGATCAGTCTGTTCCAAATACAATTTTCTATTTTGTAATTGCATTTTGTAGGACGTGTGTATACGGCAGGTATATAGAAAGCTTCAAAAACTGAAGCATAAAACCAATATTAAATTGGACTTTAACCTGGAGAAATAAAAATGGAGGAAACTCAGTTTTCTGTTTCAGTTTTAAGTTCAGTGTGTAAGTGATTGGCCATGGCACTCAGTAACTACAGTGATCAATATCTAGTGGTGGGTACATGAGGTACTCTGCTTTTGAGGAGCTGTACAATTATGCTGACCACTTGGAATAGTCTTTCTGCTGTTTCACACTGCTTGTTGAATAAATCACTATGGCCAGTATTCTTTGTTTGAAAAATAAGGGATTTATGCTTTCTGAATAGGATAATGAAACATTTCAATCTATTGTATTAGAAAAATAGAGCTAAGTGCTTCTGTGAGAATATCAGCTCTATAGAAACTTTAAAAAGCAAAAGGCACCTAGGAAAGAAATCCTTAGATAAATCTAGGTTGTCAAATATAATCTGCTCTGTATTTAGGACAGCACAGTGCGTGAGAATTTCCAGGAATTTCTGTCTTTAAATGGGCACCTTCTGGGACGGCAGCCGTTTCCTGACATCATCCAGCTGGGTCTGTGCCAGCCAGAGACATCAGAGGTGTATCAGCAGGCCAAGCTCCATGCTCAAAGAGAAACGGGAACGTTTTATTTGGAGTGGATGTAAGTAAATGCAGTCCATCTGCTGTTATGCTGATCCCTTGACCAAGGAAATCGTTTAATGTAAACTAAATACAATGTATGGCTAATAAAAGAGCCTTTGTAAGAACTGCTGGGGTTTTTTTGGGGGAAAGAAAGTGTAATAGTTTTCAAGAACTTGTGGGAGAAGGGAAGCCCTGGATACGTAAGGCCACAACTTGGTAATAATGACATAAAAATAAATTGAATAATAGATTTACTTCTGTATTCAGTTATTGGTCCTTTTAAATAACAATGCAAAGATGAAAATATGATACCTTGAAACTCCTTTAAATAATTTTATTTTAAAGACAGTTGTAGTGGAAGTATTGGGTATGTGAGAGTATGTTTTTAGGTTTTAAAGCAAACTATGGCTTTAAAAAGGAGGACATTTGTGCTAGCTTGCACAGTTTTTAAAAGTAGGGAGATGGGACATACTTTGTAATCTTTTCACAATCTTGAAATTTCTCCTATTGCATTAAGTCTTTGCTGTTCTTGTATTTTTGGAAAAAGTGTACAGACCTAAACATCTTCCCAGCCTTGTCCAATAGTCAGTTGACCATGTAACTCTCTTTGATTCTGTTTGACATTTCTCTTCTGATACGTGTAGTACTTGGTGGTTATAAAACAGAGTGACTCCATGTCAAGCAGTTACGGGAAGAACCAGGCAGATTAGTCTCCCCTTTGAGTATTTGCTTATTTTATTTAGCAAAACTGCTTGGAAATTGCACAGTTCAGAAGAGTCAATCTCCAGCTGG
Source organism: Dasyornis broadbenti (assembly GCA_013397935.1). Classification (NCBI taxonomy): domain Eukaryota; kingdom Metazoa; phylum Chordata; class Aves; order Passeriformes; family Dasyornithidae; genus Dasyornis; species Dasyornis broadbenti. The sequence continues at coordinate 1,475,990 of VZRN01002121.1, forward strand.
TCCAGGGTTTTCACCTTGGATGTGGGGGGGCATGCTGAAGAACGTGACTGAAATCAACAGAACAGAGATGTTTTGGTCATTCACCAGATCATCTCGTTACAGCGACAGCTTTCTGGCTGAAGATCTGGCTAAACAGGATGATTAGGATTGCTACTAACTCTTAAGATTTTGTTGAAGTGAGGCAAGAGTCATCTAAGGTGTGTTAGATTCTGTACCTGATCTCTGATTGAAAAGCAGTGATAGTCAGAGATATTATTTAGCTATCTAGTGATTGTGTTGAGCCGTTGTCGTGAAAATCAAGGAAATTTGCAAAGATCTAAACAAATTTACAAATGGGTTTGAATATGCTTGAAAAGGAAGAGTTCTCCTGCAGGAGAACAAGAATTCTCAGGAAAAAGTTTATGTTTGGAAGTAGCATATTTTAGATCATAAAAACGTTGTCTTTCTTGATCTCTAAGCTGTAACTGTTGCAGCACAATGTAAACCTCTGAGTGAATGCTGGAATTTATGTTTCCTTTATTAGTTCAGCATGATGGCTGAGAGGTGAGGTATGGTGGCTTGGTTGTTGTTTGTTACAAAGCTTGCTGCTCAAGATGTGTGAAAAAGTATTAATCTTCTTAGAGAATATTTTGAATTTTGAATAATACAAAGGCACTCATCCAAATAATTGTCTTACCCTGTAGAAATAAAAAATCCTTGAAAAACCTCTACCGTCTGGTTGTTCGCCCACACAGAGATGCAGTTTACCACGCCTGCTTTTCTAAGGACAGACAAAGAATAGCATCATGTGGAGCTGACAAAACCCTTCAGGTAAAATACCTAAGCATGAGTGAAGAGAGATGCTGCATACCGTTTCAAAAACATTTGTTAAACAGTCCTGTCCCTTTTCTTCTGTTGCTGTGTGGAAACATTTGGATCTAGACCGTAACTGGATACAAATGATCGAAAAGGATGCATTGTTGCATAAACATCAAGTTGTGTGTTTAGAATAGCAAGCGTTATCTTCTCGTTCAAGAGCTAAATGGTGTGATTTTAGGGTTTATACCCTCACTGCCATAATGTGTGCACGTGAGATGCCTTTTAATGATATGGGAAAGGTCACAGCCTAAGTAATGCACCCCAGCTTATTTAATATTTGCTTGCAAAATATGTTATTTCCACTCACAGTAGACCTTCTACAGTACTGAGAAGTAAGATGTTTTAGTTACAGCTTTACTGTTTGTATGGGATGGTAGTGGACATTATGCCACTTCGGTGTTTAATCAGTGAAATGCAAAAGAAATGTATCTGTGGAGAAAAACCCTGAAGCTGAGGGCGCTATTAAATTGGAAACAGGCCCAAAGTGCTTAGAAAGCAGATTAGAAGAGCCAGAGAGGAGCGTGACTAATATAAATTTGCCAGCAGTCTGCCTGGAGGGGAGTCAGCCAGCTCTCAAGAAAACTAGCAATGAGCCAGCCAGTAACCTGGTAAAGTACCCATATTCCAGACAGCCAAAGGTAAGGGAACAGAACAACTTTGCTGCAAACCTTTGGTATTGTTTTGGATGCTTGAGAAGTTGAGTACTAAGTTTCTGTTCATTTGGCTACTTAATGTGTTGTTACTGGGTTTTTTATTTGCTTATTTTATTTGCTGGCCTGTACAGTGTTATGATCATGGCAGCCACTGAAGGAGATGCTTGGTGAATGTACTCATGCTGTGCTGCAGTAACTGTGCTGGGCTTCTCTACTTCATGGCCTCATTATTGACACTGCAGATTGCTTATTTTTTTCTTCATTTTACACCCCCAAAAAAAAAAAATCTATGGATTGCAATTGCATTTAAAGTAAACTTTTGTTGAAAAAATAATAGGAAAATTAGTCATAATCCATAAATTTCAGTTTTCCAAGGCTATTTTTAAAAATGATTGCTAGATTAAGAACAAGTATTCTGCAGAATTTACAGAATAAGTGAACTTCACCTAGTGAAGGTAGATTTCCCCTTGCTTTGGTACTTATGCTCTTATTTGAACAAATACCAACCATTTAATTGTCATTGATATTCCTGTTTAATAAAAATATATTCTGAAAAGTGCTATAAAGAACATCTTGTGGTTTATCTTAATAATTAAGAACATGTAACCTAAGATGGAAAGGGAGACCTGATTTCCACCCCTTGCCCACCCCACACTGTATTTGAGAAAATTGATTAATATGTAGCACTTTTCCCCACCTGTCCTTTCATTGCCTATATCTACCTCGGGATCGAAAAGTGTGTCATCCTGTCAATTTTTCCCTACTTATTTTTGAATCTTTTGTTCCTCCAATCATCAGTTGCTACTGGAATTCCTACTTTCCGCGGAAGGCTGTCCCATGCATATAAAACTGGAATTTGTAGTTTAAGAATAATTTAGATTTTGTTAATAGACAGTGTTTGCAGTAACTATTTAAAAATACTGTGAAAGGGCATGGCTATTGGCTTAAAGAGTGAGGGTGGAACAGAATTATTTTTTAAAATCAGTTTTCACTAATTCTTTCTCTTACAATTCCTATCATTCTTGCAAAATTTAAAAATTATGTTATTGTCCCTGAAATTATGAATGCTTTCAAAATAAACCCAATTTTTAGCAGCTTACATAAAGAGAGCTTTTTGAGATGATAAACTTATATTTGTGTTTTAAAACTGTCTGTAAGTTATAAGGTTTTACTGTTCCTTGGTTTAGGTGTTCAAAGCAGAAAGTGGAGAGAGACTCCTGGAAATAAATGCCCACGATGATGAAATACTCTGTTGCGCTTTTTCTGCAGACGGGGAATTTGTAGCAACTTGTTCAAGTGATAAAAAAGTCAAGGTAAGGGAATGAGGAGAAGGCAATTCCTTTTTTCAAACTAATAAATCTAATTTCTGTTTAACCAACTCAGCACAGATTCTTAAGACTGAAGGTGTTTTAAACAGTCTTAAATATTATGTGGATAAGTCAATACTTGACAAACAGAAAAGCCCCACTTGTTACATAATACAAAAAATACTTAATGTTAACATCATATGTGCAGAATTAGCCATTTATTTTGTTTGTATTCTCAGATATTTCTTTTTAACTAGAACATAATGTGTAAGTCTAATCCTATTCACGACATGAGGTGAATCTATCCATAATTCTTCTTTTAATGCTTCTTTTCTGTTGTCTGTGAAGCATTTGGGATTTTTAATTCCACATTGTAGTAGCAAAATCTTGCTGAAATTCCAGCATTTGTCAGATTCTAATCTGAATTATGACCTTTCACTACATAATGTCTTGCTTCTTTTTTTTCCAATATGTAATAACTTATCTTCAAAATATTTTTGAGGTGTTATTAAGAAAGTTTTTAACAGCCTTTAACTGTATTTCAGCATAGTTTCCGGATTTTTCGTAATGAATTACTTTAAATGTATTTAAAAGTCCTTTTCACCTTTCACTTCTTCCTAGATCTGGAATTCAAGAACAGGCCAGTGTGTGCGTGTATACGAAGAGCACTCGGAGCAGGTCAATTGCTGCCAGTTCAACAACAGCAGTGGTCGGTACCTTCTGGCCACCTGCTCGAATGACACTTTCATCAAAGTAAGTGGAAAAGGCTGAGATTATTCTCGTGCTGTTTGTCATGACAGGGTGGTTACTGATGTGTAAATATGTCTGAACACTGGAAGTTAGTGGTTGTTTTTAATCAGCCTCTGGTAGAAGAGAGATGGCAGCAGATTGAAAGAACTGACTAGAGCTCTGTAATCAGATTTCAGCAAGGCAGAATAGGAGTGTTTATACTCGGCACAAGAGAATGGGCAAGTCCTCTGTTGGTAGGGCATGAAGGTGAGGGCTTTGGCAAGGCACAGAGGGTGGGATGGGAATGGAAGTGAAATACCTGCTTAAAAACAGTGTAAGAAAAAGACTAAGGCTTACATTTAGCTTTGAAAAGATTAATAATTCAGAAAACTGGATGTTGAAAGATTAGAGGGGAAAAAAACCAGCATTATGTAAGTGTGGCAGGATGTTTTTTGATTAAATAGATTTGGCATAGTAAAGAAACGAACATGCAAGCCAGAAAAATACCAATAAATAGTAGAGAGTTTTGTCAGGTTAACGTGCTTTCAGTGTCCAGACTAGGAGGCAGTACATATACACACAAAGAACAGAAGCTGGGCAAATGAAGTCTGCATCTGAGTGAAAGAGGAAACCAGAAGAAACAAGTAAGAGCTAGACAGTGGCAGATGAAAAGCGCAATTTCACAGTACAAATCAGCAAATAATGTTGTTAACTGGCATTGAAGATGCCCTGGCTGTATACTCGTGCCTTTGAGGCCCTGCATGTACTTTTCTTGTTCTGCAGTGGTGTGATTCAAGGAGCCAACGCTGCAAAACCCTCTGGTGGGATAGGTTTTTCTGCTGCCTTGGTTCCTGTAGTGGCTCCATTGTCTCGTTCCAGTGCAAGAGAATTGCGGGGAGTAGACAGCAAGAAGTGAGATGGTTGTGGGGGCACAGCTGTCACTCCCAGCTGTAGCCAACAGTTGGAACTGGGGAATTTTAACTGAAGGGTTCCTGCAAGAGCTTGTGTTTGTGTGAACTGGAGGTAAAATACAGTTATGACGGATGTCAAGGTGGAAAGGTGAGGCTTTTGTGCTGATCTCCTGAATGTCTCAGGAGATGCATTGGCTGTCAGAGTCTGCCACACTGGAACAGGTGGATTTAGAAGAGACTTGTTTAGAATGACCATTTTTGTACTGGCAGTGTGGTTAAGGTTTCAGATGGTGTTTGACAATTTCATGAATAATGAGTAACAGAATTGAAGTATGCACAGCAATCAAAAGGGCCTGTTTGTTTTTTAGAGAACATCACATGTGCACTGTTCAAGCGACTGTTCTTGTTTTGAGCTCTCACTCTCATGCTCAGTTGCATAATTTTTTTGTTATAAATAAGAAGTGTGGACTATAGGCTTGGAAATCAGTGTAAGTGAGAGGGGTGGGGAGGAGGAGCCCTAAACCAAAAACACGCCGTGAAATTTTCTTTTAACGTTGTTAGTATGGATATGGCAAGGATGATATTCAAGACTAACTTGAGGCATTTCGTTTCTGTTAACGTGTGTAAGCTACATTATTCTGTTTCTCAAAGATGGAAAGGAATGAGGCAAGACAAAGCTTTTTTTCTCAGTCTGAGGAAACTTTCAATAACTTTGTGCTGGTCACGGTCCTTGTCTGCACTGTACAGGAAGTTTTGACTAGATTTATGTAATTCTGATGCTAATAGTTTTCATGCATTTTACCAGATGGAGGTAAATTGTAGGGTAGCCCAGGGCATAGCATCCAGTCCATGAACATGTGGGTAAAACTAAGAAAAAATAAAATTGATATTTTGGTTGCCCGTGCATGATTTTGAGAAAAGCATGAACGAGCTGTTTTTGAATAATTCATGAATATGATGATATTTATATGTTTATTTCTCTTACAGATTTGGGATTTGAATGAAAAATACTGTAGAAATACAATGATAGGTCATGAAAATTCTGTCAATCACTGCAGATTTTCACCAGATGATGAATATGTTGCTAGCTGCTCGACAGATGGAACAGTGAAGGTACACAGTATATTTTTAAATCAGCTCTTTGTTTTGAGGGTGGATGGGAGGTTTTTGTATAAAATGCAAAATATGTATAAGAAAACTTTGTGTCTGCATGATCAGCTTTAATGAATTAAATCCTGAGATGGTTGATTATTGGTCTCATTTGCATCAAATGCAGGATTTTGAAATGGCTTGTCCAGTACTAGGAAATAAAAGCTGACTGCCTGTAGTTGCCATTCAATTCTAAGAAGCCTCATTTTGAATATTTCTTCCCCTAAGGCTCTTTGTTAAGAAAACTTGAGGGGGGAGTAAAAATTGTTTAAACAGAAATAGTAGGAAGTTTTTAAGTTAATTAAAAGTTTTGTCATCTCTGAAAATGAATCATCAGGAGACAAAAAAATTAAAAGCAATTTCCATGTGCCATCTTCTTGTATACACTAGAAGAGAACTGAGAGGATTGTGTTTTTCTGAGAATGTAAGTATTATTTTCATTGCCTTTAGTTGCAAGAGAATTACGCCATTTCAGAATTGCGATTCTTAAAACACTGTTATGTTTCTATGTAGTTGCTAAATCAGGAAAGAATTGCTGTAGCTGTTTTCATAAGGAAAACTGTGGTGAAGGGGACAGAAATATTCTGGAGATTTTTGGCAGGGTCCCTCAGTGAAATTAAGGTGCAAAGCTAGATGTGTTCTAGATTTCTCATGGTGAGTGGATTGTTTATAGAGTCGCAGGGCAGGTGTTATTTTTGGTTTTACTATTTTGTTAAGCAGAAGTTGAGGCAGCATTGTATCTGGAATAATAGGAGGGAAAAACCCAAGGAGAGGGTTCTGCTACAGCATAATCCTCTTTGTGGTTTATTTTTATTTCTTAATTTGTTTTTCTTCTTTTTTAAAATATAATTAGTTTATGCTTGTGAATCTTCTACTGCTGTTTGTTGACTGGGGAAAGTAGCAAGGGGCTTTTGTTGTATTTTATTCCCTGCCCGTTTTTTCTTAAGAAGTATTTGGGAGCTCTCTCCTGTTGTATTTTGTACCTACATCAGTGCAAAGAGATTATGTCTATTTCCTGTTTATTGCAGCTTTGGGCAGCACGCTCGGGAAATGAACTGAAAAGTATTGAGATAAAAGATTTCTTCAAAAATGCAGATGAGCAACCAGATGATGTGGAGGTTTTAGTAAAATGTTGTTCTTGGTCCAGAAATGGTGACATGATTTTGGTGGTAGCCAAAAATAAGCTTTTGGTAAGTACTTCACTTTAGTAATCTTTTGGAGGTAGTGTATTACAATAGGTAGAAATTATGATTACAGATAAAATTCCAGGCCATTAAGCTCTTTCAGATAGAAGGTGCTTGATTTCCAGCGTGTGTAAATGAAAATATGTGGCCAACAAACTTGTGACTGAGAGAAATACCTTCTAAATTCAAGAACGTACACCGTTGAGCATATAACCTGTCTGTCAGTAGTGAAGTCATTCAAACAGGGTTCCTGTTTGTAATTCTGTGTTCACAGCTTTTTGATACCAAAACATGTGGTTTGTTAACACAAGTCATTGTCAGCCACCACAGCACAATCCAATACTGTGACTTCTGTCCTGGGGACGAGTTAGTAGCAGTTGCTCTGTCTCACTGCTCTGTTGAGGTAAGCGATTGTCTGCAACATACCACCAGAGACTGCTTGTAATTTAACATGTTATCTTCGTCCTAATAGTTTCTTGTTTGCAGAGATAAAACAAATGCAGCTAATTTTAGCTGGCTTCTGATGTGCTCCATTCTTTTTTAATTTTCATTCACTTCTTAAATTTAAAATATCAGCTGGGAAAGAATGTTTTAAAGTTATTTGTTCATTTTGGACCATGGAACCCATGTTTATATAAAACTAGACTAGTCTTCTAAGTTTATCTAAAGCTACCCTTGTCACTCTCAGGAATCTTGCTTAAACCAAAGCAAATCCTCTCTCCTTCTGTGTGCTGGTACATAGGAAGGAAGGAAGCATCTAGAATAACTTTGAGACTAGCATGGCTAGAGTAGGTCTGTACAAATACCAAGTTTGGGGTTGGTTTGGGGTTTTTTGTTGTTGTTGTGTGGGGTCTTTTGGTTTTGCAATCTATACGGTCAAGTTGAACTCGTATTTTTTTTATACCATGATTGTCTTCCCCCTGTGTCTTTTAAAATTATAGCAAAGAGGCTGCTGATTCAATTTCCCTGACCACTGAAATGTGATAAGCAGGCACAGCTCTTGTTATGTCTGCTTTCAGAATAAGAATTAAGAAAATTCTAGAAGACACAGTAATTAAGTGTATTTGCACTGGTTTTGCTATAAATGCAATCTAAATCCATGTGAGTTTTTCTTTCATACTTTTATTGTAGTTATGGAATATTAGGTCTTTATCAAAAGTGGCCTATTGCAGAGGGCACATGAGCTGGGTTCACTGTGTGGCATTTTCACCAGATGGATCTTTGTTTCTGACTTCATCTGACGACCAGACAATACGCGTAAGATAACTTCTCTTTTTTGAAATACCTGAATTTAGACATGTATTATTAAGTTACTCATTTGAGGAGTTGCTTATTGTAAAATTACGTATCATATTAAATACATAAAAATATACTTATGTATTTTGCATGTAAGTTTATAGTCAATATAAATTTAAATATTTGTTATAAATTAATTTACGTATACAATAAAATGTGCTGGCTTTTTTGCTTTATTTACTGTTGATCTAAATTTACTCTACGTCTATATGATTTTTTGAAGTCTGGTGGCACTTCGAGAGTAATTGTAGCCTTCTGTTTTGTTTCACATTTTCTCTGAATTGAGAATTTTGAAGCTTTTTGAGGATTCTAGCAGACTTGGTATGTTTCATTGTTAGATGTATTTGCATGTTAATATTTAGGACAGATTTCTGTAATTGTAATGTCTTATTAAAACCTGTGAAAGTAGAACTTACCAAGGTAACCTTTCCTTTTCTCCCAAGTTAAAACATACATTCTTGAAATTTTGAGAGCTGTCAAAGTACAGAAATCTGTACTTCGTATTTTTTGTAATTGGATTTAAATGCTGCTCTTTGGATTAGAAAACTTTGGATGTTAGAGCTGTGATTCTAAACACAGTGGAGTCTCATAGTCAGCCTGGAAAAAGTAGTTCTATTTCATCTGTTGGAATCACTACAATAATTGCACAACTTTCCCTAAAAACCAGCAGAAGCATCATTTTCATGGTTTTAAAAAAATCAGTGTTACTTGCAAGTTGATAAGCCTTCGGTTTCCAGGTGCTGTTGCTCAGCAAGTTTTACATCTTGTTCTTTAATAAAGCTAATGAAATGCTGTGTTCTTCAACAGATCTGGGAAACAAAGAAGGTGTGCAAGTCTTCTGATGCTGTGCTGAAAAGCGAACTAGATGCTGTGTTTCACAATGGTGAAGTGATGATTTTAGCCATCTACAATCAGAAGCATGTACAAGTAAGACGTATTCCTCCATGTTTTAGTACGTTTGAATGTTACCTGCACATCTCAGTAAGAAACTGAGGAAGCACTGAAAGAAGTGCTTGTTCTTGGCTTTCAAGAGTTGAATCTGTAGCAGATGACTCAATGTATGATAACATTTTTATATTTAGAAACTGTGCCTAGTTTAGTAAGTGAAAAAATGGGGTTTGAGGGGAAATTTCTACACAGATGCTGAAACCGAATCTGGATACGGGGGAACAGAACTCTTATCCCTTCATCTGCTTCAGTGAAGAGCTGGGAGAAAGCACAGCCAATGGAGTTACACTTACTTACGTTCAGGAGCAGTTTAGAATGTTACTTTTTAATCTTCCTGAATTGTAACCTCTGTAGCAACTGCTGTGTGATGGTGTAGTCTCCTTTGAATTAGTAGAATTGATTTTTGAGTTCATGATTCGGAATTTCTGTCACAACTTCACTTGAACCATTTCCTAGAGAGAGATGGTGCCTAGATTGTCTGCCCTAAAAACAACCTTCAGACAATCTGTAGACATGCAGTCATAAGAGAAGACTCAGTTGTAGAAAGAGAAGATTTTTGACCCTTGCACAGAAAGAGAAGTTGACTGAAAAGACAAATTGCACGTATGCTGTGATTTACCAGCATACCTCTGCTATCACATCTCTCGAAGTTGTTCTTGGAACCATGATGCTTTACCTTCTGTAATTTATGGTCTCTCGGTACTGGAGTCCTTACACACCCTTTGATGTACAGTGTGTTCGTTTCTAAACACTTCACACTGTTAGCTTTTTAACCTTGTAAACTTGGCTGTAAATCGTTGTATTCTAAAGGTGTTTTTCCCCCTGTGCAATTGATTTGAGGGTGATACTGAGTTGAGTCTTGGTATATTGTGTGAGCTAATAAGTTTAAAGTCATGCTTAGAGGATGCACCTAAAGTATTTTATGTTCTGTTTGACGTGGGCTCTTTAATCTGGCTGGCAGGGTAAATTTGAGCATGAAGTTTGATCTTTATGGTTTTTGGAATATGGGGGTAGCATTTTGATTTACTGTTTCCTGTAATCAGACAAACTTTAAAAAGCCTTCCAATACTGAGATGAGTTTCCTTCTGCAAACTTGTGCTGTTCAGAGATCACTCAATGGAGATAGTTACACTGACCTTCAAGGCAAGTGTTTTATGAAAGTGACTCATTCCTATAATTTAACTGTTCCCTTTGGCATTCTCAGTTCTATCTTGTAACTTAAGTTCAAATTTTAAAGTATTGTAATAACTTAATTCACTTCCTATCTTACAGCTTATCAATGGAAATACAGACAATGTTATGATGCAGACAGCAGCCCAAGAATCCCCCATTTCCTGCTGTTGCCTAAGTGAAGATCTTAAATTTGCAGCTTTTGGACAGGAGAGTGGAACAATAAAGGTATTAAATCCTAAATTTGATTTTAAAAATAGTATGAAAACTTCTTTATGTTTTTTTTAAATAAATGTAATTTGCATGACTTTGTACAATAATGTTCTTCAATATAGTAATTCAATTTACTTTTGTGAGTGATGTCTAAATTAAAATAACTTAAAGGCAATGCTAATAATCTAGCTCTGAATTTCATTTTACCCAGACTAAGCTAATAGGAATTTTTGCTCGTTCCAAACTAGTGGCTTAAAATCACGTATTTACAATCTCATGGTTTTTTAAAAGAGAATTTGCATATTCTTGTTTTGCTCAAGTGTGTCAAAGAAACACAATTATTGCATTCTTCATTGTAAAGGTACTCCAGTTGTCAGATGGGAAAGTTCTGAAGTCCTGGGAGGCCTACAGGACATCTGTGCAGCATTGCCGATTCACAGCCGACTGTCAGACGCTCATCTCAAGTGCTCACGATTCAGTTATACAGGTTTGGGGAATATTTAAAAAGATAATGTTGTAACTTACTTAAAATAAGGAGCTTTTATACTATAGATAATGTAAACTCAGTAAATGTCTACTGTATTCTGTGTTGCTCCATGCAGGGGCAAGGGACTGTAGAAAGTGTGACCTTGATTTATGCCTTACGCGATAATGAATATTACAGATTTTCTGTTTTTACTGCTGTGGATGCTAGGAAGGCACTAGGTGCTTTGAGAAGAGCAAAAAGAGCATTAAGTGTCATACAAGGTGACTCAGCATTTCTGCAGTGAGGGTTTGGGACGCTGGCTGTGGTAGGTCTGTCAGTGGGCCTGCTTCCACTGGCTTGGGGAAACTACTGAGATGCCTGAAAGCTATTGGTTTACTTTTTCTTTTAAAATTACCAGTGAATTTTGAGCATCAAATTCCCTTTGAAAATAAATAAGATTATATGTGTGTTAGAGGGAACTTTGTCATAGGCTGACTATTAAATACTAGGGCACGCTCAATCGTCAGCGTCTCTATTATGGATCTCTTCAGTATCTAACATTTTAATTAATTGCCACCACCATAAGAACTTTTTATTAGTCCTCTGACTTAAAGTTCAAGAAGTTAGTTCATGGTTCTTAATGTTTGCTGTTTTGAAAAAATCATGTGTTTAATTTTCATTATTAGGTATGGAACTGGCAATTGAGCGAATGTGTGTTTCTAAGAGGGCACAAGGAAGCAATCAAGGATTTTAGACTTCTGGAAAACTCAAAACTTCTCTCTTGGTCATTTGATGGAACCGTTAAGGTAAGTAAAAGGCTGTGAATTGACAAATCCCATCAAACACATTTGACTGTCACTTGTAACATTTGGTGCTTCCTGCACTTTGTGTGGACACACATTTTATTGAATCAATCGTAAAGCGTAAGCTGACTTAGGAGACAAAAATCTTGGCTTTTCTATTTTTAGTAGGATCTACACTGTTGTATGGTAACTATACCAGTGAGTATAACAAAACGTTGGCCACATTAGAACTATCTAGCTGAGTTTAATCCCTTCTATATTGTTACGTAAGATGCAAGTGTTTTAACCTTTTTACCGTGTTAAAAAAGTATCCTGTTTTTTCTGTGTATCTGGTAGGTTTGGAATATCACTACTGGAAACCCAGAAAAAGATTTTGCCTGTCATGGAGGTGCTGTTCTTTCCTGTGCTGTTTCACCTGATAGTAGTAAATTTTCATCTACTTCTGCTGACAAAACTGCAAAGGTTGGTTACCTTCTGTACAGAGATAAAAATGATGCCTTATTTGTCCTGAAAAATAATCTATATTTTTCATTTTGAGGTAACTAGTGATAATTCAAGTTATCCTTTTGTGTTTCTAGTTTTAAATTTCCTATATCCATCAACACGTTTCTAAAGCTGTTGCAGTCATTTGCAATTGATCTTGGATATAACTTAAGCCTCGTGGCTTCTGTACAAATAAAATGCATGTTTAATGCACAGCTTTGTGCAGAACACTCTGTTTGTTTCTCTGTATTGATTTGTTGATGGCCTGGCATCCTTAATTTTTAAAGTTAAGAAAAATTTCTGATACTTCCAGTGAAGTTTCTGTTCACAGATTCACAGGTTCAGAAGGCAGGTGCACAAAGTAGAGAGCTGGGGCCGCCCCATTATATTCCTAAAGGGTTTGATTCGATTTTTGAAATATAATTTTCTATTGATGAATCCTATTTCTGTGAACAGCTTTAAACTTCCTTGTAAACAAATCGGTTTCAATAAAAAGTATATTCCAAGGAAAGATACGTACTCACAGTCAGTTCAGTAATTTGCAGCAAGTGCATTCTTGTGGGATTCAGGTAATAAAAAGAAAACCAGACTCTACGGTATAATTCATTTCCATAAATGCTCATATAAATATGCACACATATAAAAAGTCTTACGTATATTTGAATGCTAATGCCTATTAGAAAGAAGTCATAATTGGTTTTGACATACCTTTTTCGCTCTCTGTAACGTTTTCCATTTAGATCTGGAGCTTTGAAAGTTCATCTGTTCTCCATGAACTGAAAGACCATGAAGCCTGTGTGCGGTGCTGCACCTTCTCTCCTAATAACAAACTGTTGGCCACTGGAGATGACAAAGGAGAAATAAGGGTACTGCTCTAACCTTGATGTTTATTTCATAATTCATTGATTGTCAGCTCACAGACAGAAGAGTTCTTACAGTTTGTGTTCTGCATGTCTAATTCCTTCGCGTTGCGGTGAACATCAGGGTGAAAATAGCAAAGTTTGCTGCATGAAGCAGTAGTTTGTAACCCTATTGATAGATTTATGTTCCATGAATGCTAAGGAACTGATTCACATGATTTAATAATAATTCTACTGTGAATTGAATGTGTGATTAAATCCTCTATATAAGATACAGTTCTAAGATGAGAATTTTTAAAAATTATTTTGTCAGTTCAAAAAGAATACTTACTTACAAGGGGTTGCTTTTTTTCTCTTATACAGAAATGTACATTTCAGGTTTCATTCTTTGAGGCTTTTTTTTTCCTGTAAAGTTTTCTTCTATACATAATCTTTCCTCTCTTTTAGATTTGGGACGTTTTAACAGGTGCATTACTTCACTTCTGCTCCCCAGTGACTGTAGATGAAGGAGAACCGACACATGGGGGTTGGGTAACAGACCTCTCCTTTTCCCCTGACAGTAAAATGCTTGTGTCATCTGGAGGCTTTCTTAAGGTAAGCCTTGAAATAGTAAAATAGTCTATCACACCTAATTAAATCTCAATACTCTGACAATTAAGAGTAATTCAATAAACAAACATGAAACATTTTACTTAACACAAAGCTTCTTCATTTTTGTGACAGTCTAGCACTTTTTGCTTCTTATATCTGCAAGTCCTCTAAGAAAGTCTTTTAAGAATTCAGGTTTATTTTCAAACTCCACACATTCCATTTTTATTAACTTCAGATTTTCATTTACAATGTCCTTCCTTAACATACTTAATTTTAAAGATCCCAGTAATTTTTGTCTGCCTTGATATCCGCTCAATTTTGACAGCAATTGTGATCTTTATAATGAATAGAAAAATGTTTTATATCAGGCTTTTATTTTTTTTTAAATACTGAGGTTTAAATTTTGTCATAAGTAGAAATTCAGAAGAAATTGCAAGTGATGATTTCCTGCCTTGAAAAACATTTTGTAAGTAATATTTGGAGGAAATCAATATTTTCATCAGTCTTTCATTGATTCAGGCATCTACTGGGCATGTGTTTTTTGGGAAGGTGAAGAGTGGCCTTTTTTTCAGTCTGTCAGTGGGTTCTTCATAGTCTTAAATTTCTCATGAGGTTTTGTGTTGGTTTTTCCCCCTTGTGATGGCCAATACCTGTTGTTGGAAACTGTGTGAAATGACAGGTGACGAAGCTCTCACCTCCGAGCGGTGGAGTTGAGCTGATTGTTGCGCAGTGTCCAGCTGCTAGACATGCTATCAGACTAATTCTTTGAAGTCAGTAACCATGTAACAAAGAGCTGAATTTTCTAAGTTAACTTTGAAAGCATTTTCTGATGTTCATTGTCTGTTAAAGAGCAAGACCTACTTTGTGTTCCTAGCTTCCTCCTCAGTTTATCTTGCGGTTGCACCGTATGGGTGGTGCGATGCTTCTTGGAGTGTAGAATGGTTTAGGATGGTAGGGACTTCTGGAATTCATCTAGTCCAGCCTCTTGCTAGAAGTAGTTTGGAGAATTAGGTAAAATTGTTTAGGACCTTGCACCATTAGGGCTGTCCCCCAGTCCAACAGGGATGCCTCTGCTCATTTATTCAGAACAAAGGTCCAAAAGCTCAGTAAGATCCATTTTTTGCTCAGTCAGTGGGGATTTTTTTCTTTTTTTGAGGGGGTCTCCATCAAATAACAGACTTCAGGAACAGTGTTTTTAATCAGAGCATTGTAGCTGTGTAGTTGCAAATCTGTGTTATGCACACAACTCTAATGTGTTACATATTTCATGAGATGAGTAAGCTAAAAAGTAGTAATGCCATCTGCTCTTCTGTGTGATCAAAGCTGAAGGTAATCTGTTGTGATACTTTGCTGCTGCCCTCCAATGCTGTAGGAATAGAGGGCAGACTTCTTACTGGCAAAATGGAATAACAGCTTTGTGCTGGATTGTGTTTGGTCCAGTTTTGCGTTGGTTTACAGTTCCTCTGAGAAATGTGAAATTTCAGACTACAGTAAACTGATGGTTGAAGGTTTTTTGGTTTCTTTCTTATGAGTGCTTCCTGCATGTTCTAAATAATAACTGTAATCTCACTGAAAAAGAAGTCAGTCCTAGTAAAAGACTGCAGATGGTTTCAAATGTGCACGTGAGCAATGCCTAGCTAACTTTTTAAATTCAGCTATAGTTTCAGTTATCTGGCAATGTGTTGCTTGTATTCATTTGGCTATATGAAAATACATCATTTTTAAAAGTTTGGACATTTTGCGATTTATGTCTGTTGATTGCTTTTTGTGATGGGGTAAGGGGCAGTACCTGAATTTATTATTTTGTATATTTTCTTGAAATTTAACAGCTTCAGTCTTTTTGCAGTTTCTTTTCATCTGAAAGTCTTATACCTTTAGTAATTAGTCCGAAATTTATTCTGCTTAAGATGGTTTATAAATTTATTTTTAATTCTGTTTCTTTGGTGAAAGCAGCCGACTGGGCTAGCCATGCTAAGCCTGTTAATAGATTTGATTCTAAACTTCCTTCACCTAACTGAAAGTGTGTTGTTATTATTTTTTGTAGTGGTGGAATGTAACTACCGGAGAATCCTTACAGACCTTCTACACAAATGGAACAAACCTCAAGTCAATACATGTGTCCCCTAATTTCAAAGTCTATGTGACTGTTGATAATCTTGGTATTCTTTATGTATTACAGAAGTTCTGAATAACGGGCAAAGATAACTAATTTTTTAAGCTGGAGAGATAATTCTGCTGAGTGTTTCTCTGACAGTCATTAAGCTGTGAATTCATGATGTTTTCATGTATATAGATGTACTTCTATGCATGTTTTTTCAAATGAACTTGCATTTAATCTTGTTTTTTAATAAGAATTATAATCCTTAAGTCTTGATTTGCATCTTAAGTATGTTGCTTCCAATTTTGTAAGGAAATTATATTAAGATTTATTCAAATCAGTTGAAATTAATATTAATAGCAGTGAAAAAATAATAATAGTATAATACTTTGAAATTGTATTTTATGCTAAGGCTGATGGCTAAATGCTCTCTAGCCATGAACACAGCTGTGGAAGATGCAAAAAAAAAAAATTTTTTTTAGTGTGATGCAAGGATTTTCATTCAGTAGGGAATGGAAAGAAGCAGGGACATTCTTCATTTGAAAAATGAAACCAGCCATGTTGGTGCTTGATATTCAAACCAAATCGAGTAGATACTCAGTTTACAGCAGCAGTGCCTCCCACTTGCAGGAAAACCTTCGTGCTTGAAACCTGTGGTGACAAAATGCATTGTAACATGTATGAGCTGTTCCTGTCAAGGGGAACATCCTGAGTCTTCTTTTCTCAAGGCAAGATCTGAAATTCAATATTGCAGCTGAAGGGGAGGAGAGTGTGCCACATTTCCAGTCTAAGGATGAGCACAGCTAACCAGCCAAAATGAGAATGGAAATGGCTTAAAAGTTATGTATTGAAAATTATAAGAAGGTGTGAATTTTAGGGCTCTTTCCTTTTGGAATTAACATTCAGTTTATACTATGGAGACACTTTACTGTCGTCAGCTTTGTTTACTTGGGATTCTATGGCCAGTTGGTCTCTTGCCTGGTAATATGTGATTTTTCTGGTTTTTTAATGTTTTGGTCTTTTTAATTTTTACAGTCTATTTATAGATTGAATATAGGGTAGAAATACAAATGTTTTTTACTAATTGTACTCGACAAATGTTTTGTGAATAATTGGGTAGCAATTTTTATTTTTTGGTACCTAGTTAGCCTTTTTCTGTTCAATTGCCTCTTAACTGCTATGAGCAATGGCACAAGCATTAATATGATTTTCATATTTTTATAGTGGCAGTAGAACACTGTCTAACTACTTGATTGTAAAAACTACAGTAAGCAAGTATCTCAACTGGTACTGAAAAATGAAATTTTTACTTTTAGCATTTTTTGTGTGCATTTCATAAAATTTAATAGGCATTCTTAGTATTTCCCTGTTTTTGACAATCACCAGTTTTTCCTCTTTTCCAACTTGAAATTCTACTCTTTCTAAGGTGCTGTTGAATACGGGTCAGTATAATCAAAGTACTGCTGGCAGAAATGTAAAGAGAAGAAATTCAGTAGAAAAGAACACGGTGTTTTGTATTCCGAGTATGTACAGTTCTTAATAAAGATGATCCAGGCAATACTGGCCAAAGTTGTAAATGAATTTGAATTCTTGAGTGAGTTTTTTTTTTTTTTTTCATAGGGGGACTGCTGCATCTTTTATTGTGGTTTTATTTTCAATCTGATCATAGTGCTGCTTTACAAACTGCATCAAAAGTGCTTTGACAGGCGAGCAACAGTATTAAATATGGGTGTGGAGGAAAAAGGAAACAGAGGGAAACCAAAGCCTTGGCACATGTCCTGCAGCGCTCAGGACAGAGCTCCTGCTTCTGCCCAGTTTGTAGAGAGCCCGTCAGTAGCCCCTGAGCAGCTGAAGATCCAAGGAGCTCCTCTGCTCCTCTCAGCCGCTGTCCCTCCATCCCAGAGGCTGTGCTGTCCTTATTGCTCAGGGCCCTGTCAGGTTAAAAGGTACAGGATAAACATTTCCCACAAGGAACCAGGGCAGAAAGTTCTCTTCCCTGAGAACACGAATGAAATTCTGGTGATAAGGAAAAAAAAAAACTGATCACGATTTAATGCAGAAAGCAAATGGTTCATGAGCAGAGTTCATAGACAATTGCAATTTTGAGGTGAATAGGAAGCAAATAGCACAGAAACTGGAAGAAATATGAGATAGATACTACATTCTTCGATGTTCTGGAAGAATGACAGCACAGCAGCATTTTACTTGTTGCTGGAACTGAGGAAGATGTTCTTCACAGGTGATGTTAGGATGGTTGCATTCACGTATGTAAAAGTGTGGAGTTGGCTGTAAGTATTTGAAACTAAGAAGAGGAATAGTGATGAAAATGTCTGAAGAGTCAAAGAATAAATCTGATTTGCAGAGAAAGTATGAAAAAATTCAAATGAAAAATTATTAAAATAGGAGCCAGGAAAGAAACTTCTTAAATTTAAAATATTTAAGAAGACGGCTTACTGTAATAAAAAATAAGTCTTGCTGTTTGATTGATTAGATTTGGCTGTTCTCTTTGTTGTTACATGTATTGTAAAAGAAACAAAAGAGAATTTGGCTAACAGCAATTTTTATGTAGATGAACATTAGTATTTCCATTATCGTTTTTAATGTAGACTGCTTTGTTTTGATCTGACATTCAAATTCAACTAATGAGCATTGCCAATTTTATCTAGTTCTTTAACTGAAATTACAATATACTTTTGTGTGAACAATTTTTAGGTATACTTCCTATTAACCACGCCTGTCAGTTTCTGTAGAAGTTTGGAGTCTTTTCCCTTTATCGATTAGACCTCCAGCTCCTTCACATCTCTCTTTTTCTCCCTTTCCTTGGGAATTGTACCCATGTGCGGTACAGCTGCTCAAGAGGATGCTTTGTATTGCCTTAACGACATCATTCCTCCCCCTACCGTGTTCTCCTTCCCCCTCTCTTATCTTACACAGCTGCTGGAGGTAGAACTGTGTGCTGAGTGCCTGAGGTTTTTCCGTAAACGTCTCTTGCGGTGCTGGAATGCGGAGGCAGAACTGGAACTGGTGACCTGTTGCTGGTAGAGGAATATCCCCACCCCAAAATTGTTGTGCCTCCTTTTGAAAACGATGCAGTTAAACTCCCTATTACAGAATGTTGTGCAAATTGCTGTTTTGAGGGGGTTTTTTACACTTTTTAAATCCGGTGAAGTCTCTGTAGGGGGCCCGGTTCCCCAGGTTGTATCTAGCAACAACAAAATCCGTGTCCTTATCACCGCTGTCCTGAGGTGTTTTGCAGGAGCCGATGCCTTTGCAGGTTTCAGGGGAAGGCCAGGCTGAGAGACTGTGACTCGTGTGGTTTCTTCTACCCTCCTGGAACAGAACATTGCAGGGAGGCAGCCTGCCCTCATCTCCAAGAAGCCGGTGAATCTGGTATAGAATCTGGAATACCAGCAGATTGCAGAGGATTCAGGTGTGTGTTTGCAATTCCTGGTAGAACAGAGCCGCCTTACTGAACTGTTTGGTGCCCTTTCTCCTTCATAGCAAGTGCAGATTCCAAGGCAATGCCAAGGAGTGGAAAAGTCAGGCTTGGGGATGTATTTCCCTCTGATTGAACACCTGAGCCCTCAGGTGTATTTGTCCACCTTGTGCTTTCCTCCTCCTTGTTTCTACTATGGAGGCACAAATTTATTTGGGATCACAGATGGTGATGATGGTGCCCAAGAGCTCTGAGGACTTGGGACACCTTATTTCTGTCATGATTCCAAGAAAAGCAGAAGCCAAAAGACCTTTTACTGTTTGGGGAACAGGGAGGGTGCCAGATACGCTTAACACTTCCAGTATGATTTTTTTTTTTTCTTTTCTTTTTCTGTGCTCGATTTCACTGGCTCTTCCAATGTGCAGTAAAATGTTAAGCTGAGACCAGCCTTGTTTGTGGCTGGAACTCTGCAGTAGATTGACAGCAGATTGACTGTGTTTTCCAGCATTTCCCAAGCTGTTGTGTGGTGTGCTGCTATCCGTGCCGGTGTTGGTGTGAGCTTTTTTTTTTTCGGGAGGTGGGGACCAGTGGGTTTGGAGCACTGATGCTGGCTTTTTTTTGGGTTTTAAGATGCTTTTCTTCCAGAGTAACTCTCTGCACACCTTTCTTCTAAGGGGGATTTTTATGAGAAACCTTGCAACTAGATTTAATAGCGGCCTAGGCTGACACTGTTAGGGTGCGTCCTAAAAGAACAGAAAGGAGTAAGATTTTCAGTCTGTGTGTCTCACTGACAGCTTCATCACTTCCTGTATCATCTCCTACAGTCACACTTGAGTGCCACAGCACAACTGTGTGATAATTGGACTAGAACTATTTAAGCTGCCTGGGTGTGTTTGTTCAGGAGGATGAGAACGCTAAAGTAGCTTGTAAGTGTTTCAATAGGCACTTTCTCTCTCGGGGCCAAGCTGTTTACAGAACAAATTAGCTTCCTGTGCTTGTTTCCATTTAACAAACCATATGTTGTACATAGGAGAAGTGCTCTGAGAATGGTTGGATTCATGTCCTTCAGGCTAGAGAGGATTCTCGTTCTGTGCTCAAGAGGCATCCTCTGAGTACTCCTTAGGATGCCGCAATTAGATTCCGTGTGTTCATGTGGTATTTTTAATTTCTCACTGTATTAGTAGCTTCTTTCAATTTATTTGTGCGTCTGATTTATTTTTAGCTTTGTTCAGTTTCTCTATTAATGTATGAACCTGTGTGAATTTTGAAAATCATGATGTTTAGAGTGACTCAAAATGAGGCAAAACCAAATTTACCCATTCAAACTCTTTAAAAGAAAACATGATGCTTCTTAGGTACAGCATATGTTATTTCTAATGCATAAATGCACGCAGAGTATGCTTGATGTTTAAAAGACCTTTTATGTTACTTTTGTAAAGCATTACATTCTTTTAATTCTTCTCTGTAATTGGAAAAAAAATATAATTTCTACAGCACTTTTCTATAGTACCTTTTGGCACATGACAGCGGTATTTTCTTTTAGTTGTAAAAATCATATTATTTGCCTGCAATATACTCCAAAGATAGTAACAACTCTTCATATTCCTCGTCCTCGTTAGAGTCAGTATTTGGGTTTATGCATGCTAAGGCTTTGTAGCCTGCTGCTTCAAACTCTTACTCCAGTGATAAGAAATTTTAGTCTTGACTTGTTCTGAGAGCAAGTTTTCCTCTCCCAGAGCCACAATGGCAAGGATATTTCTTTTGGTGTTTCCCAGTTATAACCACTTAAATTCATCCTTTAATTTAATGCTATGATCGGTATTGGCTGTTGTTGGTAAGCCTCTTGGCAGAATTGGTATAGGGAAAAAAAGATTAAGGAAAGACTGAAAAACAGACTTTTGGTTTAATAGCCCTGAAATAATACACGAGAGAAATAGCATCTATTTGATGTGAGACTTGGAAATGCTTAGAGTTTTGTCTTTTTAACAGGTTTTTTGTTTATGGTGTACATGGGGGATTTTTTTGTTTGTTTGTTTTGGGTATTTTAGCAGAGAATAGATGAATGAACAGACATAGGCATAGGACAGTGGAAATCTGTCTCTAAATACAGATCAAACATTTTGATCTAAACAGTCCAGCCTGAAGAATAGCCATGTCTTGATGGTTGAACACTCGGCAGCCACACCGTAATCTAAGATACACTTACTCAGGAGCTGGTAGCTCCTAATTTTTTCAGTGTATTTGCAGAATCTTTTAAAAGGTGCTGTGGAGTTTGTCTATATTCAGGACAGGATAGCAATTATACCAGTTTTATATTTTCAGCTGAGATATTGGAGGAAATGTGTGGCCTTACCAATACACGGCTTCAATTTCAGAACAGGGAAATAGGAAGAGGAACAGTTTCAAAGAGTTTGAACAGAAGAAATGTTGCCTGAATTTTACCAATATCTGAGTGTACATTTGACAATAGTATGAAAAAAAGGTCACCTGAATATGTCTGAGTTTTCATAATATTTAAAGAGGTGTTTCAATATCTTGCAGATGTTGCACTCTCAGTTTCTCAAAGCCAAAGAGTTGTAGTTTTTTCACTTCGAAAATAATAGAGCAGAAAGTACATTTTAAAAAAATCATTTCTACAGTATCAAGGATTCTGCCATTTAATTGTTGTTTTGACTCAGCAACTGGTTTTTTGCAGTCTGAGCACTGGGTTTGAGGAAGATCTTCATTCAGAGGAGCGGTTGAGGGGTCAAGCTGAACTTGTGGAAGAATTGTTTGTTTTTCACTATGAGATTTTATCTGTGAATCCCTGCCACAGACAGGCACAATTCAACTGAACTTCATGTGACCTGGAATTTTCTTCACAGCATATCTTGATCATTTAAATTTGGTTAAAAATATATTAAACACAGTAGGTAGCAATAAGCAAGAAGTCTACCAATTTGCCTGGTTTTTCTCCTTTTCCCAGAAATATCTTTGTTCAAAGGGTTAAACTCCTGGTGGATATAGGAAAAAAAAGTCTATTCCTTGAGTTTCTCAAGTTCCTGTACTGCTCATTAGATCTCATATTTAGTCCTTAATTACTATTGTCAACTTTCCTTCAAATGAGGGGTCCCAGTTAGGGGATTTTTTGCAGCAAAGTTGTACTTCACTATTCTTTTTTTCTCTTTTTTTTTTAAACCACAACGTGGCTCTGAACACTCAGAACAGAAATGTTCTGTTCAGTATTCTGAACAGAACATTTTCTCAGTTTGTGTTCTGGATCTCTCTGGTTTCTTCAGCATGTAATAGTGAAAAAAAAAGTGTTCTTTAACAAGCTGTTACATTTGTGTGTTATGTATCTTATAGCTGTTTTTTTGCTAAAATACGAATTTAGAAAATTAAGATCATGTTCTCTGAAAAATGATAATCCTTCCTATATTTATTTTTATTTTGCATACAGATTACATCTCCTCCTTTTCAGAAATTAAACCGCAGTGCTTCCAGCTCATGCAGCTTGCCCCTCCATTTTGCTTTACTTATTTTGCTCTTTATTTGAGTTCTGTGATGGGTTAAAAGTTATTTCAGGACTGTGCTGTGTATTTGCCAATGCGTTTGTTTTGTTAAGCAGGAACTTATCTGGAAAATGAGAATTTGCTCACAGTGAATACTTTGAGGAGTTAGCAGCAAATACAAGAGGTTCTTAACTTTGCTTTTGTGAGAAAGAATGTATCAAAGTTTGGATGTCTAAATTGGGTAATACCTAAGACAAGAAGCAAGGGGCTTGGAGTTTGAATGCCTTCTGTTTAGAATGTGTTTTGTGCAGCATCTGAGTTCTAACAAAAGGGTGTTTTCCATCGAAAATGAGATTTTCTTTTTGTTGTTGTTGTTCCTAAATTGACTGTTCGTAGCTGCTGAAATTCCTTGAAGGGAGGAAAAGGAGCGTTCATAAACACAGTCAGAACTTCAAAGTGAGAATAGCTGAATTAGGAAGTGATTGTAACCCAAGGACTTGGTCCAAGGGGAGGACTGCAATAATTCTTGCCCACAGGAAGTGAAGACAAGATTTGAGTAACAGCTCTCGGAGATCAGTAGCACAGATAATCCAGCAGGAGCGGCACATTCAAGGTGTAACTGCAGTTGTGGTGGTTTTGTGGTGACTGGCAGAAGCAGCACTTTTTTTAGCAGTTAAGCACTTTTCCCTTACCGTTTGAAATACAAGGTTTGCTCTTGCAGATTTGTGGACTTGGCTTTTTCTTTCTCTAAGCTGATTTTAGAAGCTGTGTTGAATAGGATATTCAAATAATTTTGGCATTTCTTAAGGATTGAGTAGAGTTTGAAAACTTGGTACCTTAAGCTATCCTTCCTTTTCAGAGTTGTTTTTTCTCCTGACAGATTCTTGCTACACTAAACAAATGAATAACAAACATTTCAGTAATCAGGCCAACATAAAGCACTCATAAATTATCACCAAGCAGCTCTAAATCTGTCATAAACTCTTACTGGCTTGCTCACAGGAATGTTTATGTAATTGAGAGGAACTATAGAAAGGAAGTTAAGTCTCCTTTTACAAGTTAAATCAACTACAGCGAGATGAAAAACACCCACGCATTTGGCTTTGGATCAGCAGAGGCATTCTTGAAAAGCAAGCCTTTGTGAAATCTTTATTATGAAACCAGTTTCAAGGTGTAAAAAATTATCAGTGTTCCAGGTGTCACGGATTGTACCCTGCTTGAACATTCCTTGTATAACAGGGTATCACCTTGATCAGGGAGTTACAGATTTGGGATCATTCCAGCAGATAAATTCTGACATGGTTGGGAGCACAGATGTAATGTAGGATGTGTTAAAGCTGGAAAGCTTTGAAAGGGGTCCAAGAAGTCACAGTTCCGCAGATGTGAGAAAAGCCACCACACCAGCAAAGCGCTGAATGAGATGTCATCTTCCGTGACATCCCTGTAAAAAAAGTGTGGAGGCTGCAGTGCAACAGAGATAAATACATCAAAAGATGGTGTTTGTAATATTTTAGAGTGCAAATTATGAAGTGTAAGAGCAACTGATAAGGGTTTTTACACCAAGGAGTGAAATACCAATAAGCAAAAAAAAAAAAAAAAACAACAAAAGAGAGAGATTTATGTAATTAACAAAAAGAAGCTTATTCCGTTGATCACAGTGACAAAGTTTTGAAATATGAGGTTGGAAATATGGCATTGGAAATTGATAATCTTCACAGAACAGGCAGCAAGGATGCACTTGTTCAAACGAAAGAATTTTGGATTTCCGTGTCCAAATGATAAACAGCCATTTGTCTGAAGTAGATGAGTCCTTTGAATCACACCTTGAAAAAATGAGAAGTTTCCAAAAAGTTGTGAATCATGGCGGTTCTGGTGTTTTCAAAGAGGTGACCAAGGCAACTACTGACCTGAAGTCAGTCCTGAGGAAAGCAGTGGAATGGCAGATTTGAGGTTAAATGGAAAAGCAGAGTCTACTCTGAGCACCAGAGAATTTTTCTAGGCATTACTGGTTTTTTTTGAGAGACTGGTTTTGGCAAATGTTACTGACAGATTTCTAATTGTTTTGCTCATGATTTTTATTTTCGTGTTTAGCACATCATTGTCAATACATGAACTTTGGATTTCTTAAAGCAATTTGATTTATTATCACACCACATTTTGATTTAAAACAAACTTGTAAAATCATATACAACAAAGGAATTGGCTCTTAATTCCTACATCTCTATGCAAAATGGAGTCTAAACGAACATCTCAGGTACATTGAGGTACTTAGCTTAGTTAACTCTTGAGGTTTTATGTAAATATAAATGAGTTAAATGTAATGGCTGTGACAGAGAGATGGCCATGGCGAATGATCTAAGATCTTTTTATATTACCTTCCACTCATGCACAGCATTCCCAGCTATTTTTGTTTCAGCAGACTCACTCAATTCCAGTGCAGAATTGTTCACTTAATCCATCACTGATACTTTTATATACTTACATACTGCCTGGAAGGTAAAGTAAAGAAAAAAATACTATTCCTCTTTGCAACATAAATTCAAGAAAGAAGCAGTGCTAGCCTCAACTATATACATTAGGATATTTTTGCTTAGGACATGCCCAAGCCTGACATTCTGCAGCCTAGCAATTATCATTATCCAATAACCACAAGTGGGAGAATGAAGACTGCACTGCATCTAAGGCGTTTTTTACATTAGTGTGGTCTGTTTCCTTTTTTCCTCACGGTGTCACTATAGGATAAAGTTAATGCTCATTGGGTATTCTCTGTACTGGAGCATATTTCCATTTCCTTTGTCTCACTGACTTTCTGGTTTTCTATTATGTGCTTAGAAAATATGATAACAAATGTACTGCCTTCAAATTTGAACATGTTCTCTCAAGCACTGGCCCATTTTTAACACTGAGCATGAATTTTACTTTCTCTTCTTTTTTTCCCCCCCCCTAAGGATTCAATATTAGAATGAATTTAGCTTTATATAAGGGTGTGGAGAATTTGAGCAGTTCTAATGATTTGAAAGTAGGAAATGCCGTGTTTAAAAAGACAAAAATCCATGTATCTTACAATCAAGTGAGCTTATGAAGTGAAATCTTTGATAGACTTCCTCATCACACACAGAAACTGTATGAATCTCGGAATAGGTAAGGCTGGCAGGGACCACAGTGGGTCCATGCTCCCTGCTCCAGCAGGGTCATCCCAGAGCACATGACACAGGCTTGCATCCAGGCAGCTCTTGAATATTTCCAGTAAGCCTCATTTTTTCTCATGTTGCTATAAAGGGTTTTGAATTCAGCTTTATGATTGATAGAAAAAGTAGTTTTCCTATCCAGGCTCATAGTGGCAAGAGAAGACAGGAGAAAGAGAGAGAATTGGGTTTCATTTACATACTGATAGCATTTTCGTCTGCCTAGTTGTTACCACTTCACCCAGACCCACATCCTCAAATATCTCTAAGTACCTGCCTTCCGCAGAAGGGAGAAAGGTGTGGCGTTATATAAAGGTTAAGGAGGATTGAGGACAAATTTGCGTGTGGTCTTTACAAGAGCAGGATCTGGAGGGAGATGCCGTTTCCCATTCATGCATTTGGAGCGTGGCCTCTCCGAAAGGCGAGGACCACAAGCCATTTTTCTGCTTTCCCTTTTCTGCCTCTTCAGCACGACTGTGGGGATTGGGCTGGTTGCATTCAGGCTTCTAATGAGGATGAGTGTGACTGTCCAGGCACTAGGAAGGAAATCATCCAGCAGTTCCACAAAATCCACACCCAGTGTGAGCTCCGGCCACGAGGGAAGCCTGTGGTCAGCCTCTGTCTAGCTCAGGTGATCAGATGTGAAAGGTAACTAGAATAGCAGCTTAACAAGAATCAGAGTGGCCTTGATAGCAGTAGAGCCAGTTTGCTGCTTTAGCAAAGAGGTTGGTTCACCTAAAAAAGCCGAAGAACACGGAACAACTGCAGAGCTTTTCAGTAGAAGCCTGAGCATTATCCCCTATGCTTTCCAGAGCGCTGAAAATCATGCCAGTATTTCAGCCAGTTAAGAGTCCTTTTTTCTCCCACTCTCTTCAGATCATCTTTTAACACGAGATAACAAATATCCCTCTTCTTAGGCAAGTTCCCACATGTAAATATTGTCTCTAATCCCTGTGCCATGTCTCTCACTTATGTGCTTGTCATGGCCACGCAGTTCCTTCACGGAGTCAATTGCTCTTTGGGCTGGTACTTTGGAGATGAAGTTATTCTTTCCAGTTGTCTTGATGACATCTTAGATGTGAACTTCCAGTGAGGTGTGAAGCAGGCCAGATGAACAGCACACACTGAAAGAAATCTAGGGCAAAATTAGAGTCCTGCATGTGGCACAAACTGCCAGTTTTAATCTAGAATGGGAGATAAACCATCTCACAGTTGTATGTGCACGTTCATTAGTTGTCTAGCATGCTGCTTCTTTTCCAAAGGACAGACACAAGCTTCTTCACAACCTGGCAATTGCCTTCCCAGTGGTGACCATTCTATGGCCATGCGAGTTTTTGATGCTGAGATGTTGACTTTAAACTGCAAGGCACGTGTAACCTGTGGTTCTGCAGGCGAAGCAGCCTCTCACAAACTTCCTGGCAGAATTCCAGAACCGGATACGCTGAGTGTTTCCTCCTGCCAGCTGTGAGCAGCGGCTCTTCTGGCTCTTCATAAACACCAGGTCAGTTTGGCAGAGTCACTGCATCCAGTCTCAAATGCAACATCAACACCTGATTTAGGAAAGCGTCTAACTCCACAAACACAGAAGTTCCCTGCTGTTTGTCAGGAGTTTCCCCGGTTTTAAGCCTTGTCGCAGCAGCAGCTCTTTTACCATGCATACATGGTGGTGCATCCCTGCTCACACTGGCCCACATTATGATTTCAGAGATGCTCATTAGGCCTTGGCCTTGACAAATGACAGCTCAGCTAAGCTCCTTGAGCTTATCAGAAACAATGTGTGCTCCGAGGAACTTATCTTGGCTAATGAGCTCCTGTTCTTAGTGAACAGTCCTGGAAACTTATTTTTCTTGTCTGCATAAGAATGCAAGTGTAACGCCACCTTTATGACTGAACTTTCACAGAAAGTTAGTGACCTGAATTGTGGCCAGGATGGAAAATTACTGTGACAAAAGCAAACTCTCTCTCAACCCTGTAACAGCAGCTCTAAGTGAGGCCATCTGAATTCTCCTGAACCACTGTGGGCTGCAGCCAGCAATTCCTTCTGAGTGGGCCACTCCTCAGAGCGAGCAAATTCTCAAGTTCACCAGACTCGCAGGAGCACTGCCAAATGCCAAGGACAGAGCCTGGGCTGACACCCCTACTCCTCAAGGCTCGACCCTTCACTCTTTGAAACGAGGCAAAGGCATCCAGGAATTTTCCACAGGTATGTGTCCATACTCCTTTAGTGTGTGTCAGCCAGCTGTGAATATACTACAGCAGATTGTTGTGGTTTAAAACCAGCTGGCAATTAGGCTCCAAACAGCTGCTTCCCTTCTCCCCAGTCCCCTCCAGTGAGAAAGGGACAAAAAGGCAGAGATTGTGAGTTGAGATAACAACTTGCTAGAGAAAAAGCAGTGAGAGAAGGAAAACAAACAGTAACAGCAAACAGCACTCGTAACAACAGCGTGTAAAAGCGGTGATTTACACAGAGAAAGGTGCACCCCTACCAGCTCCCAGACAAAGACAGAAAGGCAGATATTACTGCAGCCCGGCAACTCCGCGGCTCTTCTCGAGACAAAGGACAATACGGCGGACACTCCCATAGCCAGTGCGCTCCTTCCCAAGCCCAAGACAACGAGAAACAACGATGGGCAAACCCTCCGAGCCGGATTGAGTACACGGCACTGACCGCTCTGCGTGCACCGACTGCCCTGCTCCGTGTCCGCACCACCCCAACGGCTCTGGCCGCCGCTTTGCTCCTCCGGAGAAAAGGAACAAAATGGGGCCATTTCCGCTGCATACTCATCTTTTCTTCCACCTGGAACCACATTCCCCTGCGATGGCGTGGGTGGTTTGGAACAGCGACCCAGCCACACCTGCAGGCCCTGCCCTTTCCAGCAACGGTGAGAGAATTCACTCTGTCCTACACATGCACTGTGGGTGAAGGCCTCTGTCGTTCTTAAGTAGATTAGATTCCTGCCTAAGTTAGGCCTGTGAGTTACTGTCGTGCTCATTGTAAATTCTGAAGAACCTTTTCTCATTTAAATTAGGCTATCAATTAAGTGCTGTTAAGTTTAAGTGCCTAGGCCTAAACTTTAGGCCTAAACCATTGGTCAAGTCCGGAGCTAAGTTTGGCAAGAGGGTCTACTCTGAACTTTGTAACTCAACGGGAGGGTCCCCCTCATTCCTTTCCCATCCTTACTCTTTTCCATCCTTAACCTTTTCCCATCCTGAACCTCTACATAGATAATGTCAGACTGATTTTAGTTTGATGGATTTTAGATTTTAGTCCAGTTTTTCTCTGTGTGCTTCAGCTATGTAGCTCAGCAGTAAAGTGAAACTTGCCAATGAACTTTATCACGTTCTCACTTTTTTATTAAGCCCGCTTTCGCCGATACCTTTGCCGGTGATCCTCTGAGCAACCTAAAACACCCCTTCACAACAGCATATTAGAGACCTCACTGCTCACATAATTCTCACAAAATCCTCTCACAAAATTCGCAAAATCCTTTGCCACCTACACCTCAGTTGGATTTCAATTTGTTTACCTTCTCATGTCAAATGCAATCTACTTCTGTATCACCTCTCATCTTTTATCTGTTCTCCACCTTCCCACTCTAAGGCAGTGGTTGGAATTAACTCTTGGTTTTACAGCATCCAAATGCTCCAGCTTCTTCATGTACCCTCCTTGATTGCCTCTGCTTCCCTCTTACCCTCGAGGTCAAGAATAGCAATTTTCCTGACTTTCTAATCTTACAGAAGTCTCTGGCTTTTTCTCTACCCTTACTCTTAAGACTGACTATTATCCCTTTACTGCCCATGCACTTCCAGCAAACCAGGAACTTAAATGAAAAGTCACCTTGACCAGAAAAGACAAAAGATCAAGTGGTGACTCCTTTGGATTAGTGCAAGTTTGTAGAAGTCCTTTTGGATCTGAAGAAAGGACTGCTGAACCACTGTCCCACGCGAGAGGTGACCCCGTGGACTTCTCTCCAACTGGCTTACACTACTACTGGTTAGTAGAGACGGATATGTTTCCTTCTAAAATCTCAGGCTTCTGCAAATACACAAAGTCCCTTATGCCTGTTAATTCTTATCTTTCCTTCCAGTTTAAATTTGTCTGCTGTGGGGGCTTCAGCTGTTCACTGCCTGTGTCCCAAAACCTTCACACTCCTTCTCTGCCCTACCAGTCTTTCATCTGTGTCATCTTTCATCAGTCCTGCTAGTCATCTCCTGTCTCTCTTGCCCCAATTATCTCTCCCAAATGAGTTTGGCTGCTTACTGTGCCATCTTACCTGCTTGACATCTCTTTGATGAACCTAGATCAAATTCTTCCTGCAAGGTGCCAGCTCCTCCTGTTGTTTCACACCTTTCCTTTACATCTGCTTCGAGTCTTGCTGCAGCTCCTGTCTCATCCTTTAATTTCAGGGGACACTCAGCTGCATAAGAGGTGCCCCAGTTTTATACCCTGAAAAATTGGCCCGTTTGTGCCTCACGTGCCTGAAGTGAATGTGTTTGAACAGAGCTCCTGCACAACTCTTTACAGGGTGTGATTAAATATGGCAAGTCAGCAGCTGAGTAGTTCATGGAAGTACAAGTTAATTAAAGTGTGACGTTTTCACCATCTGCAATCAAAATCTGTGTTCCAAACCAAAACTCTCTCCACAGCAGTTCCAAGGTTTCCTTGGTACAAGATCCAAACCTGGTGAAATCAGTGAAATGGGGAGAGGGGGAATCTTTCACTGATTTCAGTACCCTTTGCATCAGGCCCCTTATTTCCTTTAGCAGTGATAAAATGATACACAAAGCGGGGACTGTACAATTTCATTTTATTTTGTGTGCTTTTATAGGATATAAATAAATGACAAAATTACAAAATTTATAACTGGAAGCCCAAGCATATTTACATAAGTATTTGTTGCAGTGAGGCTACTATTTACTGTTCTCCTATACAATTTTCCTTTTGGTACCATATTTTTAGTGTTATTTTCTTTTTTTACTGTCAGTTGACTAAGTACATATCAACAGTGAATAAGCAAAAATATGTACAAGGAACTATTTTGTTCAAGTAAATTGAATACTGTATTAAAAGTATGTCATCACTCAGCGCTATGATTAGGTTTAACTAAACCATATACAATTATCAGTTTTAAACCAAATTCAATTATCCATTTTTTTGGAACATACCAACTGATGATTCTAACAGAAAAACCTCAGCTGGATATGAAATAATAATTAAAAAAACATTAAGACAACCACACAATTTATCAATATCTCTATAATGAACTTCAAAATGATTCACAATTTGACTGGATAGAACAATATACGTTAAAATGTCATTTCTCTCCTATAATGATATTTTTACTGTTATAATTTCAGTTCTACATAAATATACATCATGGTATTATACAAATACTCCACAGACATTAAAAAAATTAAAACACTTTAAAGAAAAAGTAAGTAAATCTTATTTAACCAAATATTAAGCAAATGCTTAATTATTTTGTTTCATGAAAACATTTTTATTACTTTGGAATTTTTTTCTTTTTCTTGCTGTTTTTATTTAGAAAATGTTTTGCAGTAGAATTTTATCAACACTCTTCCAAACAAGCTTTCTGTGACAGAAATCTTGATAGCAAAATCCATGGGTTTGACTTTTTTAGAACCACTGAGATTACTTTTTAAAAATACTAGTAGAATTCATGGCTATAGCAATGTTGAACTGCATAAACTATACGTAGGTGTGGTAGAATGACCATTCCACTTTCATTCCAGACTGATCACACAGAACATCCAGTGCACTGAAGCTACAACTCTGATAATTTTCATAATGCTGCAATAGCAGTCGTTTACTTAGCTTTAAAATAAACAATATTTCTCATCTTTAATCTGGCTTACTTCCATAAATATTCATATGCTTTCCTATAGTACTTCTCTTCCATAAAAATATCTAATAAATGTTTTCTGTTCATTATTAATACCTTTTTCTAACCACTCATAGAACTCTGATCCTTTGCTACAATGCAAGAGGTTCTTATTTCTGTAGAGGATCAAGGGACGTCAATGATTACATATAAAATCAGCGCACACAGAAATCAGGGTGCCTAATTCCTTGTCACTTTAATGAGTTCTTTATTCAACACAGTACTTATTAATGAATTCAGTGGTTTGACAAATAATCTACTTATTAATTCTGGTTCTATTTCAATTAAAAACTGCCAAGATTTAAATAAAAAACCCAATCAAATACTCTACTCA
This sequence comes from Dasyornis broadbenti, assembly GCA_013397935.1. Classification (NCBI taxonomy): domain Eukaryota; kingdom Metazoa; phylum Chordata; class Aves; order Passeriformes; family Dasyornithidae; genus Dasyornis; species Dasyornis broadbenti. Next base: position 1,508,058 of record VZRN01002121.1, read on the forward strand.
TAGGCAGCATTAGTATTAGTTTAGAGACCTTTTGTTGGTTTTTTTTTTTTCTTTAAAAAGTAGAATTCTAAAATAAGAAATCAAAGAAAGCACTGTGGCAGAGTCACAAGGGAGAACTGCATGAAAAATAAGGTTTCTCACTCCACTTGTGGACTGTAATTTTTAAAAGTCTTCGTACAGTGTCATTCTTCTGTCAGTGCTGCAGGAAGAAGAACATCACCAGAAATGACTGTCAGCCTTTTTTGTTAGTTACAAGGCCACTCATACAGTGCAGTCTTCCTCTCTGCTGGATTGAAACGTTGCCATAAAGGAAAGGCTGTGCTGTGACTGCTTGGCGTGCAAGGCACAACAAGGAACTGGGGGACAGTTTTGTATCAGAAAATGGTAGTTTCATACTTGGTATTAATGCCTCTTTTGGCCTCTTGTCCAGGTTCAACAATCCAGGGAAGATTCGCAAGAGTCTTTTGTTCGGATGGATCTATCTGCTTTAAGACAAATGCAAACATACAGACGGGTTACCATCTCCGTGCAGGCAGCTCGAGCAGAGGGGTTTTCTTTAAACTAACAGGGCAAATCCTGAATTGACAAAGTCGGACAGCAGCAAGTATGGTGGTGTCTACACTCCCATGTACTCATGGCTGCCTTCTTCTTCCTGTTGAGATCAGAGCTGTGTTTACCCCCAAGCTATAGGGCATCAGAGTTCATTAAAGCCACACTTCATCCTGAGAAGTCTGTTCACTAATGAGACAGACGATGGCATCAGGAAATGTTTCGACTTAAAATTTTATGGAGGAAGGTTCTGTGGCAATGGATGACAAAGTGTACAATCATACATTCTTCCCCCCCCCTTCCTCTCACCCAATAATTAAGTGTCATAGAGTACAGTTCTCACTTTATAGTCACTGAATATGATACAGTATGCAGTCATTTTTCTCCTTTCCCTCCCAAATCACCCTGTGCCTGTGTTCTCACTTCATTTATAATAGTTTTCGTAACTTTTTTAAAAGGTCTACTGTAAAAGAATATTTCTCTGTCATCTCTGCACTTCAGGAGGGCACTTTAGAGACAATCAATATGTATGCTTCAATGAGCTTTGTTTCTTGGGAGTCTGTGATTAATACAGAAAAGGTATGTCAAATCCCAGATTAACAAAAAAAAAAAAATTAAAAGGGTAAGAAAAGAAAAGAAGTTGCTTGGTCTGACAGGATAATTGTAAATTGATTTGGATTTGTAATTTGATTAGCATACATATGCAGTGATTGTGTACCAAACAAGTCAGGTGACAGGAGATCAGCAAACTCCACGGAACTGCAGAGTTTGAGAGGTATGCATTGATTAAACTGAATTAATTAAAGCTCTGCAATTCCTATAACACACATATACACAAGACTAACCAAGCAACATCTTAAACTGGAGGAATCTGAAATAAGCAGTTGTTTGAAATGGCTGCCAGTGCTGTGGCGACACAACCCTGCCAGCTGATGAGCAGAGGTGGCGCGATGGAGCATTTCTGACTCGAGGTAATTTTTTTTGTACAGCTTCTAGTATATAAATTCTTCACTGCTTAGCTGAATTTTGAGTTTTTTTGCATGCATAACTACCTTCTACTTACCACTGACTTCCGAATACTAACACGTGGTTTGGGAATAGGTTTAGAGGGTTTGTTTTCAAAGCTTTCAGGGAGGGTTGAAGAGTGGCCCCCTTTCCGTGCTTGTAGTGCAAGCTGATAGGCCACCTCAAATGCTTGTCCTAGTGTAAGAATGATTTCGTAAGCTAAATTCTGGAACAAAACAGAAACAGTTAAAATTGAGGTGGGGTTGAGTTATTGTGGGATACATGAAGTGGGGCAGTGATTTGTAAAGTAAATAATAAATTAAAATCACGCTGGTAACAGGTTCCTCAGCCGCTGTAATGTTTACATCTGTCATTTGATTTCTCATTGATTAAAAATTATCTGAAGGTAATTTATTGTATTAAAAGTAATTACTTCTAAGTAAATGTCTTACTAAATATTGGAAATGCCTCACTAAATATGAAAACACGAGTGGGTGGGTGCGTGTCATCTCCTTTTTAGAGCCAGTACATTCTGCCTGCACAGATGCAGGCAGGGCAGCGCGCTGCTCCGGGTGCGTGCTGCGAGTCCTGGGGAAACCTTCTCGTGGGGTTGTTTTCTAAAAGTGAAAACGGGCTTAAACAGTCACGCAGCAACACCTGTGAATGGGGGTTAGCGGGCATAACCAAAAAAGGCCTAGAATCAGCTCGGTGTTACAGGTAGAATACTTTAAATGCTCTTTGAATATGAGGAAGACAACCTGCCGAAAGATTTATAAAGCATGACTGAGGTATCAGAGGGGTTGGTATAAATATCTTTTCAGCACAGTTTTACCTCAATGAAAAAGCAGCTTTGGGTTTCAAATTTGACCTTAATCTAAAAGGCAAGTGAATTCCTATGGTGATTTTTCTTCAGGTTTGTGGGTTTGTTTTTGTATATTTATTTTTGGGCTCCTACTAGAGCCTATTTCTGGGCTACTAACTCTGCAATAATGTTTATAACCCCGGCAGAGCAAATGCAAGCCTATTGGCTTGCCTCCATATGGTGTCCTACGGTCCCCTTAGAATAATTCATAAATCTTTGATGTGATTCAGAAGTTTCCCCTCTCCTTCCTCAACCTCCAGAGCCTATAGTTGGAAGCAGTTCTGCATTGCTGTGAAGCTAGGTGATCCCTTAAAATCCCCACATGTTTCTGTTGCTTTATTCAAATGAGATATGGCTTTACTAGTCAAGCCCAACTGCTAAGTTTGCAGTAAGTGATAAAGAAATGCAGTGCAATGTACTTGAAGTACACTATGAGCACCCCTTCAATCATTAAAACAAAGTTAAATGGACAAGCATTTTATTTCATACCCTATACTTTAATTTCCCTGAAGAATTTCCATTCCTTTTTTACCACTCATGTATACTGAGATAATATAAGCTAAATTCAGCATATTTAGCTCATTATAGGAGCTTCTTATAAAGGTGCCAGCTCTGGCCTGTGTTAGGTCAGACAGAAAACAATTTTTCTCCTGCCTGATTTGATAGCTGTACTCTCCAAATTATCTCCCCTTTAACTTCAAGGGAAAACTGGCCAGGACTGAAAATGAGGATGCAGTTTGCCCGTGGAATAATAAAAGAAAAACTAACGGGGCTGTTATCAAGTGCTCTGCCTTTCAGCAGAATGCTGGCTATGGAATCAAGAGCAACAGAGTACAGTCGTTACAAATGTAGAGAATAATACAATTTGAAATGGAGTGTGCTATTTAGTGGGGTAAGAAGATTATTCTAAAGAGAGATGTCTTTAGAATCAGCTGTCGTGACAGTAAGAGAGCAGAGTATATCATGATGGGGTTGTCTGCAGTGGATATTATTATTATTATTATTATTAAGGAATACATCAGCAGGACAAGCTGTAGGAACGGGTTGTTGGAGAAGATGCAGGCTGCAATGCTAGCAGGACTGAGAAAACACACCATCCAGCGTGGTGCACAAAAAGAGCACTGAGACAGGCCTGGAAATTTTGGAGGTAAGAGTGGAGAGATTGAAAGTTTGCTATACTGAGCCATAAATTTAGTTTAAGTCCTGCATCTTGTATGAAGCCACTATAATCTGTTTTCCTTTATTGTCTGTAGAACAAAAAAACCAGGCCTGCCTGGGACCTGAAAACCATGAGAAACTCGTAACTGTTTCTCTGGTTAATAAATACTTGAAATACAGCAAATAAAACAGAACATTCACTGCTCTGTTCAATATTCGAAATGCAAACTGAACCGTAACTTGTACATAAATTTCAGACATCATGTACTGCAGTACAGCCTTCACAAAGGGAAGTCTACAAATGGAGGCAAGGAGGGCTTTAAAACTGTACCTTGTAAAATTTAAAGAAGTTATCTGAAAAAAACCCTATGAGTAAATAAGCTTGCTTAAAGGAATTTCCCACCTTTTGTACTGGGAAAGGATTATAAGGACTAGACTTGGTACGGATTCTCACAGGGGCTAAATGGGAGAGGTGAGAGCAGGATTCCCATGAGGGTAGGGGTGGAAAACCAAACCAAAATCCCCCAAACCTTTGCCCCTTCAATATTCTTGAATAGAGTCTGATGGTTTTGCAATTTTGATCGTAGAATTTTAACTCTGAGTACCCAAGCTAAATGTACAATTACTCCTAAATAGTGTCAGTAATGCTTGTGGTTACATGTCACTACACCAAAACACTTCCCTATCTACAAACAAATCGTTGTTGCCCACATTTCCTGAGAAACTGAAGGACCCAAGACATTGATTTTTTTCGTAACATTGCATATATTGTATCACCAAAATATACATGATTGAAAAGGCATTACACTTTATTGTGTATTTCTACCATTTTAAACCCTTTCTGAAAATGATCTTACTTCTATCCACTGACGAATGGGTAGAATTTTTTCTATTAGGAAACAGGAAGGTCACGTTAATATGAGCATTAGGCTTTAAACAGAAAATTTAATTCACTGTATGCTTGCATTCTGAATATCTAGCTAGTTTTTATAGAGCTTGTACTTGCTTTAAAAAATGCTAGTTCCTGAGAAATAAAACACAAAAAGAGAGTATCTGAGTAGGTAACACCCCACTGAGGATTAGGTTGCAGGAGTAAACTAAGTTAAGGCAGACATTAAAGTTTCTGTAGTGCTTAAAATAGCTGTTTAAAGCGCTTGGGATATTAAATGTTCTTCCTAAGGTACAGGAAGTGGGCAAAATGTAATTATTTCTGGATCACTTTTCTTCCCTTGCCAAGAAAGGAGATGAATTTCATCTGCAATACCTGAGCCTATGTTTCTGCTTGATTACTAAACCTATAAATGAAACTGCAGTACTTCAAAACCATTAAGTAGAATTTAAATAGACCAGGAGAAGTAATAACCTCACTCAATCAGTCTAATTTCAGTTGATTCACGTATCACTAAAACCCATATAATGTAACATCTTGTTGATCATCGTCTATCTATTTTTAACACGATTTTGAAGTTTTTCTACTCCCTGTGGATACTAAAATGTCAGCAGAGAATTTAAATAACAAAAGCACTCAACCAAAACGCTACAATTCCTCTATCCTACCTGTACATCTCGTTATTTAAATGCTCCCACACACTATCGCTGTGCAATGTTAACTATTTCCCCAGTCCCAAATAAAAAGCCACAGTTCAGGCACCCTTGTGCTTTTGATTTAACTTATTTATAGTCATGTAAGCATGTTTCAAGAAGTCATATGCATTATTATTATTATATTTAAATATTTTTTCTTGAATAATTTTGAAGTTTTAATAGCACCTTAAATTTCTCTCGTGCACAACTCAAAGGGCAAGTATTCTTGAAAGTTTTGGACTATAAATCTTGCTCATAAAAACTTTAGCCACTACTTATTTCATCAAATTTAGCTGGAAACCGCATGACTGATTAACTGATATGTTTTAACAGAACTAAACAACTGCCACTAAAAGAAAGAACCATTAAATGAAGTATTTTCCATAAACTGACCACATCAAATGCAGTGAATACGTGGCAGTAGTGGTGATTGGTCTTCAAGTCTTTAGTGATGTACGCAAACGTGGAAAGATCTTCGGGGTCTTGTGCAGCACAGGAAATGTTACGGATTTCATGCTCAGCAATAATATTCTGTTCAAAAAAAATACAGTTTCAATCAGTTCAGGAATTAAATTTAAAAGAGCAGTAAAAGGTGGGGGTTTTGATTCACATTTATGTTGATCTACTGTACCGAAATATTTCAGGAATCTCTTAATAAGAAGAGACTTAATATCCCCCATTTGTGATCTTACACAGCTACGTGGAATTTTGACCCTCTCCAATTGCCAATCGTCTGGTAGGAAACCATTATGTTCTAGAGTCTTCCCTGTGAGGCCACTTGCGCTGTGGAGTTTATTCAGGATCCTTTGACAAAGGAACATCTTTCCTGGCACACAGGACACAGCTTCATAAGATGCTGGTGTCATGCTTTGAAACTGTATTTATAGATACTGTTCCAGAGCACTATACCAGCATCTTATGAAGTTGCTGGGGTTTTGGATAATGATCAAAGCGAGATTCTCTTTCAGTCAACTGATGGACAGGATCTGGTGAAACCAACAAGCTCAATAGCCAGGTTGTAGCACGTGCCGTTTGACAAATTTGAGCTATACTTCCTCAGGAGAAAAAAAAACCACCAAACATCACTTAAAATTCACACTGTGAGACATTTAAAGCATTCTGATTACTGAAATGGTTAGCTACAGGAGATCTGGCAACTCATCTCCACTTACTGACAACAGCATCCTGTAAGAAAGATGTAGGAAAATGAAATCGTTCGTGCACCGAGCCACACTACTCGCAGCAGCCAATGTAAGCTATAGCACACTACCGGGAGAGAGGTGGGGCATGTCTGTCCAATGGAACAAAAAAAAAGCTGTCTTAAAGCTTTGGAGAAAATTATGAATACTCATTACATAAATTGCTGATATGTAATTACTGTGTTCAGGCCAAAAGAACCATGAAGCCAGAGAAGAAGATACTGCAGAGTGGCTTATGATTAGGCCTTGCTTCAGCTACACACGTGTTTCAAATGGTTTGTTTGAAGAGAACGGTTCAGTGAAGAGGAATTTACTTCGGGGTTAGTTTATATGCTTTCCTTTCTGTAGCCCTGCTGGCTGCAGCTCTGGCATTTCCACAAAAGCCCGTGGTGACATCACTGCTGCACCACGGACCAGGTGACACCTGTGGTGTCCCAGCTCCTCACACAGCCCCTGCTTGCTGCTGCCACGGTGGCACCTGTCCAAGTTAAAACAATCTCTGAGCATATCTGGTTTTCCCTCACCTCTCTCTTTTCCTTCCCACCTCCTTTCCTCTGCCTCCTTTTTTTTTTTTTCTTTTTCTTTTTAATATATGCAACTAAAGCACTTCAGATGCTTTGCCATAGCTTCTCTCATTTGCTAAGTGGCAACTTTCCCCCTTGTATGTAGGTGTCAAGTTATTGAAAAGAGGTATTAATTTATCTAACTGAAGAAATCATGACTTATGAAAAATCTTAATTTAAAAACATACCAAATTTCAAATTATGGAAAAACTGAGATAAGGAACCTTCACTGAAGAAAATAATCCTCTTAAATTGTTGCAACATACTTGATTATTTCTGTTTTAATGCATTATTCATAAAAATGACAAAACCAGTACTTGTGTTTCAATATATGCCAATTTATAATGACATATATAATCTCTGCTTAACAATTGCTTGCTTTTTATGTGACTTGAAGCATTTTATTTTCTTTGTTCTCAAACAGATAACTTTTACCCTTAATAAAGATTTTGATGAGAATTAAGAATTATACCAAAACCAGGGATTTAGATATCCACAGATAGAGCTGTAATTGATGTAGTGTTGGCAACACTGTAGTTCAGAAAGCAGAAAGAACTCAAGCTTGGAAGGTCTTAAAATCATGTGTGAAGTACTTGTGCCAAATCATGAGCCACAATGTGATCACCTGAATTGATGCAGCATGTGTGAAAAGAGCTCTGCTATGCTGAAACGTTTTCTAGGTGACCTGGGGTTGACACAGGGATTTGCACTTGAGTCAAAATTCATGGGGATTATTTTAATGTTTTAATTTTAAACCAAGTGGATTTTAGAAATATATGCATATCAAGTTTGTTTTGAATAAAACAAAGTATACCTAAACTAAATCTTCTGGATGGAAATTGGTAGTGAGATTGAGTTTTTCTCTAGCTGCTCTAGGATATCCTCTGAGACCTCCTTTCAAAATTTTTCAGAGCATGTGTTTACAGTTTCCTACTGTCACTATTTCAGTAGACCACGGTCTTATTCTGAGGGAAGTAGAAGGATATGAACCAGCTTGCTGTTCTGGGTACACCCCTCAGGCACTGACTGACACTGTACAGCTGCTCTAAAAATTGCCTTTCAGTTTGGCAAGAGAAACCTCCAGTGCTCCTCAAAAAGGGGGGAAGCTAAAGTCAGTTCTGGTTCTGCCAAGGAAATACCTTGGAGAGACCAGGTTTTTGCTAAGCAGCCTTCCTTTCGCCTGCCTACCTCATGCCAGCCAATCTCCCTTCTGGCAGAAACCACCCAGAAGTTCGGCTGAGCTGTGAGCCACAAGAAAATTCCACGAGCCTGCTTCTTCCCGAGCAGCAATTTCTTTCTGGCCTCGCTTGCAAAGAAATGGTGCCATGCCAAGCTTCGAGGCGCCACTGAAACAGCTGTCGTGGAATGAGGTCAGGGCCCCTTCGTCACCTGGAACTTCGCCTGCAGTGGCTGGGAATACAAATCCTTAGCTCGGTGGCATAAAGGAAAAGGATGAAGAGCCGTGAGAGCTGAGTTTTCAAGCACAGACCTGCTAGCTAGGTTTGTCATTAAAAGGTATGCATTTCTTGCTACGTGGTGCCCAGCGCCGTCAACTACAAGCTCGTATGGAAGCAGTACAAGTCTGAAGAGGCTCTCACCTTCGTGCTAATCTGTTTTGGCTCTTGAAGGAATTGGGAACAGCACACTGTGGACAAGGATGGTAACAACGCTTCTGGGAGAGTTGCAGGCTATTACCTGGTTTTTACAGAAGGGAAAGGCAGTGCAGATTTTGAACTGGAGAGAAAGCAATCTACCACTTGAGTAAAAACATTGGACTGTGGCATTATTTACCTCCATCCAATACATCCGTTGCACTACTAGGCTTCAGTGGGACTCATCAAGAGCCATCTAATGCAATTTGCCAAACTTCTGCAGGTTTCCATCTTACCTAAGACTCTGTGCACTGTGCAAAGAGACACAAGGAGCTCCTTTTGTTCTCCTGGTATTTTTTTTGTAAACCTGAGGACATTGCAGTCACGTCCTTTACGCTACAGAGGAGATTTAAGAGCTGAACACAGCATTATCCAAGTTAGAGTTAATAGCATTACAATGTCCTGATTTATGCCCTACACATCAGAGAACATAAAAGGAATGAGGGTTGCAGAAGCTCAGTTTTGAATCGATGGAAGAAAAAAGGAGCTGACAGGAATCCCTGGCCCCTCTGCTCTGGCAAATATGCCAGATTTGAAGCAACAGTAATTTCACCTCAGTTTTGCTTCTAGGCCAGCTTCTAACTCTAAATATGGCTTCTGAACTCTGTCAGAAGTTCACAAATCTGCTTCCGTCCTTCACTTAAAACAGTTCTAGTTAAAGACCTTTAAAAAACTGATTGATGTGGCAAGTTTGGTGGATACTGGGTTAGATGTACTGTGTGGTCTGAATGTTCAGCAACACAAAGCTGCTGTATACCTTATTAACCTGGACAGGAAGCTGGGTTGTCAGATTTATTTTTCATATTGCTTGGTCACTTTTAGTCACATAACAGAAAAGATAATTTCTTTTCTGTTCATATAAACCCATCAGTATGGACTGTATTTCCTTGCCATTTCTAAGTAATTAATGCATTACTTTCCTTCTGCTTGCAGAGCTGTTGTACATTTTACTTTGGCTAAACAAGAATCCATTGCTCTATCCATCACTGAGTTCTCTAATCTCTCAGTTTCTGCTTTTGTGGCTTTGGTTAGCTGGGGTGTTTTAAAGATTTTGGATGTATTTTAAAATGCAAGAAACAAAGCACAGGAGCATTGCCACGCAGGAAGATGAAAAAAAAAAATGGACTAACAGCTATTAAGAAGCTGCTGCAGTTCAGATTGTTAAATGGCTAGCATCAAGAAAACAGCTCACAGAGAGGCTCTGGTATTTTAAAAGGACATTCAAGGCTTGTGTTTCTTATTCTTAAAGTGGCTGACTCTGGGTAAAACCGCATCTTTATTCTTCATGGAGACTTTTTTTTTTTTTTTTAAATTTGCCTGAATTATATTAATGAATATATATATATTTTTTCTGCATATTTAAGAAACTACATAGAGAAGAATATGGTAAAGGATTCCACAGAGGCTCCCCGGTGAATGCCTTTTGTGAAAAGCTTGCATTTAATAGCAGAACGCTGGACACAATGTTCTCCAAAGAAGCCATTAAAGCTGCTTCACTTGTCCTCCAGACTGAGTTTCTGGAGAACGACAATGACATTGCATCCATTTTGCAGAAAAGAGGAGAAAAAAAGGAGAGGAAAACACGAAGTGCAAATCTGTGCCCTCTCTGGCCTAGGCTTCATAGGTACTGCTGTTTCTTCTAGTTGTGAGAAACATAAGCTAATATTAAATAATTGCACGTACCTTATTTGTGGCATCAATAAATTTGACTCCCTTGTAAGAGACAGACAGGACAATGGTTGGTACTTTCTTCATCTGTTCCGTAGACTTCTGGAATCAAAATGAAGATATCATTAGAGTTGTGTTGCATTGCAAGAACAGTGCTCTCTTCTGATTAAACACCCAAGTTAAACAAATACTTCATTTTTTCTTCTGCCGACTACACTCTGGGTTTATGCTCTCTTGTAGTTAGAAAACTAAAAAAAAAAGCTTTAACTTTGTTGTGAGGATAGTACTAATTCTCCTTTTTCCTAGCACAATGGGAAGAGAAATAAAGACCAGTCATGCAACCAGTGTTTCCCAAAACGTGTGTTCAGAACATCTATCTGATATGCCCCATCCATTGCTCCTTCCCTCCCCTTCTCCTGCCCTTCCCAGCTGTAAGAATCAACAGAATCAATTCTTGTAGCGCCATTTCTTTGCTGCAATTAGTTGTTATTTAGAAACATTTGCCTGTCTTTTCCTTCTTGCAGCTGCATTTGTGACAGGAGGTATCCCTGCAGCCTGCCAGGCCTGTCAGTCTGTCCGTCAGCCCAGCCTTGTACCTTGTCACTCTGACTGCCTGCACCTCCAGTGCAGCTGCTCCTGGAAGCTGCTTTACACATGAATTAGCACAGAGGCTTATTCTGCATTCCCTCAGCGCCAGCTTCTCCTACCTACACCTCATGCCTTCCTATAAGACTGGTTTTTCTTTCATGCTAGTTTACTTCTGTGTGCCTTCAGAATGATGCGCACAGCAAAGATATTTCTTGCTTTCCAAATATTTCCTGGGAAAATATTTAAGGCAGATTTAAGTTCTCTGCAGAAGAAAAATGTTCATCAGTTTACGGATTAAATTTACTAGAACAGCCCCAAACCCAACTAAACAAAAACCCCAAATATGGCATAATAGTTTATGAATTTGAATTCTTTTAAGGTGGAAGACAATGATGGACTAGACTATTGTACACAAAACTACTATAGATAAATAAAGTAGATAACATTCAGAAAATGCTTATTTACAGGACTATCTGCAAACAATCAAAGATATCAATCAAATATTTTCTTGAGAGGAAATGAACTGTTGAGAGTTACAGGTAAACATGAAGAAACATCAGCACAAGGAAGGAGAGTGTAAACACACTGAAAAGTCTAGAATTGGCACATAGGTAGATCATTAGAGCAGCTGAATGAAAGTAGCAGTGGTGGTTCTGTATTATTTAAAATAAAACCAAACCAGAAGAGATAGAAACTTGAAAATGCAAACTGTTAACTAAAAAAATATGTTTGAAAAAACAGGTGATGCTAACACGAGCGAGCAAAACAAACAGAAGCTTAAAACAAAAAAAACCAAAACCCTGTAATCTTATCTCGTTATTGGCTTTCAATCCTCCCAGAATCAAACCAGACTCCATTTTCATCAGCATAAAATTCAAAGCTACAGATCCAGCTACATTCTGCAATTAGTGTCCGTGCCATGAAGCCTAAAACCTCTGATTAAAGTTTCAAGGAGAGCCCCACCCATCCATGTAACAGAGAGGACTGCTGGATCTCTCCATCTCAAATGACGAGACGACTTGAGACAGCAATCAAGCATCAATTTATCCTGGAGAAAACTCCTTTCACCCAGAATGCTCAGTACTTTTAAGAAATGAAAGCTTAAAACATCCTGAAGAATTTTAACAAATTCTGAAGAAAGACACTAATCTGATTTGCACGCCTCTGAACTGAGTGGGGAAAGAAATGGTATCCCTGTCAAAAGCAGAGCAAGCATCTACCTGTGTGTGTGTGCGTGATTATAACAGATCTCAAATGAGCCTTTTCATAAAATTCAATTTCAATGCAGAGAAAGCAGTGACTGTACAAAGCTGCAGTACGTACATCTATCAGAATAACAAGCAGTAAACCCCACATATGCTCATACTAGACAAAATAGTCACAAATATGACAATATCACTTTAATCATCTGGCAAGGCAGCAATCATCCAACTTTTGTCCTTTCATTCTAGTCCGACAGCTACACACAAGAGCACTTTCTTTCCCATTTGGATTATTGTAATTACCTCCTTCCTCGCCTCCTTAACAGTAAAATTCCTTTTCTCCAATGTGCTATACAAACACAGGTACTAAGTTCACATATTTTAGCTTTTTGGTATAATTCCCACTGTCTGGTATTTGCCATAAAGGTGAAGAATCGTCCTGCTGGCCAGCCAACACCGTACCAACTGCCTCTGTCCTCTAGACCGGTAGTTCGTCATTTAATCATCTTCATCTGCTCCACATTCACCTGGGTTTGTCTAGACCAGGCCTGACCTCCAGTATTTAATCAAGGTTGTGAACTGCCAGAAGACTGTATCTGAGTGAAACAGCTCCTCAAGATGCTATTAAATTACTGCTGGCAAATTAGGAAATGAATCACAGACCGATGGACATTTGTAATTTATTAAGGCAAACCGTCTCAGCTGGTAAGGAGCACAGGATCTCCCTCATCAGCTTGCAAACCATACAAACCCCAGGATCTGTGCAAAGCTGTTCTGGAAGGCTTCAGTCCAGTGTGGAATTACGATCTGGCGTAACAATTCTGCACTTTTGCTCCCATTGAAACAAACAGATAAGCAAAGGAGTAACATCCTTTGTTATTATGTCAGTGCCATCAAGAAAAACATGCAGCTCTATTCCCTGGCTCAAGTCTTAGTGATACAGTGACTGAAGTCCACCAGATAATTATTATTTCCAAGCAATTTCCAGGCTTCAGCACTTCTGACTTGTAATGGTGAGCTCATACTATTTGCTTGTTGATCCTTTCTTTTTACTGAAGGAGCTGTCTGCCAGAACGTGTAACGTGAGAATTCAGAGATACAATATGAACACCTATTGCTCACACACTGCAGGGGCTTTGGCTCTGCATTCTAGGATGCTGAGATGAAGTCCCACAGCTTTCTTGGTCAGACATTTCACACCTCTGTGCAGGCCAAGTGGGCATCTCTGCCCGTGTCTGTGCTCAGAACACCAGAGAAAGGTGGGTGGGACACAGAAATCAGTATTCCCTTTCCCTGGCCTTTTCAGGTTCTAGCCACTGTATCAACTCCACGAGGACACAATGAGATGACAAAATAGTCTTGTCCATCTGGTGTCTCCATGGGAAGCACATGGCCTTGAGCCAAAATTATAGGAGCCACAGCTGAAGGCTGGCACTGGATGTCATGCGCATGCTGACATATGGGCTAATGCTCCAAGGCACGTTCATGCCGTAGGAGCAGGATTAGATTTCATCTCACACAGAAGCAATCATAGTGACAGGACACTGTCTTTGCGCAAGTGCTCACTAGCCTGGAACTGGTCATAGCTCCTACGAACTCCACTGTTTGTGCCTGTAACTGGCTCTTCATTTCAATGCACTTCTTTTAGGAGAATCACCTGGGTGAACAGCAAGCCCATTCCAGGCTCCCTGCCAGAGCCTGTTGCTGATCAGCTGGACACTGTGGCAGGACAGATGTGCACGCCCTGTCTCTGTGGGGACACCGTGCTGCACACTCTGCCCTGCTAGAGACACTGAGCTTTGGTCCCACCTCCAAAATCCTTGCTGCCAGACAGGCGGGTGACTACGGGAAAGCAATGGATAATTCAAGAACCACGAAAGAGGCTTGTGTGTAGACACAGGAAGACAGAAGAAAGTGTCACCATCCCAAATCGAATGTGACATACGTGCAGCTTCCCCAGACTTCCCAAAAGACACGGAGCACCTTTCTCTTCAGAGCAAGGCACAGCAGGAGTACCAGTCCTGTCTGTATTTTGATGCAGCTGCTGCAATGAAGCTGCTTCATCCCCTCAGCACCCACAATGGAGATCAGCCCAGTGGAAGAAGGTAGAAGGTACCTTGTGCACTACTGCCTGGGTACTACAGCGATTGCTTTTACAATAAAAGTCTGAATTTAAGACTCTTCTGAGTTTGCATCTGAACCCACTGCTGCCGTTATGTAGGACAGTGCCAAAACCCTGCACAGGCTTGGACAGTGCTGCTCCCAATTCCTCCTTATGAAATGGGCCATAAGGGGATGCAAGAGCAGTGGTGCCAGAGAGAATGAGAGAGTGCAATCTTGCTTCTCGTCTTGTTCAAGGATTTTCTTTAGTTTCACTGAAAAAAACCATCACTCTCATATCCAGAGTCTAAACTCATTTTCTTATTATAGCAGTACTACAAATTGTCTTAAGGAGGTAAAGCATTTCCACTTGCATATTGATTTTGAGTTAAAGGCTGTGCAGAACTGCCAGACATTTATTTAGAATATAAACTAAAATCCAACTAATTTGTGATCCACCCTGCCACTGTGCCTAACAAATCAAGGTAATTACAAATGGCTTAAGAGGCAGAGGACTGTTCTTTTAAAAAAGTAATATAAACCAGTGGTTCATTTTTACAAAGCAAATACAAACCCTGCAGCCCTGAAGGGCCTTTAACCCTTTCAAGACAGGATTGCACCTCAATACCTTATTCTGCGCAGAACTGAGAGCACTAATTCAACACCTTTGAATGCTCCTGCAGAGTACAAACCATGGTATCTCTGAGCACACACGCACAAAGCAGCCGAGTAAGACATTCAGGAACACACATGGAATGGTGTCCAAATAAGACGCTCACACCTTCCCTCGATACTGTACAGCACATGGTCTAATGCAGCCCACTCTGAAAATGCTTTAATCCCATTTATTTATTTCCTGCCAAGAGGAAATGGGATACACTGGTACTTCTGCTTTGCCATGTTGACCACTTCAGTGGACTTATAAATGCATTTGTAACTAGATTACTCAGCTTTCATACAGTGGCCAAAATGAAAAAAAGGTTCACTTTTAGGTTTATATGTAATTATATTTGATATTGCAAATACACAGTAAAAAAACATTATTCAGCTATGATAAGTCACTAACAATCCCATTCATAAATAAATTCCAAGTAAATGTTTATCAGCCTTTAAAATCTTAAGTCTTCCTCTTAGCTTTTTACTTTTGCAAATGAATCTTCAGTCCTATATTGATTTTGAATAGCTATATGAACACTTGGCAATTTTCCTATCCAATTATGTACTGGAATCGACTTCATTATAAGAATCTGAACTTTTTCCCAAACTGGTAGCAACTATTAATTCTAAATGGCATCAGACTGCACATTTCAAAATGTATGTTGGTACCACCTACCACCATACCCGTAAGTCTGCTGTTTATTTAAGGCTTATGAAACTTCACTGAACAGTTCACAGAATCATAGAAATCTCAGTTGGAAGGGAACCAGAATAACTGAATCCAAACTGCAGCCCTGCACAGCACCATCCCCAAGAGCCACACCCGGTGCCTGACAGCATTGTCCAAACGCTTCTTGAGCTCAGGCAGGCTCGGTGCTGTGACCCCTTCCCTGGGGAGCTGTTCCAGTGCCCAGCCACCCTCTGGGTGAAGAATCTTCTCCTAATCTCCAACCTAAACCTCACCTGACACAACTTCAGGCCATTCCCTCGGGTCCTGTCACTGGGCACCACAGAGAAGAGATCAGTGCCTGTCCCTCCTCTTCCCCTCATGAGGAAGATGTTACTGCAGTGAGCTTCTCCCCTCAGTCTCCTCCAGGCTGAACAGACTGAGTGAGCTCAGCCACTCCTCATACAGCTTCGCCTCAAGGCCCTTCACCATCCTCACGGCCCCGCTTTGGACACTCTCTAACAGCTTTATATCCTCCCTGCAGTGTGGTGCCCAGAGCTGCACACAGGACTCAAGGTGAGGCTGCACCAGCACAGAGGAAAGTGGGACAATCACCTCCCTCGACCAGCATGAGAAGAGGACCTTGAGTGAATCACTTTGACAAGACCATGCAGCAGATGAAATTGAACTAAAAAGTCTAAGTCCACATTTGACCAGTTCATTTTGGAGCCAATTCGCCTTTTAACAAACATTTACTAACTCCTCTCAGTCCAAAAGGTTCAAAAATGCATTACTGACACAATTTAACACTTCTTGGAATAAAACTACATCTGCAATCCTTGTGGTACAAAACTTCACTTCTCTACAATTACTGGATGCCTCCAAGCTGCATCATTAATATGAACATTGCACCTGCAATGCACCCACTTGAGAATGAGATGGTTCTTTTCTTTTGCAGTATCTCTAAACATTCCTCTGCATACCCACTTCACCTTAGATTCCTTCCAGCCAGAGTTCAAGGGTGTACAATCCTCTGAAGAACATGGTGCAGCACAATGTGGATGTGCATAGACTGAATGTCTGTAAGATCTTCCACCACTACTTTTTTTCCCCTTTTGAGTTATATCCATGTGCCTGTTCCACTGCAGGCGCTCTGAAAGCAGTGGCCACACAAGAGAGAGGCAGAGCTCCGAGTCCCAAGAGAGCAGAGACTGAAGAACCTAAATCCCAAAATAGTGTTTTGATGCTGACACGGTATTTGCCTAGTGAGTTTCACCAGGAGGCATATGGAGGCTTCTACCCTTCTACTTTTGGAGGAAAAACGAAATGGAGATTGAAAAGTAAGAAAGGATTTAGTAGAAACAAGGAGACTGCCATCTAAATTCAGTTTCTTTATATAAGAAGAAATGAAATGAGGAAGAAAGGCCCCAGATGCTGCCTGTTTTCAGTGAGTCAACTCTGCTTCATCTTCCTCTCCAGAGATGAGAGAAGCAGATTTTGTAGCAATTCCAACTTTGACATTTGGGTCTTAAGTCAGCAAGACATTTAAATACCTGCCTTGTGAACAGAATTATATTGCTGGTTCCTCAGAACTTTGACCTGAAATTTAAGAACCTATTTCTAACAAGAAAATATCCAAGAAAGAAATATAATACTCAGGAAGGTGGCAAGATCCAAGAACAAAATTTTAAGTTCCCGTCTGCTGCAGTAAATATTTGACTGGTTCAGACTGTGCAGGTGGTGCATGCAACTCCAGTGATTTAACACTGCTGCAAAGAAAGAGTATCCCTTGTTGCTGTGCTCATGCCAGCACGTATAAAACAATCCCCTTCCCACCTGGTCAAGGAATTCAGACGTGTAAATGCCAGATGAAGCCTTCTGCAGAGAACAAGTCTCTTCCAAGCTCAAATTTAACTTTATCCCTTGTCTTTATATTGATGCAAACACATCTTAATCTCCATTCATGTTCCTATGATAATTTGCAAAGAAGGCAGCAATCTGATTGAAAACGCAACTTGGAGTGTTTCCTATTCCACACAGAAAGAGACGAAAGCTCTTAATTTCTTGACGGCATCTCTCAAATGTAATTAATAAGTCTATTCTGGCCAGAACAGAAAGATTCTGTCTCCAAGTAGCACAGGTCACTTTACAGCAGGTGGGGATGGAGATAAGGAGACAGTGCTGTCCAATAGAAAGGGAGTTTGTGAGAGAAAAGAGCTGGAAACAAGTAAGAAACAGGAAAAAAAAAAAAAAAAAAGGGAGCGCAAATATATCAGTGGAAAAGTAAAGTTCTTGACAAATACCCTTAAGTTTGGGTGGTTGCAAGAATCTGCAGTTTGGGTGAGAGAAAAAAGCATGTATAACCTTGACCCCAGTGCTGAGCTCAAGCTATTGCATCTGCATGATTTTCCCCAAACAAATCCATCATCTGCCCTGCTGGAGCGCACTGCTGCACAATGCTGAGAAGCACAGGGCATTGCCAAGAAGAGCTATTAAGCTAAAGGTTCCCAGGTTTTTTTTTTTTAATTACTATTTGTGGGTTTTTTTACATTCTAGAAGATTGAGGATCCCCCTTCACTCTTAAGCTCTAAGAGCAGGAGGCTGCCGTAAGCCTCTCTGCGGAGAGATGCAAGGGACATCCACACACTTCCCTTGAGAACCAAAACCACCAACTGCAATAATTGAAAGCCCTGGGAGCATCCACAACTAACAGTGAGGGATCTGCAGTCAGCAGACATGTCATTTTTGTTGTTTCTCTGTATTTATAAATGATTAAGGAAGATCAAGACTTTTTTTTCACTGATGCACTTCTTTCATCCTTGTGCACCTGCTGACTGCAAGACATCCAGTGAATGTCAACACTGTTTTGAGCAACATTAGGTTAAAGATGAACAATCAAAAGCCACATTGACAGAAAAATTAGGTACTTAATTTTCATGCATCATCCACAAAAACGTTATATGGCTGAGTCCAGAAAGATTACAAAAATTGCAGGGAGTGACCTCAACCTGGTACGAGTTTTTATGTGACATACTGCCCCCCACACCCAACATGTTTCTGATTGAAGCATGCTAGAGTTTTGAAATACATACATGGAAAAACAAACAAACTACTAGAATAAAAAATATTGCTCTATCATGATAGTGCAACCCTATGTAAAAATCTTAGCGACTCCAGAGACACCAGACAAGTGTAAAGAATTCTGTACCTGAGAGCCAGACAAATAATATATCTAGCTTTTCACGGTTTTTTTGTTTTTCGGGGTTTTTTTTGGTAAGTGAAATGTCCCTTTCAATACATTTAAAGTAAAATGTAACTATAACAGAAGCCAGCTTTTCAAGGACAACCCAGGGTTATTTAAATACAATAATGAACATCACAGCAAAATTTCAGGATGACTTTGGACAACCTGGACTCCTAATTAATGGACAACAACTTTCAGGAGACATCCAGAGGAAGAAAGTTTTGGGAAAAGATACATTTTTCTCAGTGGCAAACAGGCTAAAACAATAATCTGTTCCCATTAAGTCAAAGCTTTTTGATTTTGACTTGAATAGGAACATGATTAAAAGGACTACATAGAAAAAATAGATGAAATCCTGATTAAAAACTGTTTTATTCAAATATCTTTGCAATAAAAAACCTCAAATAAAAAAAATGAACACTCTTACAGCACAGTTGTTTCAAAAGAGAATGTAAAAAATAAAGGTACACAAAACTCACCACTGTATTATATAAGTGTCCTCGATGGCACTAAAGAAAACTAGTGCAACTCCACTATTTATATAGAAAATATGTATTTTAAATTAAATTTGTTTTCCAACTCTTAGTTTTTTCAGTTTTATAATTTTAATTGGCCAACCTTATTACTTACAGAAATATATATTGAAATGCCTATAAATTATTTAGAGTGCCTGTTTTGATGTTAAGCCTCCTAGTTCAGTCAGAAAACTCACTGAAGTTGTCATGTGCTACTATGGTGTCAAACTCTGCCCTAATTTCTGCACAGGCACAGGCCTACAGGATTGAACTGCTAAGCCTGACAGTTTCAAAACTAGATTGGAAGAACCTGTGCTTGCAGCCTCAATTAATTCCCCAGAACACGTAGACGTGATTGTAGATCCCTCTGTGTCAAATTGTTGGGGTTTTTTTTTCCAGAGGAGTTTAAGCCCAGGTAAGGAATGATTAGCATGTAATTAGCTGAAAAGCCTCAGATCTTCAGGCAACGTCGTAATTGTGAATTACTGCCAGCCCTTAGCTAAAACAGCTTGCACGAAAGTCTGTGCGCTGCACATCCGTAAGCAGCAGGAAACGGCTGTCTGATTGCATGGATTTCACAGATATTCCAGCTTTCCAACTGATCCCAATGTCACAGCCTGTGCTCAGAGACATCTCGCACAAGAGACGTATGACACACACAGAAGAAAAGGTTTCGCTCATTCATCGAGGTAATTGCACACGTTTGGTAGATTAGCAAACAATTATATTCTTCACTAATTAATCATGCCAGACCATGATATGTTCACCATGGCTGTGAACAGGTGTGCTCTTATTACAGCTACAGTTGGGAATAAATCAGGCTATGGCTTGTTTTGAGCTTCCAGCAGCAATGTGCTTCTTTGAGATAGACTGCTGTAATTTTCTACAAACCAGTATCAGGCCAAAGAGCCAGAGGAAAACATATTCTTAACAGTCTGAAGGAAACCTAGCTGCTTTTCCACCATCAGGTGAAACTGACTTAAACCCCATCTCACTCTTTAATCAAAAAGCATGCAAGTAACTCATAATTAAAGGAAATACTCATGTGAGTAAAAGTATCCACAGGATTATGGGACTGTTGGATTAGACCATATGTAAAAACCAATGTGTTTGGTAACATGCTAATATACTTACTGCTGCATATTTAACATTGAAAATCCAATCTTGATTATCATATAAAAGCTACAAATTCTATTTATAGAACAATTGGATATGCACATGCTTAAATTGTGTGGACAGTACTTTGAAACATACTCAGAGATTCATGAGAAAACATAACATACATTTGGGGGGTTTTGTTAGATACAGCACGCAAAATAAAAATTTACCTTGAAATTTTGGTATTACTTGAAATTAAGATATAAGGCAGAACAGATTTCCTATTGAATACCAAAGTAAAAGCAAGGGAAAGAAATGGGTAACAGTACATTACAAAAGCAAAAAGGGCAAAGCATGAGCAATCACAGATTGATGTCATTTCATACTATGACAATAGAGAAAGGAGTAGGTTTACAAACTTACCCTCATCTTCGCACATGCATCCTGTGTTGACTCTGTGCCTCTTAACTCTTTTACCAGCATGGAACCTAAATACTAAAACAAAAATCCGTTGAACTTAAATTAACTGACATTCCAGAACAGACAAACATCTGCAGAAATGCACTAAAAATGCTTTAAAAAAAACTAGTGGTAGCAGTCAATTTCTTATTACATTGCTTTAGCGATTTTTCACTCTGCAGGGCTTTCACAGATCATTTAAACCAATTGTGTTAATCAACCAATGAAACAAGAATGCACAGCAACAAGTGTATTGAATCAGCTGGGGTCCTTTGAAACGACACCTGAAAGTCTTCCGGCTTATTTTAGTTACTGAAACAACAAACAAATGCTACAGATTCCATCTTAAAAGGGCCATTTGATTAAAAAATGGAGAATCTGATTTTTTTAGCTGCCACCTGCCTATTGTTATGTGTACAATCACATGGACGAGAAGGCCAGCAGCGATCTTAACCTCAGCGCACTCAGTCTGTAACTAACTCATGTGCAAAGGGCAGAGCCTGATGTCAGCAATCAGAAAATAAATCTGCACTAAAACTACTTTAAACCATTATTTCTTCCTAAGGAAAGGCTGACCCTGAGCTATTGTTTTGAAGCCTTTACTGGTCTGGAGGAGGGCTGTGTGAGAGGAGGCAGAAGGGTGCTCTGCACACTGGAATCCACCGCGCCCTCGGAGGAGCCTGCTCATCACCCAACCAGACGGTGAACCAGCTTCAGCTTAGACAAAAACCTATCAAAAAGAACTTCAGTTACAGATGAATGCAAGCTGGAACTGAACAGAGAGCGTACTGGTTCAGTTCTCTGGTCTCCTGACCTAAATTGAGATATTTTCTTTAAAGCCTTCAGTTCACACTGTTTACTGCAGGAGTCTCTGACCTGCAAAAAAATGCATAAATATTTCAATGGAGACAGTAGCCAACACAGCAATTAGTGAGACACTTTATAGGGCATTACAAATGGGCCAGTGAGCAACACCAACACTACCAGGTAAGCACAAGCATCAAGGAATGAATGAAGGGCATTCCTAGAGGACTGCAGATGTGAAAGATTCATAAACCCAGCAGCTGTGAGTCCAGCTGGGGGCTCGATGGTGACGCGATTGGGGCTTTGGGCATTAATTTGATGGGACAGCTTGATATCGCCCTTGAAGAAAAACAACACATTGAAAGCAAGCTCTGAAATTAGAAGAGTAAACAAAAGCATATTGAATTGAACTGTATTTTTCTCTGGATCCTGCTGTCTGACACCTTTGGAATCCTCAGCCTTCTCTGGACCAGCTGCAGTTAATGTCTTCAATTTTTTCTTTGGTTGGATCTTTGGTTTTTAGGGTTTTCATGGGGTTTTTGGTGGTTTTTTGTGGTTTTTTTTTTGTTTGTTTGGTTTTGGAGGTTCTAGTTTGTTTTTTTGTTTTCTCTTTTTTTAAATGGACTACAGTACAATAAATTGATTTTTCCTTGAAAGCTACTAGTTGATCAGGCACCAGGGTTAAAAAGCAGTGCTTTTTGCTTATGGCAGAACAAGAGGAAGAAAGAGAAGAGAAGGGCAGCTCCTATCCCATCTGCACAGCAGCAAAAAGCCTCATCTGAAGGCATTCAGAAATGCCTCCCAAGGTGGACTGTGGAACAGACACACAAATCACAGTAGTACCGTCCAACTTAGTTGTCAGAAAAATTTGAAACTCCAGGAGGATATTTTGCTTCCTTTTGGCCTGCTGTGCTTTTGGAAATGTTCCTTCTCAAACACCCCGAGCTTGTGGGAGCAATACAGAGAACATCCAACAGTTTAACGGAGCGATGCTGGCACTTACAAGCCAGGGTTTTACTCCCTAAGGCTGAGGTCAATACAGCTCAAGGAGCTGAAACAAAGTGGTGACACACGGTCCTTTAGAAAAGGAAGGTTTTTGTTTAATCACCACTAACTTGGATATTCCTGGTCATTACAATTTCATTTCTTTAATGATCCATCCTCCAATATGCTACAAAGGTGACGTTTGATTATGAATTTACTGCTGGATCATGCAATAAGAGAAAAGGCACTCCTGAGATAAACATGTTCGCTTCACTGAAAACGATGAAAAATATTTACAGAACTAGAAGATGTAACCTTCTTTTGAATTTGAGGGGAGCAAGATGGTTTTGAATAGTAGGAGAACAAGATCGAGAGCAGGTGAGCTGGTCCTTGACCGTAACTTGCTGAGGCAGGCAGAGGTTGGAGTTAGTGTCCAAGAATAATCACTGCATGCATGGCAATTTTGAACCCCATGAGGGTCTGATGGAAGACACAGGTGTGGTCTAGAAAGACATGTCTGCAACATTCCTTCTGCCCCTCCTCAGTGGGAGTCAGGCTCTAATTCCTGCCTTCCCAGATATGATTTAAATCTGGTCCAGAAACCTCCAACTGTTCCCCAAAATGCAGCAGTATTTAGTGAACAGAGCATTAATCCTAAAAAGCACCAAAGATCCGAGCCCCTTCAAGTGAAGAGGATCTCAGCCCCGCATCCTGGACCAGTAGTTAATCCTCAGCTGTTATCCTAAAGACACTGCAGCTACTGAGCCTCTTTCCTTTGCACAGTAAGCCAGCCTTCCTTCATTAGGCGGCCACCTCCAGAGAGGACACACAGTGGTCTGGCAAGCACCTTCAGCAACTTTAGCAATGCTTTCCAGCAAAGTCTGAAGGGGAAATGCAAGCATTTAAAAAGGTGTGCTGAGGTAACTCTTCAGTTCCCCAGAAGCTCTATTCTATGTTGACAGGGAATTCAAGATTTCAAAAAACTTTTTTTCATAAAAAAAAAGCTTTCCAGTGACTTTCTGTACTGCAGGAGACCTTTCTCTCCTGCAGAAGCATTTACAGCAGCCAGAGAAGACTAACTGTCTTTAGTTGTAGAGGAATGGGAGGTGGTAATCACCAGCAGCCACAGAGAGGTAAAAGTAAGTATGCCCTGCCCTGATGGAACTGACTGCTACTGCTTCTTCAAGCGGCCATCAGTTCTAGAGAGGTCTGAGTGTGCCCTTGTCCCATGGATGGACACTCAGGACCCTCATCACCATCTTTTCCATTTCCTTTGCCGAAAACAGATGTATAAAATTCAGCTCAGGCAATGCTTCCTTCAACCACTGTGCACACAGCATTAAGGTAGGCATGAGGATCCCGAATTACGTTTTATTATTCTTCCATAACTACCAGACAGGGATCTGGAACAGATGGAAAGAAGGGGTGTTTGCTCTCACTGTCACTTCAACAACGCTTAGCCACTTACTCACAGTGCCCTTTCTCGAACGTTAATGCCACGTGGACAGTAATGTATCACAGAATTCATAGCAAAAATGGACTGTGCATCCTTGTTTCTCCTTTATTACCATTACACTATTTCAGAAGAAAGTGACCTCTCTAAAAGCGACTGAAGAAATATTATAGATGAAAGTAAAACACAACAGCCTATCAAAGTCCAAGTTTCGTATATCTACCCCAAATCCAACAACTAAATTTATCAACACTTACAAATGCTTTATAATCGCACGACTGGAAGATGAGTTTCTCTGGATGATGTTGCCAGTATTGTACGGGCGTTGATGCTGTGGCTTCATTTGGAGGTCGCAAGGTAATTGAAGGCTCTCCCCAGTCTCCTGTCTGAAAATCACAGTTGTTCAAGATGTAAGAGTATGTGCAGGCAAATTCACCACAAAGTAGCCCTCTGCTGTTGTGCTCAATTAACAAGAATTTATTTTCTACACATAGAGCCATGTTACTAAAATAAGGGAACGCGACTCCTACAACATTTTTCATGATTTAATTTATAATCCAAAGTCATCTACTGCAGTGTTTAATGAGGCTTTAATTAAATCTCTTTGCTTTGAGAATAAAATCATTAGGCACCGGAAATGTTCCTTGAAAATAAGTGTTTACAATACATATATGAGGATGAAAACACTTGAAAAAAACCCATGAGATGCACAAAAATGCCTTTTCACAAATTCTGCTATGTGTTTAACAAGCTTTTCTGCACAGTTAATACACCTGCTATTATCCAGCACATATAACCAATAACTAACTTTCCTAAATGGCTAAATAATAGAGACTTTGCTTTGATCTGAAGGCTTATTATACATTCTTCAAACACATGAGGCATTCTTTAATCTCTTTACGAATATTTACTTTGATCACCTCTTGATGCCTCACTGTGGAGGTACCAACACTGCCCTTCCACATTCATCATTCTCATTGATACAGGAGACTGCCTTTCTGAGCTGTCATCTCCTCTCTTTCCTCAAAGCTCTCAGAGAGCACGGGCAGGACTGCACTCTGCTGCCAAACCCCTTTGCAGCCCACTCTTCCTCCCTCCAAAAGAGCCAATGCAGGCATCAGTAGTGACAGGAATGTCCCCAGCCTGGCAGTGCTGGTCTGGGTCTCACTTGCCGTTGTGTATTTTTGATCATGGCTCTGAGGTGACCTCTCCTTAGGGGCTCCTTCTACCTTGCAGGCCCATGCCTCAGCTCACTTTAACTGAAAATGACCCTTGGATGGACTTCTCCTCTTCCCAAGCCCTCTTCCCTCTGCCACCAGCCTCACTCCTCTCCTATCCTGTTTCGTCTGGACTGCCTCTCAATTCCCCCCTTCTTCCAACTCTGTCTTCTTGCAGTTGCATTTGTCCTTGCTGATCCTCTTCCTTCCCCGGCTCCTTCTCTCTCAAACTGTTTTACCCTTTCCTACATGATTATTTCAATTTGGATGGCGCTACTTCTTTCTTTACCTGCACTTATCTCTGAGTATTTCCTATGTATGTCATATTGTTAAAACTCGTGTTGAAACTGGCAAGGAATTGTCATTGGCATTTCACACAGAATACGACTACAAGTTTAGACTTTCATAGCAAGAAGTTAAGCATCAAAAACACATGAAAAAAAAAAATCTCATCGAAGACATTCAAAGTGTGGCAAACTGTAACATCTTACTAATTAAGTCAGGACAGAGTAAACAAAACAAGTACATCATTTTCATGTGCCACAAAATAACGAAACGACACGCATTTGCACAGCTCTGCAATGAAAAGCAAGAGATAAATCTGGAAACATCAACATTACCCTGCCAATATGGTAACTTCAAGCAAGAGAGCATCTTAAAACAAGTCAAACCTAGTTACTGTTGGCACCATTAGCAAATCTACCAATTACACAGCAGTGTAATTTCTGTTTTGCCTAGTTAAGTTGCCTATATGCCATGGATATGACTTCAGCACCAGATTTTGAAAGGAAAGCAGCAGGAGAAATTGCTCCAATTTTTGGCAGTTTGTATCCACAAAAAATAAATCCTTCTGGCCACTAATGCATAAAAACTTTCTAATGGGAATTTGATTTCTTTACGAGGCAGTTCTTCTTATAAAGTAAGATTTCCAACATACTACAAAGGGCAAGGATCTGCATCCTTATTAGTGGAGTCTGTCTCTGACAACAAGAGAAGATGGCTTGCACCCATCACAAATTCTCAGTGTGCTCAGCTGTCTCTTATGAACTGTTCAAGGCCACAGCTAACAGACCACTTGCAATAGTTCTGGTTTTTCCCCCAATAAAAATACATCCCTGCATGTTCTGTGTAAGGAAGTAGAACTCAGGAGGTACATCCCAGCCATTTAGCAGAAGGTTACTATGATGGAGCAGGAGTAAACTCAGGACAGAAAAGTCCCAAAAATACATCTTTTGACCACTGGTCTCTCCACCGAGGAAGCACAAGGATGGCCATGAGGCAGGACCAGAACTTCTACCAAACAAGTGACTGGGAATGTGCTCCAAACCCTTCTGTTGCAGTGCTCAGCAGGTGGCTTTCATCACAGGCAGGAAAAGGGACAGCACTGGCAAATTAAGCAGAGTGCATAAGGAGTAAAATGAGTACATAATTTTACAGTTTGTTTCCCTTTTGCACAGTAAGTATGAAAAGCGTAGAGAACTGCACTGTTCCTGTCTGTGAACAAAGGGCAGAAAAAGGGGAGTAGCGATTACCTCTTGTTTTGGCTCAACTTTACAAAGAAACGAGAAATAATCTTCAACCAGGCTAAAAAACTAGTGTGTGAGACACTTAGAGAGGGGCTGTGTGGAGACCATGTTTGTATGCATTGATTGCTCTATAAATGTAATCATCCTACTGCCTACTCCTTTCAAATTAGATAAAACAGAATTGCCAAGGTTGCTATACATATCTCTAGGATGTTCTAAACACGCAACAGAGCTGAGGCTAGGGGAATTCAGAGAGACAGGATTTCTGCTGCTCCTACCACTGCACCTGGAGGCCTTTCATGTTTTTCACTGTGTCTAGTAGAGGCAGCAGCTACTGAGAGAAGTTGCATAAAATTAAACACATAGGTATAGGCTATTGTGACGGATGAAGAAGACATTATTTGTAGTCAAAATTTTCTTTTACAGCTGTATCATAGGTGTTTTTAAATATTCAACAGAAGTGGTTTCTGATTTCTTTTCCTTTTGTTTCTTACCAAGCTCCTTAGACTTTTAAACAGTACTACTGTTAGTATTCATAACTTATTTGCACTGAGTTAAACAGGGTAGTCTCCAAAGCCCAGATCCATGAAGATGTTTAGAAGTGTAATTCCTATTACACATTCCTCATGCAATTTCCTTTCCTTTCCTTTCCTTNTTCTTTTCCTTTTTTTTTTTTTTTTTTTTTTTAGGGAAGAAAGGCTTTTAAACAGGATTTAGACAGCTAATTACATTCATAAACCCGTGTTTAAAAACCTCAACAGGAAGAAAGGGAGCTGCTCAGCTGACTGGCTCTAGTCAGATACTGAAATTCTGAGGTCCAGGACATGATGATGACAGCTAACATCAGGCAAAATACAGAACAGGACCATCTTTGACCTAGAGAAGACTTGAAACCACAAGGCTCAAGTCGGGGTAGAAAAATATGAATTACTAGCAGTCCTAAATCCGAGGAGTTGATGTGGAACAATTCACGGGTGATGTATTGAGATTCAGGTCCTTCATAAGTGCCTAAAACACTTTCCAAGCAGTACAGAAACGTTCATAAATCGCTGTGCAAGACCAGCTATAATGTTTGATTTAAGTTTTAAAAATAGATATGATAGGGTAAGGATTTTCTGGTTTGAATATTTAATTTGCAATTATAAGAAATAATCAAACATTTAAGCTTATGTATTTTTTATGACACAATATACGGATGGAGATATTTATCTCTCTGATGAAGTAGAAAGGCAAGAGATAATTTCTTCCTCATCTAACTTCACAGCTCATCAGACAGCTGTGCAATTTATCACATGGTTTTTGCTGTACTGCCTGTGTTTTAGTATTCTAACCTCCCTGTACTTTTAACCAGTACCTTTCTTCTCTTTGGCCTCTGCTAACTTGAAAAAGAATTTTTTTGCTCCACATTTTGCCGATAAAGAATTTATAATCAGAAAATGGTCTCGAGTCAGGTGCCAGAGTGGTAAGGATTCACTCCTTTTACAATGACAACTTTTAACAGCTTTAGAGACCAATACCTTGTGCTCTTGCAGAGCTTTCTAACCCTGAAGATGGGCAGATAGGCAGTTCTCAGTGCTCTAGAAAGGGTCAAATGCTTGATGCCAAATGAGCTACAGAAGCAGACTACAGCTATTAGGTATTTTTTCTGCAATTGCTGCGCATTTTCCTATCTCACCCCATTTTCTGAGAAGTGTATTTGACTTGTATTGAAGGCACCTGGATGCAGGCATAGTCACAGATAAGTGGCCTCTATAAAAATCTAACACCTCCCTCGACTTTTTATAAAAATGTCACGTTAAAAAGCCTCTATGCTAAAAGGAAGAAAAAAACTAAGAAGGCCTGGTTTTGAGTGGTTTCAATGTAGTTATTTTTAACAAGGACAACATCTTCTAACTTTTCACCTGTTAAGCCTCATGCCTAGTTATGGTAACGTGTTTTAGTTACCATGACAACAACAAGTTGGAGCGCACATGGATACAACAGATCTGGCTGAAAAATTTATAATTATCTCCCTGTAAAAATTTTAAATGTTCTGCAGATCAGTCGAATCCTCATTATTTGTTTATGTTTTAATTCCTAGAGGAAAACAAACTCTTTTAGCTCCTTATATGTTTGGCTTTTGAAATAATGGAAACAGGTTCACGGTGTACTTAGATTTTAAAAACTTCTAACACTCAGTAGTCAAAACAGCCCCTCTCTGGCAGAAATGTTCCAAGGAGGCGTGACAGAATTAGGAGAAATCTCCAGCTGCGCTCACATGCTCTGCTGAACAACTGGCTGTCGTCCTCACCACGCTGCAGCACAGATCGCCAGGCTGGCCCTCACGTGCACAGCGTTTGCGACTGCCACAGAAATGACAGAAATTCAAGGCACCATCAGCGTTCCCTCCCAACTCCCCCAAAATGCCTCTGCCAAGGCCGTGAGGGCAAAGCCGAGAGACCAACACAGAGAGGGCAGCACGACACAGCGCGGGACCAAACTGTGCAAACCCAGGTGTTTGCACGGTTTCCCGCTCTGGAAGAGCGAGTGAACAAAAACATCAGGGACAGAATTCCAAGCTTCCCCTGAGCCTGCTGGCAGTGACCCCCTCCCCCTTTGTCCTGGACGTACGCACACCACGGAGCCGACACACGCCAACCACACGCACAGCACACGGATGCGCGCACACACGGTCCCCGCGCAGTGCGGACAAGTCACGGACTGCTTTGGTCATCCCAGCGACGTGACACCCGGAGAGGACACCAAGGCGACAGACTGTACATCCACAGAGGGACAACAAAGCCATTGATCGCTGTATCTTACATTATGAACCTGGTGAATCGAGGAGAAAGGATATCCTGCATTCTGGTTGGTCCAGATCTCACAGACTGAAGACTGCTAATATAAACAGAAAACTGTATCTCATCTTGTAAATATTAATGCACTGCAACTGCCAAAAGGCAAGAATAATTAAGAAAAGGCTTGCAATAATAGTAAAGAAGGAAGTAAAACAGTAGTTAAAAGTAATTTATTTATTTGCTGACAAAATATTTTTGGACTGACTGAAAAGAAACATAGCTTATTCAGAGACTTTAGAAGAGGTTTCAGACTGCGAGTACAAGAAAACAATTTAGTCAGAAGTGCTCGTGATGTAAAGAGATAAAGTTATGCAAGCATAAACAGAAACTGCCTAGAGCAGAAGGAAATATTGGTTACTTTCAGTTTTCGGCAAGGAAGAGGTTTGAAGTCAACATCCCAAGTAAGTTTTGAGGCTTAAATCTCTCTCTGTTGGAGGCATTCACAGGGAGAAAGGAAGGGAAAAATCTGGCAACACAATCAACAGGAAAAATACATTTTCTTCGTAACTATTACCAGAAATGAATGCATTGCAATTTAGTGAAGCAGCTGCCCACCACGTCCTTCTAACAACAATTCCTTTGCATACTAAGGTACAAATAATATTACCTTTGGCATTGACCATGACCCCAGTGTGTAAATGAAAGGTTTCAGTCTACCCTCTACATCATTGTACAGAGAATCTGCAGTAGCAAAGCAAAGTGAGCATACTGTAGCATCTCCAGCAAAAGCAGCAGAACTAGGCAAGCACAGCATTCACCAGCATCTTCCATTTATTTCCTTGTTTGGACAATCATCAATAAAGCATCTGTGGCACCTCAGCAAAAGCTAAGATAACGTTTTACAGTAGCCAGGCAACTAAAACAAAGCATCAGACGCAGGATCTGCCCACGCTATCTTCAGCAGGCAGCAACAAAAGGCAATAAACAGACATGAAAAATGCAACTGCAGCATCCAGAAGAGACAGCAATTAATATATCAGTAATTTAACAACATCAAGAAGGTGCATTGCTGGTTCTTGTCAGCAGCAGCAGCAGGAATTTAGCACCAATGCTCAAATCAACCTGAAGAAGTGCAACTCTTCTTAAAACATGACTCTTGCTCTTACCTTTTGTAGCCTGCCATCTGGCTGCCTGGCTGAGGACAGAATAGGTTACCACTTCTGGTTACTGTCAGGGAAGCCTGGCATCCTCTGGACTGACTACAGAGCGCTGCCAGACAGCCTGGTGGCTGCCTAATGTTGTTAATTGTCCCTTATTTCCTTCATGATCAGAAATGCATGAGCACACATCCCTTCCTCCAGCTTCAGTAATTTTAAAACTTTCACCTATGTGGTTAATTCCACCTCCCTCATCTTGTTTTCGAAGATCTTTGCTTCTCCTCCATGATGTGCAGGGTTCTACATTTTGATAGCATTAGCTAATTAAAACAATGACTTTTGTTCAGTCTTCTCCCTCATCCACTGCAAATTGCCATCCCCTACAAACCAGCCCTTCTCCCTTTGATGTACTCACAGTCTCAGTGCAACGCCAGCAGCAAACACTGCTGCAGCTGCTTCTGCTGTGCCATCCTTAGGACATCGCACCGGTGGTTACCACGGACTTTTCCTGTGTATGTCAAGCAAATTGACTTGTGGATGGTCTGGCTGTGCCTACTGCTGTGATGCCTCTGTTTGTTTGTCTGAGGAGGTGAAGATTCCTGAACAGGAATCCATGGCAGAAGGTTGTGCCTCTGTTTTTCAAGAGCAGCGCAAAGAGAAGGCATTTCCATGCCGGTGGAGCACGCCCAAGTACCTGGTAATCAAGGCACTCAAGGAAGCCTACTGCACTGCAATTTGGGCACACTGGGGCACTGAAAGCAGGAAGGGATGCAGCAGGGTGCTGCAGCCTGGCACGTTTCCCTTCTCCCCAGCGCTGGCAAGGGGTTGCCGTGAAGCGTGCAGCCGCTTCTCAGCATCGTGATATTCCTGAGACAAAAGTGTGCCCTTAAATCCTCCCCCTCTTGAGGACTTAAATCCTTAAATCCTGCCCCTCTTGAGGACTTGCCTTTAGGGATCGGTGTGGGGCCTCAGCCAGCTCAGCTGTGACCCAGAGCCTGTTCCTGGGCAGCAGAGGCATGCAGGGCTCTGCCAGCGGGGCTGCAGCACTCAAAGGTGTCAGAACATCGGCTACATCCTTCAGCTGCCCTGCTGCTCACTCAGGGACAGGGAGCACTGCGGCAGGTGCGTGTGCAGGCTTCAAGCTGCTCCATTTAAAAAGAGGGCAGGGAATGAATCCTCTCTTACACTTGTCAGAGGTACCCATCCTGCCCCTTCCTCTCCAGCTCACCTTCTCCCAGGGGAAGCCCAGCATTTAGGGCACTGGGAACTCTCAGCTTGACACCCTTCTCCCACTGAGGGAAATCACACTTTTGCAGTCCACCTTTGTCTTTCACAGGTTAAAGCAGCAGCAGAAGACAGGCTGCCTTCAACCCCTTTTAGAAATGGGGGAAAGAAGGGTGCCTAAAAGCAGACGTTTGGAGCACTCATGTATGAGAGACAAGTTTTGGGTCCAAGTCTCTGCTTTGAGAACTGTTCAAGTGAACTTCCCCCACTAAACAGACCCACCTCCAGAATTAAAGGTCTGAAGGATCTAGGCTTAAGTGAAAACATCTTCATATACAATCAACAATAAATCAAGCAGTCCAGCAGAGACTGTGAATTTCCCAAGACTCCATGAATGCACGGTCAGAAGGGCAGCAGTGAAAAACTCATTACTCAGTTTTGCATTCATTAATGTTTGAATGAGTAAGGTACTGAAATGCAGTGCAGATGGAACATTAATTTTATCAACATTAATGAGTTCAAATTCAGAAATCAACCTTTTCCTTGCACCATTGTAAAAATATTTAGCATTTACTATATATGAATTTTATATCTTCAAAGTATTTGAAATTTTTAATGAATTATGAAATGCCCAGAAGAAGTACTTAAAGTTGCATATCCCTGTGCTCAAGAGGAAGGAACCAAGGCAAGGAAAAAGGTTAAGTGATTATCTGAGGCCAAAAAATAGGCAGTAGAAGGAAGAATGGGCATTAGGCTTCAAACACTCACAATCTGCATCTCCCAAAACATATGCTCTCGAGAAATAGGCAAAGAAGTCAATCTGTGCATACACTTCTGCCACAATAAACACTAATACACTTGGGCACCCAATACCACTGACACAGAGGTTCTGTGAAAGAGTTTAATAAAGAACATTTTCCTAAGTAATATGGTTAAGGAGGAGCAAAAAATTAGCATCATCTGTTGTCTGATTAGTATCAAACGTGCCGTTATCTTAACACTTCCCAAAAGACAAATGCTTACAAGTAAGGTTGCAGCAAGATTCTGCCATCACATTTTTGTGCTGTCCCATGCATAAAAGGTTTCCCTGTCCAGTCACGATGGAATACAACAACTCTGACAGGTAGGAGTGGCAAAGGAAGGGTGAAAAGAATTATCCAAGGAAAACTTGAGGCTTCCTCCGAATTGACTAGGAAAAGTTGGTTGATAATCTGAAGAAAAGAAAGTAACTGTACGACTGATCATAGAAATCATATGCTTTCTAAGGGGAGTAAAGTGACAGAAAAGAATGCCTGGATAGAACATGCAGAAGGAGCAGGAAGTGGGTGGAAGGCAGTCCAGATGTATTCATTACATGCCCACTCAATGGCATGTTAGGAGATGTTAAAGGTTTGCCTAAATTAGAAGCCAGCATCTTTGAAAAGTCATAGAAGATACTAAAGGACCAAAGAAGGGCTAAAGGAATATTAAATATGGAAGAAAAGGAAGGTTCACAAAGTTACAGACAGCCTAACTGCAGGGATCAGCAAGTGACTGGAAATCTTTAAAAATCCAGCCACCATCCCTTGGTTCTCGTGACCTGCTGCCATCGCTCCTCATGCTGAAATAAGCACTCAGGAATATACATGTACTCATGTGTGTATTTATAGCTATGCACATATTACTGAGCATAACAAAGAAAAAGTGTAATATCGCCTGCCATGTGCTACCGAGACAGTTCCTCTGTGCCAAGAAAAAAATTCAAGATGTTCATAATGAGTTTGTTCAGTATGAATCATCTCAGATCAGATTTCCTTCCTGTGTTGGAAAACTGGCCGATTAAATAAGCAGCAGCAAGGAGAAGTACAGCAAGACTTGGACACTGCGTGGCTCCTGATGCAGCACGTTTGGAGAATAATTATTGGTATTTAAGCACAAATGGACTGAACATGTCGAGGCAATCTGCAAGGACCTGCTCCATGCTGTGGCTCGGAGGAGTGCCAGCGCTCTCTAAGGAGGATCCAGAAGTGAGGGACTTTTCAGAACGGGGTAAGAACAGAAAATGGATCTGATGAACTGCAAATTAGCCAGATGAAATTTCGTAGGATTACACACAGAAATAAAATAGCAAATAAATCAGCAAAGTGATTTAGGTTGGGGGAGGTCAAAAAAGATCTGAAAGTCTCAGTACACTTCAAATTAGATAGAGCAGTCTTTCAAAAGAATAAGACTATAAAACACAGGATAATTCATGCTGCACAAAGCTCAGGAAGTCTCCACTCCAGCTCAAAGCAGGAGCAGCTGTGAGACGAGACCAGATTGCTCAGGGCTTTATCCTGTCAGGTCTTGAAAACCTCAAGGACAGAGACTGGACATACCTGTCCGTATAAGGACAAAGTTTCTGCTGGCACCCAGCTTTAGTACCCAAAGCCACCTCTTCTCCAGCCAGCCCTGGGTGTCCAGACTCTCCTCAGAGGGCTTCATCTTGGCGGCCCTTTGCTGAATTTCCTTCTCCTATATAAAAAACCCCAGGTGTTTAATAAAAGCAGCATGAGAAGAAATTTTTGAGCCATATGGGGCAGCCACCAGTGAGGTCTCATATGGGGCAGGTGTTCAGTTTCAGCCTTGCAGTGCAAGGAGGGAATCCAGGAGGGAGTGACAACAACAAACAGAAGTCTAGAAAGCACCAGGGCGTGGCTCTGGGCAGGAAAATGGTTTGTTCAGCCCTAAGCTGGTCTGAGCAGAGGTTATTGGTGACTCCTGATCTTCTGCTGCCTTTCCCACCTCTCCTCAGCAAGGCCACCCTCTCACACTTGCACGTGGCACAGACGGTGTCCAGGGAAAAGAGGAGGTGCCGAACAGAACCTCTGGGCTTCTCCGCTGCCACCTTTTCCTTTGTGTCTCACCGCGGGCTGAGCCTTGGATGAGCCTCATCTCCCAGCACTGCAGCCCCAGCAAGGCGTGGGAGGGATGGAGAGAAACAGCAGCAAACCCCACTCCCTCTGATGTGCATCATCTAGCTCGTTAACTATAATTCAGTCTAGCTCCAGAAATGAGGATAACTTTGGATTAAATCCCAGAAAAATCACTCTTGGCGTGGCGAACAAACTTTGAAGGTGCAACAGCTGAAAGAAACAAATGAAAATCAGATGAATGAGGCTGTCTGGCCCCTTAAGTAATTGTCACTCCAAATATTTCACGACCATAGGAGAGCTGTTGTGCCATCTCAATAGATGCCTCTTCCCTGAATGCTCTCAAAGCTCTGGGGACAGCTTGCCTTACTAGCAGAAATAACCACAAATCCTCCTTCAGAAGAAAGATCTTCAGAGATGAACAGCGAAATTTGAAACTCGTATTTCTTTTAGAGAAGCAGAAACTCGGAATATAACTTGTTATTAGAAGAATTACATGCTTTGCATTGGTATATTTCTTCTGCTTCTCCCAAAAATACCCCACGTGAAAGTTTCCAGAAAACAACAGGGCCCCTTGGACTGGGTCTCTTGCAGGCAAGCAGTAGGTGAATAGGTGGGAGCTTCTTCTCATTGACAACACCCTTGCCGCTGGTGCTGCCAGCTACCGGTGAACCCCAGCCCCTGAGCCTTGCAGAGAAGTTACAAACTTCTGGAGAAACACCAGTGAAGATTATGAGACTTTAAGCCCTAAACATTAGGTACAGGTATCTACATTTCTGCCAAAAAACACCCCCAAACAATGAAAATGTTCTTTCAGAAGAGCACCCCAAACTCTAAGTACAGCTATTTTCCAGCAGATCGAAAATGTAAATGTTAATATTAATGTTAAATATTAAAATTCCATTTCCATACAATCTTTTCAAAACAGACCTTCTAATTCACAAGACTGAGTGTGAAAAACCGTAAATTAATGAAGAACATTTGTCCTCTTCTTGGTGTAGTATTTATGCCTTAAGTTTGGATCATTAACACGGAATACGGAAGCGGCTTCCCTAACTCCATTTGCTGAGGCAACGTGTAGGTATGATCCGCCCCACATCACTTCAGTTCTAAAAATGTTAGCTTCTGTAACATTCTTGAAACAATTCTATCTCTCTATTCAGGCAGAAATTAGGTAGAATTTTTGTAACACCTTCATCAGTTTACTTGTCCATTGCCCAGAGAAGTGCTGGACGCCCCATCCATGGAAATGTTCAGGGCCAGGTTGGACTGGGCTTTGAGAAACCTGCTCCAGGGGGAGGTGTCCCTGCTCAGGGCAGGGAGGTTGGAACAGGATGATCTTTAAGGTGCCTTCCAACCCAGTGGTGGTTCTGTGATTCCGTGAAACACATAATACTCAAGGGAGCTAGGGATGAAAATCTGAAATTTCCAGATCAAGACACAGCTGCCTACGGCGTTTGCATCTACGTGAATTACAAATACAACTGCCAGCAATATCTATACCATGCAATAGATTTAGTTAAGCATTTTCCTTTTGATGTTAAATTGAAAGTCGTCACAGTTCAGTCATATTTCCATATTAAAAATACAATGCACCTAAAATATGAACCTTAGAGGACTTTGTTTGGATTTGACCTTTTTTTTTTTTTATATCTATTTATCCTCACAACGTACACTATTTTATGCTTATAAAAAATGGAAATAAGAAGCTTTAGAAGTAACAAGAGAATGAATCTAGACGGCCATATTTTTGTATTTATTGCCTCATAAATCAACTAGTAAAGAACTCTGTTATTTTATGAGTAATTTCAACCATTGATAAAAAAAACCATTCTTCATTGCTTCTCAGATAATCTCATTTTACACACCAGTATTCTCTTGGGCATGTTTTTCTTCGCTCACAGTAATATTTAAATCCTTCAAAAGCAGAGAAGGAGACGGGAAAACAAACCCAAAACCAAGTAGATAAAAAATGTCATACTGTGGTTTAAAGTTACAAAACTAAAGATGACTTCTTTATTTTTGGCTCCTTCAAACTTTCTATGTCATCTTAATCAACCTGCAACACCCCTGTACGACAGTTTTCCTACCTGAAAAATGGAAAATACGATTTTAAATCACACAGCCCCACAGTGCACTGGAAATACAAATGCATTAGTATCTGTGAAGAATTTGGAAGGCATTGCTGAGTTGAAGGTATTATTTCAGAAAGAAGCAAAATTATTCACTATTTTAATATAAATCCTCCTTTGCTAATTCTGTCTTTCTTTTTTTTCTACATTTCTCCTCTTTTGCAGATAGAGGATCTGTTGTACTAAATCCACTTAAATGATTGTCCCCTGCATATCAACCCTAACCTGGCAATGAGTTATTGTATCTTACAAAATAATGTTAAAAGGCAGAATCGCAACAATCAGGACAGATTTCCTTCAAATTTACTGTGCAGTCGTTACAATGACCTTACATTTAAGCTGTTTTGTGGTTTAGGAAAAAAAATTTTTAAAAATTAGAAAAAGTTTAAAAAAAAAAGGAAGAGCCCTCAGACCATGTGACTGAAGAACCCAGAAAGGGTTTCAAAATTAAGTCTGCATTCAACAACTCTGGGAAAGAACTTCTCCTGTCAGCCTTTGTGAATAACTTTTTCAACTCTCTCAGATCTTAAAAGATCTCCTCCTTCCATCACAGCTCACTGGGGTGCCCCCATACGGGTCATGACTGGGTTTATCCCACTAGAAAGCTCACTCTGACTCACTAGCAGCTTTGCCCAGAGCCCCAGAGAGGCTCCTGCCCACTGTCTCCCAAAATGACAGAGCTCTCCCAGCTCGGGCTGAGCCAGAGGTTCAGCACCACGGGGACAGCGTGGGACAGCACCAGGGGGATGCCTGCCCCAGCTCCGCTTCTGCAAGGAGTGCTGTGGGCAGGGGTGCTTCCTGCACCTCCCTGCATGGAAAAGGTGGTTTTGGCCCTCACTCCTGGCTCAGGGCAGGGTGCTGAGCTCTGGACACCACGGCGAGAGGTCTCATGGACCAGGGTGGCTAAAAGCACCATATGTCACCGGCTGGCTCAATGGACAGCCACAGCCTCGGGGCTGGCAGTCTGGAATATGCTTGCAGCTGGTACCTAAAGCTTCTCTCCTGCCTGGAGAATTGCAGATCCTCAAAAGGTGATGTTTTAACTGACGTATTTTAATGAACTTAGCTATGATTCCTTTTAACCTCCAAAGTTCTTCCCTGCAACTATTTCAGGGGTGAATGAAGAGCCCAATCCCTCCAATGGGACTCCTCCTCCTCCCAGTTTTGGTTCCAAAGTACTCAAGCTTTGCCTGCATGATTCCAGTTCTATTTTAAAAGTTCAGGCAACCTTAAGAACAACCTCAGCTATTTTAAACTACGGTAATTTGATCACACTAACCTACAGCGTGCAGGCTCAAAATTCAACATCCACAGTCAATGATGACTCAGACTACTCATTTCTTTCTAGACCTTTTTTCTCCTTTTTTTGGGAAACAAACCATCTTACAACCTTCTGTATTACCATTTTGGCAGTTACGATTTGTACAAGCAGACATCACAGACTTTGGGAGTTGGATGATCAGCCGGGGGATTGGATGACCAAACCTATTCCATTGGGGAATCTAAATTGGTTCAACTCATTGTTTACATTATGACTTTCCCCTTAGGTCACAAACAGTCTGCTAGGGAACTGCGAATGGAGGTGCGTGCTGGCCTGGAGACAAAACCACCCACATTAAGTAAATTTCAATCAGTGCTTCCTCCAGGAAACAAAGAGCTGTATTACTTACAAGCAGATTTGATTATGGTTTGGAGAACTGTTCAAACCCATCTAGCACATCAAAGGAAAACAGATTTAAGCTGCTGTGCTCATTGTTTAAGAAACACTGGTTGATTGATGCAAAGATCAACACGCTCGATGACTCCCTGTAACACTTCAGTGAAAACACAGGCCATAGGAAAGATGGAAACATCCAATCTGATCAAAATATCTTCAGATTTTAGATTTTAAATTGAGGATAAGATAGTCTTATTCTAACATTTTTGAAATAAAATCAAGTTCATGAAAGCAATACGATGAATAAGTTCGCAGCACCGTGTCGGCCTCTCTCTTCGAGGCCATAAAAACGCCCATCAATCTCATCAAGAACACACCTAAAACACTTTCAAAACATCACAGCATCCAAGATGTCTTTATGCACATTTGTACACCACAGCATCCAGTTAACCATGCAGATTCACACAGCAGCATGCAAACAGCCTAGCAAAGAAAGAGTTAAGGCAAAGAAAGGGTTAAGACACAGAACATCCTCAAAGCAATTCAAACAACCCCTCTAGATCATTCTCTTTGTGAGAAATATTCTAGCTGGGAAGCTGGACTGGTATCAGTTCAGAAGTTGCTGTTGATCTGACACAAGCCAAAGGAACCAACAAACTGCAAGGAGAAAGTTGCTTAATACAAGAAAAATCCCAAAAACCCCACAACACACGGAGCAGAAGGTTCATGTTAAGAATCAGTTGGATCTCCTTTGTTTTGCAGAAACAATTATTTTACCTTCAATTTGAAAGGGGCTTTGGGGGAAAAGACTGAAGGAAATACAGTTCATTTTGGCAGAGCACATATTGCAAAAAATATATTTAAAAATCTATTTTTGGGCTAGAATTGTTGAAGAAATCCCTGATTAGCCTCTTAATGGGGTGAGTCCAATTTATTGAGAATGATCACCAGAGGGAGTCATTGACTTTCCCATTAAAGTCAAAGGGAATTTTACATACATCGGGAATGCAGAATTTGGGGGCAGAGCTGAAAAAGACTTCAAACGGATTGGAGTTCAGGGAACAACACAAACCACTGTTTTATGGATTTCATCTGAATCCATTTTCCCCTTTGGACTTCCAAAGAGTGACTGTTATATTCCATGGTTAAAGTTAGAGAGAAGGCACTGAAGTCGTCCATTCAGTGGGTACACACTCCCACAAAAAGAAAAAAAAAAGAAAGAAAAAAGAAAAGGAAAAAAAAGAATACCCCTTAAGCACTTTCTTGGTTCTACAGGAGTTTGGAGTGGTGTAAGTAATAACTGCTCCGTGTTCTCTTTGGGCATGCAAAATATCACGGCCCTTCCGGAAATTCAACAGCACAAAGGAAATCTCCAGGTGTCACATATGAGAGTATGTCATACCTCTTGGGAATATCAGGACTTCAATCAGTAAAAGAAGAGAGTGAAATGGAGTCAGAAAGAATTGTTAGCATAGGTTTTATTTTTAATAATTTTTTGTTTTCTGTTTTGGTCTGTTTTTAGTGACTAAAAGAAGAAGTATCAGGATTTGTGAATGAAGGGATAAAATGAACTAATGAGACAAACCAGTCTACTCAGCCACGAGCAAGGGTGCATTTTATGCTCAAACACCTACATTTCATGACCTTCAAGAAATACTTTCATGTTAAGAACCAGTCTTTTCTTTGCTGGACTTCAGCTCAGCCTTATTCTTGCCACAGAAGCCCAGCAGACTGGTTTGAAAACAAACTCATTCACTCTGCAACTTTCTCCTTAACTCTGTACAGGAAGATTATATAGCAGAAAATTAGATTAAAAAGGGCAAGTCAACAGCCCCACCCAACCAAATGCAATTTAACTTTCCTAGAAATATCCTCTGAACAAATGGAATTCAATTTGTTTCTGTGTTCCCAGGTAATGGCAGCACCTTGTTTTGTTTGTTTATTTAATTACTTCTTGTTCGTGTAATTAGCTGACAGACTGCAGCCTTTTGTTCATTACAATACAGTTACTTGCATAGCCACTTCCATTCTGAGGCTGAATTTTGGACAGAGGCTCTGTTTTGGGTCGTGGCAGGCAGGGACACTGCTGGGAAGCCTCATGCAGGGAAGCATGCAGCAACCTGCTCCTTCGTGGAATGAGTTGCTCCAGGAACTGCCCTGGCTGCCCATCTGCTTCTGACAGCAAATCAAAGTCCTGTTTCCAGCATGCAGCTTAAAGACCTGGCTCCTTTCATCATCACAGGTATCACCGAAAATTGAGTTGAGTTCATTTGGAGGTATTTTCACCAACAAGCTGTCTGTGCATAATCCACTGCTTTTTAGACTGGATATTAGGAAAAATTCCTTCACTGAAAGGGTGGTCAGGCATTGGAGTGAGCTGTCCAGGGAAGTGGTTCAATCACCATCCCTGGAAGTGCTCAAAAAACAGGTAGGTGTGGCCCTTTGGGACACAGTTTAGTGGGGAACGTGGCAGTGCCGAGTTAAGGGTTGGAGTCGAAGACCTGAAGGGTCTTTTCCATCCTACATGGTTCTGTGATTCTGCGGCACCACTCTGCTCAATGTGTGCTTAATTTAAAAATAACAGTACTCTTTCAGTGGTTGGGTGAAAAAATTTAGAGATGGAGGCTACTGTAGGCTTTCTTTCATGAACAGTTTGATTTAACATCCAGTTGAGTCTAGTGGTGTTCAAATGAGTTTTTGCACAGTTAAATCTTTTTTTTTTAATATAATCAAGATATATCCCCAGATCACAGTTTTGCGGAATGCTGACCCTTCCCATTAATAAATGCAGCAATCATCACCCTTCAAGTCCTCTGAGTTTCCAGCTTATTTTTATCTAGGTTGCTCAGAACTGGAGGAATCTGCACCTTATTATAAAAATGAGAAGCAGAGTCGGTGCTGAGGGAAGACTGCGCACAGAAACCACCTTCATCTCAGCCTCCAGGCAATCCAAGCACCCCCAAAACTCTACCTCCCAGGAGAAATTACACACCAACACACCAATTTACACTATTTGAAATACAGAGAGCTGGAACAGACAGCTTGGAAAAATTGCCAGCTTTTGTTG
This sequence comes from Dasyornis broadbenti, assembly GCA_013397935.1. Classification (NCBI taxonomy): domain Eukaryota; kingdom Metazoa; phylum Chordata; class Aves; order Passeriformes; family Dasyornithidae; genus Dasyornis; species Dasyornis broadbenti. The sequence continues at coordinate 1,549,717 of VZRN01002121.1, forward strand.
TTTACAACTCAGCCTTCGTATAAAACCCATTGCTCTGCTCGGGATTAGCTCTGTAACCAACAGCAGCGAGGCCCAGCCTTTTAACGGCGCTGTTTGAGTCCTACCTGTGCCATCTGCCTCTCCAGCTTTGACCGGGGAATATCATCAAAATAGTTTTCATTTCTTCTTCTCCTTGCATCGCCCTGCATGATAATGTGGGGAACGTCCAGGGAGCCACCAGTAGTGAAAGTGCTTTGGCTAAGTGATGGAGACAACTGAGGAGGAGTGTGGTTACCACTGGGTTCCTGGACAGAGAGAGAAAAATGCAGCATAAGAAGAATATTGCTGACTTTAAATAACACATCTAAAAGCGCATTTGAATGGCTCACACTAAAACATATTAGGGAACAATTCCTGCAGTTGAAGACACTGTGGAAGAAATTTTGAGATTTGCTACCTGAAGTAGCCATGAGGAAGGAAAAACAGTTCACTATTTACATGAACTAGTGGCAAATTTCCTCTCCAAAACCTCCCTGTGTAATATATACTCTCTTCCAGGGATAAAACAGTGAGCTACCTCTTGCCAAGGTCCAAATAAAGCCATGATTTAGCACTAGCTATTTGCAAGATGAAATACATTCTCACCACTTCTGAGCAGCTGCTCTGAGCAGTGAAAGTGATTTGAAAGTGATTTGAACACTAGCAACATCTCTTGCTAGGAAAAAGAAACGCCTGTCCACTTACACAGTATAGACATTTTGTTGCAATTTTTATAGGTTTTGCAGAATATCCATTTTAACCTGAAGTACCAGATATCAGACACAAGCTAAATACCGATTCCTGGAATGCATGACAGCATCAGAGTACAAGTATTTCACGTGGCTTTTCTTGTTACCTGTACTGAACTGTCAACCTTGTATCAGTCAGTGCGCAAATACCACACTGAACTGACACATAAACTGGGCAGGATGTCCCCAGCAGCACATTCACACACTTCTCTGAGCCACCTGCTGCTGGAATGCTCGATTTCAATACTGAGCAACAAGAAGGGACCTGAAGACAGTGGGGTAAGCAAAGACCTGCTCCAGAGTGGAAGGTAAAAAAGTTCTGCCTGTTTATTTAAAGAGAGAAAGTGGATGATTCATCCATGATGACACTGAAGCAAGCCCAGTTCTGAAAAGCATCAAGGTACTTTACTCCGTGCTGTTAAGAAACAAGATCTGGTGTAAGAAATCATCGAATTGTGATCTCTTCCAAATGGAAAGGGAAGTTCAAGTCACAGTAACATCTGATGTCAATATTTGAAGTGTAGGAGTCTATGTGACATTATTCCTTGCAATCACAGCAATGGATTACTATTTTTCATGTTGTCAACAAGAAAAATGTTATAAAAATATAGCTTTTTAGTAATTTTTAATTAACTGGGATTTTTTTTTTTAAATTCTCTAACTTTCCTATGATCTGAGACAAGCACTTGACATTTCCTAGGGCAAAGAAAAGAGTGTTTTCCTCTTAGGAATAATCTTTTCCCTCCTTCACAAAAATCCACCTACATTTGGCCCAGTTAAAAGCTTCTGAAAAGCTGTAGTCTGCACATGCTCAGGAGGTTTGGTGAGGCATAATCTCTAAAACCTACCATCCCTGGGCCTAACAACACGATGCATGCATCTCTGCCCTGAAAATAACCTGAGGACAGGGGCACCAAGCAAGATCCTCTCTAGTGACTGCTACAGCCAGGTAGGGAACCTCTCTCGGCTCCCCACCAGGATTCAGCCACTGCTGTAGGCTGAGAGCAGTATCAATGTGACAGATGAACACAGAGATTTCAGCCCTCATCAAGCTTTTCATATTTTATCAAACTGCATCCAAAGAGGAAACTCACTCTGAGATCTCCATTGGAAGATTGCTGGCAAGGCAATACAGACAAGAAATACCAACTCAGGAAGTAAAAGGATCTCCATGCCTCTGCATTATGGAACAGCATGTCATTGTATGATCTTATGCTATTTTCTCAAAGCTGTCCTTCGCAGCACAGATGGATCCTCGACTGTGCAGCGTGTTGTCATATACTCAGCACCGTGTTATCATCAGGTACCGTGCAGTCAGTGTTTTATTCTTGCCTCGTTTCGTGGCCCCAAACCTCTCTCCTAAACTCTTTTCCAATCCTGCTCTGAAGATGGGATGATTAATATCGCCGTATTCATGAGGCTCGCAAGTGCTTTACAAATGTCAATCAATTCATTTTCACCACACCCCGTGACTTCTGGCATTTTACAGTCACTGCTTTAGCGTGGGTGACCTGAGACATAGACAAAGGTTAAAAAGTACCAGTCACTCAATTACAACATCCATTGCTCGATTTCCCAAGCGCTTGAGCTCCTAACTCCACTTCTGTTGACCTAATTTTCAGCACTGTGTGCTCAGCACTCGTATGACTCAGACTCAAGACTCCAGTCAAATATGGAGATTGCCAGTAACTCCCAATTAGTGACTGTTTATAAGGCAATTAACTAAACGACTTACTATGCATTATCCAAGTTTTTTAGTGGCAAAACCAGGTGCAAATCAGTATTTTCATAGCTACAGCTATTCCTTTAATCATGAGCCTCTGTCCCATTCTTCCTTCATTCCTCTTCCTCACTCCATACCCGCCTTCCCGTCTCCTAAAACAAACCTGCAGACCAGGCATGGACACCCTTGCAGGTGCCACCATGGGCTCAGTACCACGCTGCTGTTGCTCACCAGGAACTCACATCATGTTTGTACCTGGCTGTGAATGCAAGGACACACGACCTGCAGGGATGTCTGATCACATATTTCACCGTCAAAATCTGCCTCGTCCCCTCTCAGACCTGCTGCCCGTGTAAACCTGGAACCACAAAGGTCAGGGCTGGAAGGGAATTTAAGAGATCCTTCCCCAAGCTGCCTGGGCACACTTCACGTCCCACAGATGTTTGTCAAACCTAAAGCCAGGAATTCTCTCCAGTGAACTAATTCTTGTGTTAAACTACCATTACTACTGTAACACTGCTTCTCCAAATTTTCTGCCTCAATTGTTGGTCCTTCAGTTTCAATTCCAGCCTCCAGCGCTGACTGGGTGAGGAAGGGCTCCCATGAAGAACATGGAAACTGCTCCTGTAATTAAAGATTATCATGCACTCAAGGCAAGAAAGCAAGATTGCATAGATAACCTGAGATCCAGCAATTTCTATACTTTTGAGTATAGAAAAGTATATTTGTACCTACTGTAGATATATATTTGAATCCATATAGTGTATATACGCTTATAATATATATAGTATATATATTTCAATATAGTATATTTGAGTATATTTGAAATCAAAATAATGTTTTCTTAGTATATATACAACAGGGAATGACAAACGTTGTGGATATTTTTAAGATTTTAAAGATTTTTCGCTTTTCTTCAATATTTAACCTTTTACCTTGAAATATTTTAAAAGCTAATACAAAAACAGTCAAAAAAGATGAAGCATTAGCATTGCTTAGCTTGAGCTTGGGAACTTAAAAGTAGACTTTAAATAACAAACTACCTTTTCTACTGATGTAGAGTAGCCTGATCGAGTGGAAAGTGCTCCTGCTCATGGCAAAGAGGGGTTAAACTTGATGACCTTTAAAGTCTCTTCCAATCCAAACTATTTGATGATTCTATTTAAATCAATCTTATAACAGCAGCAGACCATTTATTTAAGCTAATTTTCAAGCTACAAATCATTGCAGACTACAAACTGAACACTATTGTCTTTGTTTTGTGGGAAATGGCACAGTAGCAGTTGATGGGAAAGAAAAGCTTTATTCTGAATGCGTGTCCTCCTCCTTAGGATTCTCTGTGAAGGCTCCAGTTCCAAGAGGTGATAAATGACATTTAGCACTGGCCCGCATCAGTAGCTCTAGCTGTGCAGCAGCAGACTACTTTTTATCATTTTGACTACAGATGGAGGACATCCAGTTTTCTCTTCCGTATTAACTGAGAATATACAGTCCTGACCAAGAACGTGGACTGTGGAAACCTTCCCACTTGCTGAAGACAAATTAATTATCTAGTCCAGAGTGTTGAAGGCATTGAGCAAAAAAAGTGTGCCTTTGAATCTGTTTCGCTTTCCTTGGAGTGTTTTATCACCTGCCATGCATCAGGAATCATTCACAAAATGTATAAAAAATAAAATACGAGAGAAACATCCACACGTTTTTGCAATGTGCCCTACAGCACATTACAGACCCGTCAGAAGGTTTTAAATATGGCATTGGGAATAGGCTGAATTACGGGGTGGGATCTAAAATGTCTACACGGGGCATCTGAGAATAAGCAGGGTGAAAACAGGCTGGTCACAGAAATTTTAAGTACACTTAAAAATAAGCCCTCATTCTGTCTTTCTGTATTTCTCTTTACACCAGGAAATTTAACCTGGGAGCACAGACACTCTGACATTTTGAAATTTAATCCCAAATGAGGTTCTCATCAGAAATGCAGCTCCATGAAAATAATCAGATCCAATCAATGCAAAAGGTGTGACCTAAAACATCAAAATAAAAATGTTGCTATGAACTCTGTTGGAGAGAATGCAGTAGCAATTCGCCATCAGACTCAATAAAGGTGGCAGGCAGCAAGCAAGCAAAGGCATTGGATTGGAGAAACCGAGTGAAGGTGGTGTAATGAGAGGAGATTAAATGTGGTCAAGTGTAGAAAAACCCCAGGGATATTGCAACAAGGTTTCTGAAAGAGGGAATACAGATGTAAATTAAAAACATGACGAAACTTTTGATATACAGAGACACCTTAATGGCATTTATAGCTCAACAATTTCAAGAGGTTCTCCTTTAAGAAAGCCTAAAGCATGTCTGAAGAGTGAGTGCAAATATTTGAAATCATGAAAGGAAAATGGTAACTCTCCTGCAAGATCGATCAGCTGGGCTGGGATTCCTGTGGGCAAATGTAGACGTGCAGCTTTTACATCCCTGGTCCTGAGCTAGTTTCCTGAGCAAAGATAAGCTGGTACTTCTAAGATGCTACTTATCTCATCCTAAGGCAGACATCTGAAACAGGTCAGATGGAGCACCCTGTAAAAATGTCAGTGTATCTCCGCTGGCCATATGGGGAAGTGTGACAGAGCAGGTCAGCCTAAGATGTCCATACTGTACACCTCTAAAATGAGGTAAGTTGAACCCCACTCAAAGAAGCCATTGTTTTCATGTGAATATCATGAAACCCTTGCTGAGCTGTCAAGAAAAGCAAACAAATTTTCCTGGGGACTCACCCTGAGGGTTATTGACCGAGGTGGTTTCTGAGGAGGATCTTCGTGAAGCCTGTCTCCCAAAGATGCCAGAACACGCTTCCGGTGGCCAATCAAGCTAATTTTTAAGACCTGAAATAACATCAAAAAGACATCATTAAGAGAGCACACGGCAATCATTAAATGAAGATCCATTCAGATCGAAGCCATTTTCTCTTTAAACCTTTTAACAAGTTAGTCCTCTAGACAGGCTGAGCAGACTGCGAGCTGTGCGAGGCAAACAATCAGCAGAGAAAATGAGAGGTGAGATCAGAATAAAAACCCTGCAAAATGAAGGAAGAAACTAGAGCATGCATAGATGTGGAAAACTGAAAAAAAAACAGACTCAAAAATGAGTAAAGCGGAAACAAAAATGAAATTAAGGCAGAAGAGCAGGAAGGAAAAAAGGGAAGGGGCTGAGAAGACTGGAGAAGGAAATGTAGAGGTGCATGCAAACAGTGAGTGATGAGGATTAAAGTGATTCATGGGATGGATGAGGAAAAGAGAAACAGCCAGTGAATGCTTAGAGGGGGCAAGAAGGGAAAAAAGGAATTATACAATGAATAAATGTTACCACTTTTAAATCTATTCACCATGACTATGTTGCTAGAAAAGGGTTAAAACGGGAAGATTTGGCAGAGGAGGAGGGAATAGTTTTGCTCAAAGTGACCTTGCAGCTGGGAATGCTAAAAACGTTGGTGTGGGGAAACTCCATTTATTATGCCTAATGTTGTTCATCCTCTGCCTGTTTTGAGAAGCAGAATTCCTGTGGAGAGAGAACACACTCTCACAGACATGGGGGAAGCCTTGTTATGGAGAGGCAGGAGCCCTCCCCTCTCCTGCTGCCTGCTAGAATGGAGCCACATCCCAAAATAAATCTGCTCTTTGCATTTCAGCTGTGGTTGGGTGGTTGCCCTTGGATACCTGCATGTGTAGATTCACACACACAGGTAATCTCCAACCAGCTCATCCAGTTTGCATTATCATGTAGAACCATCCCCGTGTAAGAAACACAGGGTGGACGAACTTTGCCCTGAAGTTCTATCACTTTTATCAGATGCAATGAAAAAAAATCTCTGTTGCACAGAAACGTGTCCATCAGTGGATACGTTCACACACCTCACACTTGTCCAAACTCCAAGACAGCTGCCAAGAAGTTGCCCCAAATTTACTGCAACTACTCCTCATTTGTGATTTCTCTGCCTCAGACAAAACCACCAATGCTCTCAGGAAAACAGGGAGAGCAGAAGCAGCGAGTTGGAAATTTTAAGTATTAGTGGGAAAAAACCAGTATTTCAGTGCTGTTCTTTAATGGCTGCAACGGCTGTAGTGTAAAGAGCGTAAAGCAGCGCTAATTGTAGCAGCAAGCCTCGGCTCTGCAAACAGCAGTGTCCTTATGTAACTCTTCCAGACTGTACATGTGGTTTCATACTCTAGAGCTGCCTCCATTCCCTCTCAGAAAACAGTACTTCCCACTATATTTAGGACCACCGTGTGTCAACACCCTTCAGCTGAGTGGAAGTTCTCGCTCAGCCTAGAAAAAGTAATAGTCCCCCAAAAAAACTGGAAATGCTAAATCTTACATGAACAACTACCTCAGCTTCAGCAGTAGCACTGAGAGCTGCAATTCACGAGAACAAACAAAACCCAAACCCCAGCAACTCCCCCACTACATCTCCTAGATCCAATATCTCAAAACACGGTACAGCAGCACGCTGTCATTATTCTGGCATCCATGTCTACCCATCCATTTTCCTGCCTAACCACGTGCACATGAACTCATCCACGCTTCCTCCGTCGGATGTCTCTGTGCTATCTGATCCTGTCGAACATCAATAACCCCCCTTCTGCCCGCATCTACCAAGTGGTGCGCTATGACACGGAGCAGATGGAGGCCTTCCTCCGAGACGCAGCTTCCAGGGGTGTTGCAGACCCTGCAGCTCAGCAGCACACACAAGCTGCAGTCCCACAAACCGCCCTGCTATGTGCTATCCTTCCAGCCTAAATCTAGAGAAGCACGAGTGAAGCTGAGATAATGCAGCGCACAGAGAAATGCCCGAGGCGTGCAGGAGACTTAGTTATGTATTCAGTTTACACTGAGTGTTAAACAGAAGGGTGCACAGTTTATCTCCGTATTTAACTATATGAAACACGTGAATGAACTACAGCTGCTCTAAGCATTACTGAAGGAATGCACTTCAGTGAACTCGCTTCTTTCATGATGCTTCCCCATCAACAAGAGCATTTATCCAGAGATTTTTAAGCCAAGCTAAAGTTCTTTGGGTTGTTTCAAGGTCCTCGGCACTCTGACTGCCTTACTAGCTGTATCAAACCACACAAAGCAATTCTCTCTGACTTCACAGAGCTGTTGAACAACAGGAGAGAAAAGGACATGAGTCTTGAGGGACTGCACACGTACGAGATCAGCAGACAGGTCTAAATGACTAAATTATTCCGAAAACTGTTCTCAATTTGAAAGTTATACAGATCTTTAAACACCATAGGCACTGCTGAGCTTACTCCATGGTTTTTTTTCCTAATATAACGGTGGTCACCCCAAACGTGAACAGGAAGGATTTAAAGATGCAACCTACAGAAACACACGGTCCTCAGTCAACAGGCAGCTGCATCCCAGTCTCATCTGGAGCACGCACTCCATTAACTGAAGACAGCTGCATTCTTCTGGAAATGACTCCCTAGCAATTTTCTTATTTGGAAAACCTGCTTCGCAACCTACAAACGCAACATACTGTTTTCTGAAACACTTCTATATTTGAGTTATAAGGGTTTAACAAATATCCTGAAACTCTGGAAACTCATTCTGTGACGGATTATCCTTGACAGTATTTATAAAAAATGTCAAATATCACAAATACAGGTCAACAGTGTGGAATGGTACAGTGGCCTAAAGCAGCACCACACAAATGTGTTCATGTTGTACATCAGGTGACCATTAAAAGTCTTACCCTTACACAGCCCACAAGTTAGCTTTCCTGGTACATAATTTCTACATATCAGGTAACAGTGAACACCACAGCACCGAACTAACACTGAACTGGGACAGCCAGTACAGTGCACCTCAGTGTCATGCAGGGAAGCATTTTGTCAAATGGATTGTAGCCCACTTACCACAACGAAACGGGTTTTGCAGTGTGGCTGCAGGAACGAGCAACAACGTTGTCAAACCGTTCAGAGCAGCTTAAGGCCCTCCAATAAAATAAGCATTGTATTTCATTACTGGGACAAAAGGAAAGGAAAAGAAACACGTACACGACATGCTTCTTTCCACGCTGACAGCAGGATATCTGAGACAAAAATGATGCTACTCCATTTGATATATGTGATGTCGCAATACCATTAAAAGAGAATGGGGCAAGTCATTCGTCCGAAGAACTGATACATGCACAAAAATTTGATCTTATTTTTACTTCTGTACTCTGCAATCATTAGCATACAAAATGAAATTCCACTAGGAAATGGAAGAAATCCACAAACATAACCAATGTAACACTTTGCATTTAGATCTCTGGCTTAGTTGACAGATGTGTCAAAAAACACACGTAGCCCTATAAGTCCCTGATGACTGTGTATGTGCAGATGCTGGAATTAACAAGTTATTCCACCTAAAAATGAGCAATATTTCTGCAACATTCTTCTGCCTGATCTTTTCTTCTAATTGAATAATAATACCCTATACTGTATGATTCTACTTTTTTTCTTTGTCGGAATATTGCAAAGATTTCTGAAATTCAAGACATCAATTCTCTTTCTTTTGGAATAATCTGAAAAGTTAATATATGGGCTAAAATTAATATCATAATAGCACAAGAGGTCTGGTCTAAACGTGTAGCAGCAATCAGACACTAGGAACGAGCTACAAAGTAGAAACTTATAGAGTGATCAGAATAGTGCTAGTGATTCTCTGGTAGCAGCATCAGGCACCAGAATTGAAGGAAAAACGGTAAGTGCAAGCCAAAAAAGTGGGAACTTCCTATTTCTGCAAGAAAACAGCCCCAAACACTTGCTAAAATCGGTATTATTAACCATTTTACTGCTGATCATATTGGAATAAACTCCAAGCTATCTGGAATTACAGGTAAAGGATACATTTGATTATTACCCCTCTCCTGCCACAATGCAACCCCACAGGGCTGACCCTAAAGCGTGGCAGTGCCCAGAATACCCAGGAAGTGAGCCCAGATCAACCGTACAGCTCACCTGACCCATGGGACTGGTTTAAATGAAAATTTGAAAAAGGACTAAACACACTTGCTGTATAAATTCTCAGCATCAATTTTACAAGTCCTATCCATATAACTCCTGCCAGTGTTAACAGTTAAAACAAATATACAATCAAAACCCACCAAACAAACAAAAAAGGTCGAAAAATTCAACATTCCCCATACTGACACAAGATTACTTGGTGTAATAATTGGTATATGTTGAAAATTAAATAGGCCCAAGTCAGTTTAAACTCAGAGGGTGGGTTTATATTACATATTAAAAATAAATTCTTTACAGTGAGGATGGTGAGGAACTGAAACAGGTTGCCCAGAAAAGTCGTGGATGTCCTATCCCTGGAAGTGTTCAAGGCCAGGTTGGAGGAGGCTCTGAGCAGCCTGGCCTGGTGGCAGGGGGCTTGGAACAAGGTGCTCTTGAAGGTCCCTTCCAACCCAAACCACTCTGTGATTCTGTCACACTGAATGCCCAGTGGCTTTACCAATACCAGACAAAGCCAAACCCAGTCACAACAAATCAGACTTCTACTTCATTTTTCACGTCGGATACTTGACGCTCTTTTTCAGCACATGGGGACACAGAAGCACCAAGGCATCCTGGTGGTCAGAGGCCTGCTGCAACTCCTCTGGAGTCCACAACTGCACGGGAAGCAAGTGTTTATTGTGCCTATGAACACACTTGTAAGGGACTCATTATGTCATATCATAATGATTTCATATCATAAGGAAACGAAACACGCGTCGCAATCCTCTGGAATTCATTACCCAACTGGAAACAGACGCCAGCTGTCTCGGTGACAGCACTTCACAAAGGCCCATGGCTGTCTCCCAGGTCCCACTTCTGCAAGTTATCGCGAGGAACTGCTGTTTGTTTGGTCCCCTATCACGCAAATAAATAACTGAAATTCAGATTTCCATCTAAGGGCGCTGAGAAAGCAAAGGCCAAGAGTGTTCTCCGAGTAAAGGGGTGTTACAGTGCTGCTCAGCCATCGCCACCCCAGGTCTGACTGAGGCAGGTGAGAATTCATCATTTTGTGAAGAGGTTCTCAGGACGCACTTTGGCACTACCAAGGCTGATGGAATGTTTGTCCTGACTTGGCCAGACAAGTCATTTTTGCCATTAAAGTGTTTTCCGAATTCTCATTAGTTTAAGAATTGGCTGACTGAAAATATCAGTTGCTAGTACTTTTGGCTCCACTGAAGATAAAAATAGTAACTGTAATTTCATGCTTGTAATCAATAACCATTAATATTTCAGGGAAAAAATATCAATTTAGTATTTCTTTTAAAAAGCTCAGGAAAATGCAGTGAAATAAGACCTGGCCAAAACTGAGACCTGGCCACTTTGCCTCCTGAGGATGTGTCTCAGGCTACGTGCTGAACTGTTTTTTAAAAACAATTTTTAAATTAAGAAGTTAAATGCATGGCCTCTTAAGAAATAAGTCACAGTTCAATCATCTTACAAGGCTCTGATGTAATGACAAATGTAACATATGGGCATTTTTATCACATTAGTCTCAAGCCCCCATAAATCAGAAATCCTAAACATCTCTTATACACACAAACACCAAGATTGTTACAATAATGGTCGCCCGTTCTAAGAGACAAAGATGAAAATATTATTTATGTGAAAAATGGCAAGCACTAAGCTGGTCTGTACACAAAGGGAAACATTCCATTTTCACAGGAAGTAAGAAGTAAAAATATGAGACAATTTGAAAGGTGGAACACATTTCCAAATGGTGTCCTAGCAGACAGACATTCCCTCTGCTGAGGATCTGCATTTCCACCTGTGTGTTGAGCTTATGATAGGTCCAGTGACTGGTTCAGATCAGAGCTGAAGAAGGTGTGGTCACAGAGACCAGGAGTACTTCCTCCCTGAGGTCTTCAGTGTTAATCATACAGCACTACAAGAGAGCAATTCCGATACCAAATATGTTATCCCACAGTATTTTGCAGGATTACTTACACGGCAGATAAATTATAATTAAAGTTACTGGTACTACAACACATTTCGTAATGAGCTAATAATTTATTTATCTATTTTTAATAGGCAATTATCAGCAAAGCACATTAATCTGTACACAAGCGTGAAATATGGCTCATGTAATGAGAAATAAGAGATAAAATAAAAATCTCTAACGAAAATTTTAATAGCTTTAAGATTGATCCTTTTTTTATTCTGATTTTGATTCAATTCCATTGAAGACTTAATTCCAAGCAAAAGGAAAAAAACCCAAACATTCAAGCCCATTTAGAGAATGGGACATTTCTCTACTAAATAAATAGCTTTTTCTTAAAGCCTTCTAATAACATAGAGTAACGAAAGTTTTTACTCCAAGCCATTCACCGCTTGGACCAAAAACGCAGATTACTCTAGCTCACAGTCATAACCAAGGCTGTCATGAAAAGGTAATCTCTGTAGTATGTGAATAGTATCAGTTAACTATAAAGACATTAAACGTATCAGAATTGAAAATAAATTATTTACTTCTATATCATGCAATTATATTGTCTGACAAAAATTGCAGCCAAAATAGTGAAAAGCCCAAGATGGTGTTAAGTATCTCCTCCTATTATCACAGTTTAATGAAAGTCCCTCTATGTGTTTTGGTTTGTTTTTTAAATCATCAACACTCTTGAGATATACAATGACTGCAGAAAGACTGTCTTCAACTCACAGAAAGAAATTCCAAACACTGGAGAGAAGAACCTGGACTGAGGATCAAAAGTAATGTTGTTCAGAAATGCTATTCAGAACACATTTAGCTTCTTAGTATATTTGCTGGTTACCAGATGTATGCATGAAGACCTAATTATTTCTGCATCACAATGCGTTACTGCTCTACTGCTAACTTTAATATTTACCCACTTTTAAGGGGAAGAGCTGTGGAAGTATCATAATGATAAAAATCTGAGAAGTGTTCGTAGGCTTTCCTGCAAGAGCCATCACTGGTAATGTCAGTAATCTACTACCGTGAACTGACAGCGTGATGCTAAGGCCACAACCCATTCCAATTCACTGCCAAAATACAGGTGAATTGTCCTATAAATCTCATGAAAACTGCACAGAACTGCTTCCTTAGATGCAGAAAGAAATACCAGGGTTTGGTTCAACAGGAGGTGTTCAGGGCTGCAGAGTGGGAACAGCTGCAGCAGAGCAACCTCCCAGGGATCTCACTCCTGGGATCCCATCCACTCCAAAAACGGACCTGCGAGGTGGGCAGGGAGCAGCTCTCTGTCTGGCCAGCCCCTCATCTCCTTTGTTCCTTGATCACAGAAACGCAAACACTGGCACAAGTAAATGGGCTGGCAAGTACACCCAGAGATGGAGGAAAGAGGAAGGGGTGCAAATCTCATTTTCAGCAGCTGCTCGTGCTCACAGCAGCACAAGCCAAACATGAGATGAACCCCCTACAGTGAAACTGAAGCTTCTTTCACAACAGACCACCCAAAAGAAGAGGGCAGCTGGGATTAACAAAAAAAAAAAAAATAAAATCTGTAAAGAGCCATAAAGCAAATGCTTTAACACAAACTGTGGTCCATGAGCCCATGCAAGTCAGCACTCAGCAGATCCTGTCTTAACAGCAATCAGCGTGGACTCGCCCTACTGCAGAGGGGCTGCTTAGCCCCGGCCATACCATTGTCATTGACAGCACTCGGCCCACTGGAGGGAGCAAAACACATTTTGTGACATGCTGGCAATAGGCAGCACTAACTTTATTTTCGGGCACCATGTGTTATGCCGTCAGGAATGTCACCGCTATCAAGGTCTTAATTTCATTAATTTACAGAAATACGCATCTACATATATATGATATAAAGAGGGTCCTCAATTATGGTTCTACCTGCACTGCAGCAGCAGCCTGCTGACCAATTTCATCACTTTTCTTTCAGCAAGGACACTTCCTAGAAAAATAAACTTTGAATAACTGATAAACTCAATATATCAAACTGGCTATATATAAAATGATAAACTCAGGTTATGTTGTGACATACAACCTTAGCATAAAAATAATTAATAAAAAAATTCTCCATCTAATTATTTTTCCAGACATCTTTTACTGTCTCGGTTTGTAATCTTTGCTCATTAAGCAATTATTGAATTAAATCCCACATTTCACACTCCCATCCACCTTCATCCACCTCATCCTTTAACACCCAGTGGAAGAAGCTACCAATTCACCTCAACTCCAGCTACAGTAATGTACAGTTTTCTTTCGGGTAGTCTGACTGATCAGCCTGCTTTAAATAAATTCAGAGAAATTTTGACTAACCTACATTAGGTTAGGATCGTGATGTTGCTTGTCAGATTCTTAACCCCAAATCTCGTACATTTTCCAAATACACGATAAGACTTTTAAAAAAGCTATTAGCTCTCCCTTATATCCTGGCTTTGTTCATATCCCTAATGCTGTCATGATGGTATCAGTGATAGTCCTTATCTTAAATAAAGGCAGTGGCCACCATGGCAGAGCAGAATCACACATCACAGGCAGAGCCAGCACCATCCTGTACTTTGACTCTTAATCTGTGAGGAGGAAGCACCGTGGGTGGGAAGGAACAGGCTCTATAAGCACAGCAGGATGGCTGGATTAACTCTGCCAGGGGCAGCAAGGGGACAGCAAAAGCATTTCTCAAAATATCTTTTTCTTTCATGCTTTGAGGTAAGAGCAGGAAGAAATACCATCAAAAAGTGGGGTTACAAAGGGATACAAATAAAGTGCAAAAATATTCATCCGTCAATAGCTCAAGTAAGTTCTTCCCATGTGGCTCTGAGCAACACAACGAATTCCAGCAGAAAAGATTATTGTCTGCGTGATTCGAGAGAAACTGCAACCACAAGGCAGTTCAGATCATACAGATCTTCTTATGCAGATTCCTTCATTAAACATTCAACATTAGTCTGGCTTAAGGAAGAAACATTTTTGTACATAACCAAATTAGAACAAAGCAAGATGTACTGAAGAGCTCTCCAAACACGGGGCTGATTTTGTACTACGGTTAACAAAAAAAGATAAAGCGAACTCCATATTAACAGTGAAAACTGGCAAAGTTTTGGTCATCCCAAACTTCTTGTCCTTAAAGTTATTTTATAAATTAAAAAGAATAGAGATGGCTGGTTTTGAATCTGCAGTTTGGGCAGATCCATTATTAATGAAGAATCCTGGCAAAACCCACCAGTGAATGGGTTGTCATGGGAAAGGCTTTCTTGCTATAAATTCTATTTGAATTTTCTCAGTGAGAAGGGCTGTACAGGACTGACTCCTCATACAGGGTAGTGCAGCATGTTTTCTACATCTCCACTCTTTCTCCTTTTTTTCTCTTCAGCCTTACCAAAACTTCCTGGAAAAGGAGAGCTCTCTTCAAAGGGAGGATAAGCCCCATCTCCATGGCTCAGGCTTTGATTTTCTTGTTCTTTATCTTAACCCCATCCAACCCCTACAACAAAGTCAAAAGAAGGAAAGACAGTTCCAAGGGTTCCATTCCCCACCCTTCCCATCAGCAGCAGCAACACCAGCAGATCCTTATTTTGCAGAGTGTTGCATGAGGGGATGTTTGGACCAGCACGGTACCGAAATGACTTCCCAAACCTGTGGGTTCAGCTAACTACCAGCAGGACAGTTGCCCCATGTTGCAAGAAGGCAGAGGCCCTGAATCACATCTGCAATGATTTCCAAACCACACTGCATGCTGTCAAGAATATCCCCAATCTCTAGTCACGTCTTTTTATAATCCTAAATATCCTAATTCAGCAAATATCTTGGCAGTGCTGGCTTAAACTTAGCACTGACAGGCTAACAGTGGCTCTCATCATCTCAGAGGTTTTTTCCTACCTAAATGATCCTATGATTATAAAGATCCTTAACCCAACAACTAACCCCTCTGATTCTTGAATTATGGTTTTCGTTAATATTTCACCTAAACGGTCACTTTTGTATCTCGTGTTCTGTCCTCACTGATTTACGAAAATAATTCATGATTATGGACAGTTTTACTTTCTTCTGCAAGTCATTTATCATAACATACACACAATTTTGCCAAACTCTTCTACCAGGAATAGGAATTTGTTTTCTTCTCCTAGTTTGTTTTAAGTGGACATAAAGAATACAATGTACAAACACATTAACCCAGGTGAAATATGAAAGGAATCACTCTAGGGAACAGAAATCTACAAGTTTTTATACGCACCCCTCTTGCTACTATGCACAACATTCATATATCACTGTCCTTTTTTTGTGTTCTGTTGTTGACTGATGTTCAGTCAAATATCCAGTAGCTCTCGTCCTCCCGCCCAAATTATTCCCCCTGTAGTGCTGTTCAGTGATATACTCAGAGCTCATTATATTCTCTCATGTGATCCGTACTTTCAAAATAAATCACTTTCACATTTCTTCAATTAAATCTTATATAACTGACTCAGCCCATTTATGCATTATGAAGATCATACTCTATTTTAATCCTGTTTTACAAATGTTACTACAATGTTAAATAATCGCCCTTCAGATCGGTAATAATGCCATGAAAATCCACATTTGTTTGGCATGACAGGTTTTGCTAGAGCAAAAAAAAGAGATTAGTTTATATGTACATTTATATCTCTTAATTTCTAGTATTAGGTATAATAGCCAGAGGCATTATTGTGAAGCCAACTAAATTTCTATAGCATCTTGTCACAAACGTGCACTACAGCACAGAAAACATTAACTCACTACAACATAAGAAATCCTCTCATGAACATTTTACGCCAAACCACCACAAGAACTGTGATTAATAATAAATCAGAAGAGTAGATTTATATGAATAACAAGCACAGAGAAAAAAAACATTCTTCTTATGGACAATTAGATGATAATGTAACCTACATATTTGCTATGTGCTAATATGTAGCCACCTGGGGTATCTTGACATGACTTACTTAGACTTCAAATGTGTTTCTGAGTTGTACGAGAGAATTAAATAACATTTTTGGCTTTCCAAATTAGTCCGTAAGCCTAAATTTAGTCACTGTTAATTAAGTATAGTTTTACAAAGTCTACTATTCAAGCATACATCTCATTTATGTGGGTTCTTTTTTAAATTCTTCCTGTATTTGTGATCCAGATCTGGATCCAGAAAAGTGTAAGCCTCTTCTCATTTTAAGAATCCTCACATTTAAACCTACTTGTTTCTGCTGTAATATGAGCTTTTGATTAATAAAATATTTTCCATTCATAGTTTGTGTCCATATTTTCTTCTCAAACAGATTTTTCACACATACTCAATTGCAAAAGCAAACCAAAAGCGAGACCTTGTACAGGCCAGGCATTCCTTTGTACCCATGCTCAGGGAAAGCAAACAAATCACAAAACAACCACCGTGTGCAAATCATAAATGAAAAGATGGTGAGAGACACCACGAGCTCCAACTACGTGCTAACTGTACAAGGAATTGTATCTGCTGAGAACTTAAAATGCAAATGTTAGGTTTTGTTAATCTGCTTCTTAACTGCAGATACAACCAACGCAAGCTCCTGAAATAATAAGGCAAAATGAGAATTTGGAACCTACGAGAGATAAAATGAGTGCCAGAATTTTAAGAGGATGAATAACAAGGGAGAAGAATAGGAAGACCAGAAAATGGGTCATTATAGTAATCAGATGAGAAATAGCTAATGGAAGGATTAACATTTTACAATAAAATTAAAAAGCAACTATTTGAAGGATATCAGCAGGTGACATCAGAAGGCATTTGTGATAACCAGAGTAGATTATTTTATCTGTCTCTTCTGGCTGTTTGGATAACTTTCCTATCTTCTTCTTTGCAAATTCAACTTCCTTCCCTCTGCTCTCTCAACCCCTCTCTTCACGTCTTATTTTCAGCTCAACAGACCCCAAACTAATTTTCCCTTGCAGCTTTCCTCTAGATCCCCTTTATTTCTTTACCACCCATCACCCGTGACTCAGCTCAGCAATTTAATCTGCATTTGCAACTGTATTCCCACCTCATGCAGCTGACCACTGCGGAGGTGACAGGGAGAAATGACAGCAAAAGAATGAGCAAAGACTGCCTGACCAGTCAATGAGGCAAAAAGTCCATGGAAAAATGGAAAGGAAGCAGCTGGATTAATAGTAAAATCAGATTTGATTTAGTGACATCTGCTTTCCTGCACAAGCAGTGAAATAACCATGCAATAAACATTTTTTCTGTATGTTTAATGCCTATTATATAGGTTCTGTACGGGATAACCACTCGAGGCTGCAGAAAAAGACTGCCTCATTCTTAGCAAGCTCTGTCCTTATTCTGCAACTCTAGGATACCGTGGAAATGAAGAGAACAAACACCCACACGCGTTTCTATTCTTTCGTGGTCTGCGCAGTCTTGTGCACAAATGGTGCTGCGAGGAGCGCTGCAACCACCTCCACTCATCAGCTGTGACCCAGGAGGACTCACTTTACTACCACACATTGTATGATTGCTTAATTCTTTACTGAGATAAAACATACAAAGAACACAGTGTTTTACCAAGAGGAAGCGTTTTGCAGAATGCCTGGCTGTTCAGTAACGTTTTGAATAAAGAACTGGTTTTGTGGACATGGGCTCCTGCTAAGAATTATTATTGGTATAAAATTGTTCATCTAATTCTTAGCTACTTAAAATCCCATGAAATTTCTTCACCGGGATACATTTTCTTACTGTCTAAACCAAAAATAATTACTGTGTCATGATGCAAGAGATACTTAGAAAATATCAAAATTTACTCCTGTATGTTACCATCGCATCATGTTGATAAAAAATTTCATAAGCCCCTAAGAAAAGGCACGTATATTAAAATCATCTAGGGTCATCTTCAGTAATTTACAAGCTTCAGCGGTTCAGAATTTCATATTTTTAAGAAAATATGGCATGTGTCTGTATCAGCAAGTTTCATCCCTCATTATCCATCTCCCTCCTACACCTTTCTAGTACAAAAACTCCTTTTGCTTGCTGACAGAATACTAATTTGGCTTCATTTAAATGCTAAAGCAATGTAGTCCAGCTATCTCACTTAAAACACGTGTAAAGCCGTGAAACAATTGACAGGCACAACGAAGAGAGTCTACCATAAGATTTACATGGAATTATTTTTCAATAGGCACTAAAAAGCCAAAAGCTTATATACTAGCCATCATTTTTTTACCCCACATAAATCTCTTTAAATCAGGGAAGGGAAAAGGGTAGTATTTACCTCACAGCTCACCACTTCATATGACCTGCTAAGATTAAAGGCCAGGTGATGTACACCCAGAAAATACATATATATATATAAATATATATATATATATATACACGTATATATAGGTTTCTCTTTGTGTAAGGGCAGTCACTTATTCTTTTAACTTCTACCACATTTTTATTCTGTGTGTGTGATAAGAAAATGTGCATTAACAAAGCCTGCATCAAAAATAAATCGAGGGCAGGAAGAATTTCCATATATGAAGAGTACAAGAACTCTAAATACAGAGCGCTCTGTG
This sequence comes from Dasyornis broadbenti, assembly GCA_013397935.1. Classification (NCBI taxonomy): domain Eukaryota; kingdom Metazoa; phylum Chordata; class Aves; order Passeriformes; family Dasyornithidae; genus Dasyornis; species Dasyornis broadbenti. The sequence continues at coordinate 1,568,719 of VZRN01002121.1, forward strand.
GATGAGACCTCGGCTGGTATCCCTCACATGCATTGACAAATCACTCAGAACACCCTCCTCATAAAGGCATACAATTTTTTAAGGCATAAAATGGAAAGTATAACGAATCTCGCATTGGCATGATTGATTGAGTTGATTCCACATCCTTGGTGTGCAAGTGTGTGGGGTTTAAATAAATATACCCACTCTTAAGTAAAAATGCTAGATGTGTGTTACCATCTTTGAGCACACACAATGGCTAGGAAGCAGGAAAGAAAAATGTGCAGGAGACCCCTCACACAACGTGCCTGAGAAACAGAGACCACCAAAGACTGGATTTGAGCAGCATCAGTCTGCTCCAGGTCAGAGCAAACTGGGAGCCAAGCCTCATATTTCTGGGGTATGCAACTGAGCAATTACTCATTCAGATGTTCCCACAGAGGCTCACACAATCTATTTTAAGTTCCAACTCAAGGCAGCTTCCCCCATCCCAAACAAAAATGCAGACACAAGCTACTGTGCTAAAATGTTCCTCACAACAGCGGAGAAGATACATGGACAAGTGAGACAGCAAAACCTGATCAAGTTTACAACTGAGATTAAGATGAGTGGAAAAACCTTTTCTCTCTAACCTCTCTAATTCTGAAAGGTTAAAAATACTCCAGAGATTTATCAGCAGAAGAGTCACTAGGAAAAATAATTTCTTTCAGAGGGGAAATGTAATTTTTGTTGTGTAGATTGCAAGAAGACAAGAACTGTTGTTGGACACTTCTGTATTTCTAGATACAATCATCTCACTTACAGTTCAGTATTTTAAAGAAACGAAAATGTGGAAGACCTGATTGCAGTTCTAAACCTGCTTTGTGCAACAAGACCAATGCAAGACTGACTTAAGAAGCTGACCCATATACTGAAAAATAGGATCTAAAATTAAATGGGAAAATGTACATCATTATTTTAACCTAGCCCAAAGTTGCACAGCTAAATCTCTGTGCAGCACACTGAAAAGTTATCTATACACTGCAGATTATTATGCACTCAGTGAACACCCATTTAAATCATTTTTGCTATGTTAGTGGCATTGAATTTTTCACGCATTTTAAAGTTGGATAAACGGTTAAGAAAATAATTCAATAGGTCAGGCATTTCATTAACTTAAATATTAACAACAAAATCCTCCAAGCAGAATCAAAATGCTTTTTTTTTTTAATTTTTATGCCCTTGCCTGCAGACCCATGCACTTCTTCCAGGGCAGGAGAACCCGGTGAGAAGCCTTCTCAGCTTGCTGCAAGTACCAGGGTGCTGGACATCTGGGGCTGCACAACCTGAATTCCCCGTAGCAACTGCTCATGTTTAGATCCCAGCTAACACACACTTTGTCTTCTGTCTAGATTTACACTTATGTTCTCGGTCCAAGGCGCCCTGCTCCCACAGGAACATTGGCTGTGGAAGAATCTCTAAATGTACACCGAGTATCAGCTTGACACTGTTCAATAACAAAGCATCCATGCACTGGAACTTTGAAAGTATCTGAAATATTTTCCACAAGTTTATAAATTAGCTGCCTGCAATGATCCAATGCCAGTGAAAGATTCTCTTCAAACGCCACGTATCGGTAACAAGGATGAGAACCTGGTTTTCTTCATGTAAGTGTCAAAATACCATTGACTGGAATGAAGCCAGCGTCTCGCCTGGACATGCTGTACTCCAATAAAATAGGGATTACACTGCATTGCAGAACTGAAAAGCATGGGTACAGTTAAAATGAAACGGTAGAATGAAAGCTGACTGCGTAAAAATAGTATTTTCTTATTCAGCACACCTACCCTACAAACATATTCAATCTCATAGCTGCTTATACTCAGAGTAGAAAAACACCCTAGGATTAATCTTTATTTCAATTTCGGAGGTGGCACAGTTATGGTGAGAGCAAGCAGATCCTGTCTATTGCCTTTTACTCTTGTGATTTCATCACGAGTCTCAACAAAGTCTATCTTCCAAAATCACAAACTTTTGAATCTCAGCTTTTGTTAGGAAGACAAACGTGCAAGTCCCATGACTGCATGAACAGTTTTGAATTATGACTTTTTTTTCCCTGTGGTATCTGAAGCCCTGAGGTTGACCAGTTTTTCATCATGTAGATAATCACTAATCAAAGGACAACTGAACTTCCAAATTCTACACACAGGAACAGTCTGCCCAAGCTGGAGCAGCCCTAACTGTAAATTGCCACCTTACTACTGCGCAAGGGCAAGAAAGAAGCCTTACAGACACCAAATTAGACTTCCAGGCAACACGCGTATTCCAGTTAAGAGAAACCTCCTATTTCCAAACTTGACATCGTTTTCCTTGTGGTTCATAGGACAAAATGAACAGGGCACTTTGTTACCCTTCCCTAAATCTTCAGCTCTTCACAACACTGGTTTGCGAAAGATTCTAACTTTCACTTCAGTAAAATGAATTTCGAGCCTCTGAGGGATGCAAAGAGAAGCCTGGACACGAGTGTAATCAAGCTACAAAACTCCAAACCCACACGCAAAGGTGAGAGAAGTTATCACCCCCCGGGTGTGCTCTGTAAAGGACACTGCTGGAAGTGCCAATCCCCTCCTGCCGATCCAGCGTGTAAAACTGAGGCAATCTGAGACGAGCTGGGGACAACCTGCAGCTCTGATGTGCTTCTCCCTCCTCTAGAGGAACTCTGCCCAGGCTGTTGGTGGTAAGAAAGAGCCCCAGATCAGCTCATCCCAGTCACAACATTAGTGATAAGCTAGGATAAAATGCGGATGTTAGCAGCCTTTACTAACAGCTGCTCTTGATCCTGTTATTGCCAACTCTCAACGCTTCCAGGCTGCTTTGTTAACACCCATGGTTTACTGCAGCCCAAGCTTACAAGGATCTTGGGTCTCAAGAAGAATGATAGCCATGGTGAAATGAAGAGAGCTGGATGTATCCCATTTGGTAGGATTTGTCCTTGCATTTCAGGCATCCAGAACTTCTATCACTCCACGGTAAAGTACAAGAGAAGACACGGGCCAGCAAGATGAAATGCGGAAGGGCAGTAAACTGAACATCAAATGAGTTTGGAACTGGAGAGCAGGGAGCAAAGTACATGTGCTCAGACATGGCCTCCTGCTTCATTAGATAAATAAGAACAGGCTAGAGCAAGGTGATTTAAGAAGAAAAATATATGACACAGTGTGTTTTATCTCACAGCATGCTAAAAAATGATTAAAGAAATGTGAAGAAGAATAAAAGACTTCCTCTTTGAGCTTTACTTTCAAATACAGCAATATAGCACAGAACCATTCTGATATGTGGCTGTGTGCATCACTTCTGTGTCTATTATCTGGCTTCTTAGAAAAATGAAATCCAAACCTACACATTTTATCTTATAACAGCAGCACAGGTTTTGTAGAGTGAGAACTCACAAATGGGTAAAACACAAATTTAGCACAGTGAAAAACACAGTCCAAGCTCAGGGGTCTATTCTGTCCTCATAGCTTTTATACACTTGCAGTATTCTGGAAAGTTACGTAGAAGCATTAGGAGCAGAATAGACTACTGTGAAATGAGCTCACAAATTAAATTAGGAGAGGGAGAGAGCAATGAATAACTGAATCCCCTGGGCCAGAAGAATGCCATGCTGGAGTGTCACAGAAGGATATACAATGTGCGCTCCTGTGCACCCACTTTGCAGCGGACCCATGTAATTTATTAACCTGACAGCAATGCCATACATACCCACAGGCTCTTCCTAACCTCCCTCCTGCCCATCAGCAGGCTTCCACAGAGAACTGCCAAGGAGACTGACACAATGAAAATGCAGTCGTTTGGCTGCTTTTCAACCTTCTATATACCCTGGAGACACAAGGATTACTTATTATTAGCAATTAAGAAATTTAATCCACTATCCTACATTGCAGTATGATCAAGCTTTATTGTACTCTAGCGAGTCTTATCATAGTACAAACATCAGGTTATGGGACTGTTCTTTAATGCATTGACTTTAATTTTATATAGAGTCAACCTTCCCTGTTGCAATGCGGTCATTTGATTCTGTATTGTTGATGAGAGTGTGGCTCTTGAGTCTTTGAATAATGCAAGTGTATGTTTCCCTCAGTGCAGAGGGGGAAAAAAATACTAACTTGATTTCTCTTTCCTATTTTCTTTTGAACAAATGCAAACCTGAAGCACATGTGGATTAACTGATAAATTTAAAGCTACAGGTGAAACCCGGCATACTAATAGGAATGAAAACCACATCTTCGAGATCCTAACACCATGCCTTATTCATAAAATCATCCTGGATTTACTTGCTGTATCCATGCAATCAGAACGGGTGAAATAAGACCATTAAAAAACATCTACTGTGTATGCAGTCTGGCCAGGCACTGTAAGAGGTGATTCACAGTCTTCACTCTCTGCAAGCCTGAAATCAGATGTTCCACACTATTTTCTTATAGTGGTCTTTGTTCTCATTAACCACTGATGGTATTTATGAAGGTAACAACCTTCTTTCGCATGGGCTGCTAGTTTAAAGCGAAAAATTATTATGGCTACATAATACGCATCGCATTTACTGATCAAAAGTATAAAGCAAATCCCAGTCAAGGATTGGCAAACGTTAATCCTTGTAAAAAAGTAAAATATCCCATGAAAAATACGTGAGAAAGCAGAAGTGAATTTCTAATGTAACCACCTATCGCATAACTCCGCTGCCTTCCATCCCAGGTAGAAGGGATATTTATCTGCCTCTGTCACTCATCACACAGTGACTTGTTTACAAGAGGCAACTGGTGATTGCCCAGTGCCACCAGGGGCATAAACAGCAGCACATTTTTCTATGGATTTTCATGTATGTCTCCACAATCCTTCCCCTGGCCCACAGCGGAACTCCTCCTTTCTCTGTACCTCTTTCTCTGTATTATTTTCAGCTTCCTCAGTCCTCACTGACATTTCAGCTTCCCACCATGGCTCTGCTACTTAACTGCACTTTTTTCTACACTCAGCAGTGCAAGCCACAATATCCCCGCCACAACAGGGTATGAAAAGGGTTCCATCTACTCACCTCCATGACAGTTGTGGGAATTTAATACCTTTGAAAGAAACCATTCTTCCAGCTCAAATGCCCAATTCACTTTGAAAGACCAACAGAATCACTGCAAGACCATACTTCTTTAGGTTAAAAAGTATTCTCCAAAAGGAAACTTTAATGGAGTAAATCAGTGACCATAAATGCTAAAGTACGTGTCTTTTAATAACACAGTTCAGAGCAAGAACATCCAATCTTGTTTCTTATGTAACGTCACATAACTGCAGTTATTTAATTACTGTTCACCTCATGAAATAAAAGGATCGTGCTACTCTTAATATTCCTTTGCTTGTAACAGAAAAGTTAAAGCACTCCAAATTTAGATTCAATTCTGTCCTTCTGCAACGATAAACACAAGTCAGCAAAACAAACGTAGGCTGTGCACTCGTGTTTACTTAAATGATATGACGTTCATGTAGAGTGAATGTCATTCCGTGCTCCTGTCAGAACAGTGATTAATGAAGCAACTGTCTCCAGTGATTCCTCTCACCTGAGCATCCAGAGTTTATACACAGCATTCTTTTGACGCAGACAGGAAAGAGAGATCTGGTGCTTAGGAACAGCAAGGATCAGATTGATTTCTGAGCTTGTAACGCATCTGTATTAACATATTAAAGTATCTTGAAATTAGAAAAATTCCAGTTCTTTGATGATTTATCCACAAAGGGAAGCATTTTTATCAAAATAGGTGATCTTTTATTCAGTGAAGAACCAAGTCGTCAACCTGGCTGTTCAAATGACAAAAACATCAGGCAGGCAAATGTTGTCCTCTGCCAGTCTCATCATTACTACAGGGGAATTTTCAACGGCAGTAAAACCAAACACAAAGCTCACTAAATCTGGGGAGTTAAGAAAGTCCTGTAGTCCATGTTAGCATGTCTCTGTGTGATGATGATGATGATCCAAGGGTTCTCTAGATGCTCCCAGTGCCAAGATAAATCAGCACCGAGCCCTAGCACGCTGCAGCTAGGTGCTGCCAGAAGGGGTGAAAATGAGGTGAGGGTGTTCAGACAGGCGGTGACCAACCCTGGATGCGTAAGTTTCCTTAATGCACAACTTTCACTTGATAGTACATGAAAATGTAAAAGAGAAAAAAAAAAAAATTATTTCCTCTAACACCAAGGTAACAGAATTTTATGTACTGAAGGCCTTATCCAGCAACGGCTCCAAATACCTTCTCCTTTCAATGATCTACAGAAGAGAACCATCCTTATCTGTCCTTTGGATTCATGCTGAAGCATAATTGCGGCTCTTTTTTCATTGCTGCAACCACGTTCTCTCATTTGTCCTGTTTTCCTTCAATTTCTTTTGATCTTCCACATTTATAGATACAGAAACAGTTTTCTAAATCCCATTCTTTTAAACTCTATTGCGCTTTGGCTTTTTTTTTTTCTTTCCTGCAACTTTTCGGGAAAGCCAGATACTGTGAGAGTGCCATTTTGCCTCGTTTTATTTATTCATTGTTTTTGCTGAAACGAAAGCCAGAAGATCAGGAATACTTTAGTTCTTAGCACACTGTCCAAGCCTGCAGCTATTTACTTATGAAATGATTATGTCGATGACTGTGTTAGAAGTCATTAGAGGTCTAAGGGAAAATGTCAAGCGTGATACAACACAAAAACTACAACAAACTGCAACGTTACCCACAGCTGCAAACACTCCTTAGCACAGGTGAGGCACATTAAGATCAACTTTGCGATCTCTTCTCTCCTGGTTTTGCCAGCCCATCAACTGTCCCTTATAGACTAACCTTGTTCTCCATCACGACTGATAAAAACACCGTTTTGTTTAAATTAAGACAGGATCTTGCTTCGCAAAAAAAAAAAAAAAAAAAAAAAAAAAACCACANAAAAACAAAAAAAAAAAAAAAAAAAAAAGTCCCAACAAACCGAAGAAACTCAATGATCAGGACTACAGATTAATAGCCTTTTTAAAGGTAAAACCACAAGGGTGAGAAAATCGGTATGAGTGGAGTGGAGGTGAACTGCAGCTTTCTGGAGCAGTATGTGAATATCTGGAACCAAAGCTGAAAGTCTAACAGGTAATCTTGTGGGTTAAAAAGATTTGCAGCTGCTAAAAACTGATTGACATTTAAAAAGTCAGTGTTTATCCAAAAACAGCAGAATTATACATGTGATTTACTATTAAACTTCAGTCCTTGTGAGGAAGAAAGGTGTCAAAAATTTAGGCAAGGGTGACTCAAATTGAAGCAGAGGGCCAGGCACTGATCTTTTGTCTCTGGTGACCAGTGACAGGACCCAAGGGAACAGCATGAAGCTGAGTCAGGAGAGGTTTCAGATTAGCTACCAGGAAAAGGTTCTTCACCCAGAGGGTGGCTGGGCACTGGAACAGGCTCCCCAGGGAGCACCGAGACTGACAGAGCTCAAGAAGTGTTCGGACAAGGCTCCCAAGCACAGGGTGTGACTCCTGGGGCTGGTCCTGTGCAGGGCCAGGAGCTGGACTTCGATGATCCACGTGGGTCCCTTCCTACCGAGGATACTCAAGGATTTTATGAGTCATAATAAAAAATGTTCAGCCATACCACGTTCACTAATTTGGCTGATGCTGAAGGCAACTTCTGAGTCAATATGGCTTCCACCACCCTGAAAGAACAACTGCTCTTCTTCAGCTTGATCACAGAAATGCTCCTCCGTGCACTCAAATAGCGTTCCTGCATCCCCAAGCACCGCTGAGACCTGGTTAATATATCTCACATAACAGACACGGATGAAGGCGTTTACCTGGCTAAGAGCAAGCTGACCGTAGATGCTCCCCTCTCACAAACAGCAGCACAACTAAACCAGATGCACAGCAGTGAAATTTTGGTCACGGACACAGCATCCAGCACCACCTAGTCACTCACTGTGCCAGCAGTGGCAGCAGGTGGCATTAGCATTTACCCTGAAGGCAACTGTGACCGTTCTGAATTTCCAGACTTGTGTGAGAAAGGAGGCAGTGGAGTGGCCTGGAGAACACCTGCCGATCTTCTTGGAGGCAGCACTGAGATGGCAGCCTGCCACAGGAAAGGAGCCAGCTTCTGCCCTGGTGACTGGCAGGCTTGGCCTTGATCCCTGGAGGAAAATGTATTGCTGCTGAAAAAGTAAGCCCGTCTGTGAAAGGCCAAAAAATAAAAAGTATGAATGGACAATTATAGCTACACCTTATAAATCCCCTTATTTTGGTACCACTTAACTCCTTGTTTTGTATCTGAAGGAACCCATTTTAAAACACTAGATAAATTATACAGATTCTGGTGCTTTACTACATAACTGGACTTTCTTAGTAATTAAGCATTTATTCTACACAGTAGAAGGAAATATTCGAATGAACTGATGATATATTTTTTCCATGGCATGGAGCGCATAAAAATAAGCAATTTCAATAATCATTATTACTGCTCCAGTATATATTAATACATTTCAGATAAATCATTGCCTCTACTATCAACTCAGCTACTGCTCCTGCAAATAAAGCAATACCTTGTTACCTAGCAACGAAGCAAGTCCTTGCTATGCTGCAAAAAAAAATACATAAAAAAGGAAATATATGTATTTCTATATTCCCTTCGTTTCATATTGAGAGAACATCCATAAAGAACGGAGAATAATCCACTCAAATGCCCTCAAATTCAATATTTAAATAAAATGTTTGATCATCCACATTTCATGAGTATTTTCAGAAGCTCGGTCTAGATTAAACATGGATAACCTCTCGCTGACAATATAATGTTCTTGCTATGTATTTCTTGGAATATTTTAATGCATACTTAAGTACACAACCATAACATATATAAGTCATGACAGGCTCTTAATGCTACATCTGATCTCTAACAGAATAGGAATAGCTATCACAAGCCTTCTTTAAAGTTCGTTTGCTTATGCTAAATCAGTTCCCTTCCCGTTTAACACAGCAGTGCATAGTATCGCCTCTTACTGATGCAATAGCTCTTTTTAGGGTGCTGTCATTTGTACATTTTGTTCCTTCAGCTGAATTTAAAAACAAAAAAATGTACTAAAACCCCCACCACTTTGCTGCTTTCTATTTCATGTCGGTTTCTGACAGATTGCCAACACTGTGTGGTCAAAACCAAGTAAGAGTAGCATAGGAGTCCTACTTGGATGAGCCACACAGTTGGACAACCTGCAAATTTGACAGCAGCCTCTGAACTCTCTGTTACCAGTGTGTGTCTGGTCCATGCTTTACTCAGAGTTGAAAGAGGCAGCAGAAGGATTCATGACCCCATGACTGCAAACTATGAAGAGACATCCTTCCCTGTGACGAGGACTGCACTTAAGCTGGTGCAATAGGGAGAATATGAAGTCATGAAAATTGCTGTCCTGAAGGCCTGCAGTTTCATTAGTAGGTTCTTAACATTCAATATTGTGTCTGGGGGCAATGTGATGACCTAGACAACATGAGATACATCTTAAGCTAATGAAAATTTCACTTCAAATTTAGTGGCTAATCACATGCCACTACTGCTAATCACAAATTAGAGGATCACTAAACACCACAGAAAAATTTTGAATGTTGCTCTTGGTAGCAACATCTATGGGGAAAGCATTCCTGAAACATTCTGTTAATGCTCTCTTGAAACTTTTTGAAGTCACCTATCTCTTCGCGTGCAAGGATATTGGCTCAGTTAATCATAGCACAAAGGTATACACAATCTATCACGCTGCCTCGAACATCTGCTGCTGCTGTAATCCTTGATAATTCATTGCACAAATATTCAGAAAATTGTATGCTTGCACCCAAAGGCACCTTAGTTTTTGTGGCCCTTGCCATTATCTCTGAGCTTTATACACTAGCTGGAATTTTTTCACAGCTTGGTTTTGCCCATTTTTTAATACTCTCGCAGTCTTTAACAACTAGGGATCATAGTTCACCTCTCAGAGGGATGTGTGGAGTTCAGTAAAATGCATAATGCATACAGAGGGGCAAGGATGAAGTATCAGCTACTGTGGTGCTCAGAAGACTCTTGCAATAAAGATTTTGGAAGTTAGCGTAACGCTGGAATTTATACATATTAGAAGGATAAAGCAAACATCAGAGACCGTACCCTACAGGCTTTGCATGACGAAGTCTGTGCATATTGTCTCTCCCTCTGGAACACAGTCTTTTGTGACAGATGGCACAACCACTACCTACAGATGGCTCCAATGGGAGCTCCATAGCTTTGATAAATACTGCAATCAACTCCTAGGATAGGTACGGTTCAGGCAGCAGAGCAAACACAGGGAATAAATCCCTCAAAAAAACTTCCCAACTGTACAATAAGCACACACATAGTATTATCCTAAACAGACAGATTAAAGTCCAGGACTCTTTACTGAGCTGACAGAAATTCAGGACTACTGAAGAGGAGGTCAGTAGTTTAGGATAAAAGTGTTTGAAATGAGCATCGCTCACTTTCTTATCTACTTCATCCAGAAAAAACATCTCCGCTTTCATCATGGACCAAGTGCTCCTGGTGAAAGTATTCCTGCTTTCCAGTGGGATTTGTTATACTTTGGAGAAGCAATCAACCCTATCACTGAACAGAGCCTTGGTTTGGTTGGTAGAAAACATCCTTGCCTCAGATGGACGATTCACTACAGTGAGCAGTATTTGAATCTTCTACTCTACCAAAATCCAAAGTCACGGACCGATGCTGTGGGGCTCTTTGCAGCAGACTAGCAAAATCTCTTCTAATCTTCTACAGAAGGCTTGAAATAAGAGCAACCGGAGTGATTTCATACAGGAACATTTGCTTTAGTTGAGCCAATGCCTCAGAGACCCTGCTCTCTCACTCCTTACTGCTCAAAAAAACCAAAAATGACTTTGCAATGTCTTTCGTGGCAACACAGGGCTAGCGATGAGCCACATTTGCTATGACAGAATCACTGAATATTCTGGGTTGGAAGGGACATTCAAGAACACCTAGTTCCAACCCTCCTGCCATGGGCAGAGAACCCTTCACTAGATCAGCTTACTCAGAGCCCCATCCAGCCTGGTTTCAGACATCTCCGGTGATGAGGGGTCCACAACCTCACTGGACAACCTGTTCCAGTGCCTCACCACCCTCACAGCAAAGAATTTCTTCCTCATAGCTGATCTAGACCTACCCTCCGTCAACTTAAGGTCACTGCCCCTTGTCCTACCTCTACATGCCCTTTGTGAAGAGTCCCTCTGCAGCCTTCTTACAAGCTGCTGTTACCTGCCTTCAGCCACCCACGCTTTGTGCCGTTTGGCACAAGAGCTTTCTGCAAAGTGGAACCACCAGGATGTTCTCACTGACCAAGCACTGCAATGCTACGGACACATACGCAGTTCAAAACACACCAATGCCATGAATTTTAGACATTCATTTAAATAACAAGAACACTGCATTTTCCTGCATTTTCAAGTTGATGTCAGAGGTGCACCCTGTAAAAACGAACACGCCCTTTGCTCTAATACACACAGACCCTGTAATGTCCATTCCTAAGATAAACCCACGTAACTATCAAAATATCTCCCTGATACATTAGGGAGGCTGGAATCAAGTTCTCTACAGAGACCTTAGATTACACAAGTTCCCCAGCCCGCACCTGGAGTATAACAGAAAATAATATCTTTATAGAATCCTCACAAAAGTAGCTCAGTAAGTCTTGTATCCCAAAAAAGAAAACAACCCCATCCTATCAGCAGGCAGTATTTCAGTCTTTCAAACCAGCCCTATCAAAATCTAAGCAAGGATATGCCTATTGGACTCTTGTCTGTGGAAGAAGATACCAGAATACAAATACAACTGCAATAATTTAAACTTTGATTATGGTCCAATTAATACAGTATCCAGAATCATTCCTGAAGACCTGAAGTTTCTATTCCATTCTGCCATCGCTGTCTTCCAGAACACAAACAGGAAACACTAAAATGGCTGTTTTCAACTACTCCTCTTCACAATTCAACAAGTTTACTTTCCCTAACTTTCAACCTTCACAGCCTGTAAATACAGAGCACTGCAGAGTACGGAAGAAGTCCTCTTTGTCAGAGCTTCAAGAAGTAGAAAAAACCCCTCTATATACATTTTTTTTTATGATGATTAACTAACTCAACTTTTATCCCTTTTCAGATTATAGAAAACCATGACTGACATTCTTCTTTCTGAGAAACTGCTGTGTAGAAAAGGGAGACGGAGATTGCTGTAATGTCAATGTAATTTCTGAATGCATCACACAATCTTTTGTAGTATGTCGAAAGTATAAACAAAACCACTCCATGTGTCACAGTCTACAAAGGGTATCACATTTGATAGCATAATAATGCATGACAGGTCTCTTAATGCTTCTGATATATCAGTAATTATGTAAATGCCTTCGTATTTGTTTATACACTCACACACACCACTAAAGCTTGAGCCAAATTGAAGCTGCTTTATCTGTGAATTCAGCAACATGAAAACCTTTCAACCAAACTCGGTTGTGTCAGTTTTCACACTGCTGGACCAGACTCTCTGCTTACCCCAGCAATGTGTGACAGGGAGTGACCTGAAGTTCTGCTGGGATCCCCTAACTCTCATTTTGAACCTGTGGGATACGAGGCTGCCTCAAGACTGAGTTAAGCATCAACCACCTGCTCCCTCCTATGGGCAGGCAGATCCAGAGCTGTGTCCTGTGCTGAGGCAGGAAATCAGGAACAGGAGGAAGAACAGGAAGCTGAATGGTGAGATCCATCTTGGAGACCATCAGCGAAGGGGATTCTCCACCCACACTCCAGAACGGCAGCACCACCTCTCCTTTGCCCATGGAGAAGCGCAAACCCACCAGGACAAAAGGTCGGGGTTTTTCAGCAATGGCAGATGTGAATAAGGAAGTATAAGATGCATAACATAAAAGTATAAACTTAGACTGAATGAACAGGGGGAGGTGGTAGAAAAAAAGGTAAGATAAAGCAAAACCGCTAAATTCCACTTAGTTTACACATTCAAATCAACCTCTTTAGGAACACCGGACTTGTAAGGCTTTCCTACATTCCTAATAAATTAAAGTAGTACTTGAGGGATATTATTAGTTTTTAACAAGCCCCCTCACTCTCTAAGTTACGTCATCACTGCATTAGGATCAACACAACAGGGTTTTAACCAGAACAGGGCTGTGGTGGCTGAAATAAGATATTCTAAAAATAAGATTTATAAAAATGTGACACATCAGCCCCTAGCAATAGCAACAATACCAGATACAGCTTTTGTATAATGCATGAACACAGGATTACTTCCATGAATCAACAGTTTTGCATTAAAGTATAAAATCATCATCACATACGGGTAACTAAAAGTGAAGATTGCTCAGAAAAGAAGAAATTTTACTTTACATGATTATTTTTACCTCCAGTATAGAAAGAGATTATGAAGGTCAAAGAACAATCCTATTACTCAAGTTACATAACTCAGAACAGGGTGCATGTCAATGTAAAAACAACATGGAAAGACGACTGCTGTTTTGTATTTATTCACTGCTTCTAACTCAGACTGTTTAGAGTACTTCTGTCCTAAACTGCTTTTGCAAAAGAAATTTTTTCACACAAAGTCTGATTTTTTTTCTACCGTAAGTCAAGAAAGGCATTTTAAAAAACAAATTCTATGCGATGCACTGCAGACAAAACAGGATTCTTCCCTTGCAAAGACCCCAGCACAGATTCCCAATCTCAGACACCAAAGAGCGAGAAGCTGGGGAATCACTTCCCAGTCTAACCACGCCACTGTCCTCAGCTGAGGTGATCTGACCACTCCAGGGCGTCACCAGCTCCTGGGGTACCACGCGTGTCTGCTGCTGCATCATTCGCAGAGTCAGCAGAAGCAAGCAGCAGCTTCTCTCTAATTGTGAAAATATTTAGGAAACTGTTCAAAAAGGAGAGAAGCTTCCCAATTTTCTGTTAACTACAGTAGTCTTTGGTACGCATAATAACCAAAAACTAAAATCTCAATGCAGTCAACAACTTAAATGGAAAAAATTGCTATTTTGGGGACTATGACTTGCTCTCTAGCCTATGTTTTAAATAGCATATGTTTTTTAATGAACATTAACAATACTTTTATTACAGAAGTATAGTCCTTGATATTTACCACACTTAAACATCAAGGCCAAAGGATTTCAACAAAATTTTCCACCTAGGAACATCACTTGCTTGTATATTCAGTAGAAACATGGCATATTTGGTGAAATATACTTCAAAGGGAAACTTAACGCTCTTCAGCCAAGCTTTACAGATCAGGACCACCTAACATTAGCTTCCTATTTCCACAGCCGAGCATTTACAGAGAATATCAACTACACTAATGCTGCCTCTGAAGGCACCTTTCCCTTTGAATACCACATATCGAGCTTCCTTTTCGACATTTCGTTTTCTTTGAAGTTTTAGCCAATTAACTGGTCAATGCAAAGGAATCAGGAGTAAAATTGTGTTAAAAGATGGCATCTCGAGCAAGACTCCGCAGGGTTTCTCTCAGTGTCGGAGCACTCATGGATGTGATACCACGGGAGATGCTTGCTACCTTCTGAATGGTATGTCAGGAGCAACCCAAACGCTGTTTCCCCTCAGTGATAACTGAACATACTCTGTTGCTTGTCCTTCTTCCTAGTATCCAGGAAGATTGCTCCCGACAGGGTACCTGAGCCATGCTCTTCAGCCTGTGCAGTGAACGGAATCAGCAGCGCTATGACAATTTTCACTAGCTGGGAACCTCGTTCAAAACCTCTGAGTGCAAACCTCTCGGGGTAGGTGACGCTTCCTTCCACTGCCCCACGCTTCCCTGTGCGTATCATCACTGCAGAGCTGCTGCTTAGCCCCACACAGCTCTGTAAGGAACGAAAACGGCAACAGCAAGGACTGGGTGCGGCCCCGAACTATAGGTGTGAAGGGCTTATTTCACCCAGGCAAGGCCAAAGATTGTCCTGCACTGGTTGGAGGATGTGTATGAAAGGAATATAAGCATGATGTTCAGCATTGAACAATTAAGCTGGACAGCATTAAACAATTAAGCTTGTTATTACTGTGCTGTGACTAACACACACTCAAAGTGTTTAAAGGACAGGTCTGGAGCTGTCTGGGGCGTGCCGGGACGGTTTGGAAGCACTCAAGTCACGGCACCCCATGACGACTCCAAAAGCTGTATCCTGTGCTAGGCTAAAGGGTCTGTTAATCTTTCATGCAGGTTAAAGATGCTCTTGCCAACAACAAAAATTAGGAGCAACAGAATTCAAGCAGAAAACGATAGCTGTGATATTTAATGTTCTTTCCACATTTTGATGCTTGAAGTAGTGCAACTTCGCAGTATAGAGACAATATTAGAGATTTATCGTCATTTTGCACAACTGTGAAAAATCACATGGGTTGTTAATTAATTAAATTCATAAGCAGTGGGGAAATCTCTAGGGAAAGGTTAGTGCAACGGTTTTTTAAACCTGTAAGCACCTGTTAAACACAACACTTTTATGTGAGTTTTCAAATGAAGATGAGGTTTGGAAGATTTTTTCGTAATATGCCTCCTGTAGAGACAATCTTTGCTTCTGAATTACCCAAGGTGGGCATAACATGGATTAGAATTGAAAAGTACTAACAAAAGCCTATGAAAATCCTTCAATTCTTGTTCAGATTTTAAAGAAAAATAATAACTTGCATCCAGTTTATAATAGCTCCAGTAAAAATACAATGAATCATACAATACTTCCCTTAGGTTTTGCTAAAGTATTTTTCTGTGTGACTATTCACTCCAATATCCACTTACCTCAGTGGTGCTTTATTAACACCGGTACAGAAAATTGAAGTTCTATGTATTTTGACCACATAATAATAACACAGGTGCTGCACAAACCAATTGGGTACTCATTTATAATGTACTTTCCAGGTGGGTGCACTACGAACAAAGTAACACTTTCCCAAGATTTTAGAATTATATCTGAAAACAAAAGCATTAACAAAGCACAACAGTGGTATAACAGCTCTTTGATTACAGGATCCTGAAGGAGATAATTAGACAATATTAGCTTAATTTAAAAATTAAGTATTTTAACTATTTGCAAACAGACACCTACCCAGCGTATTTATTTATGCAGTTAAGTGACATTATCTCGCCACCAAAGGCAGCAAAAAATTTACTAGATTATTTTAAAAACACTTTTTATTAACCTTTTTAAAGTTATGAGAGCCTTAATATTGATTTCAGTGGGGTAAGATGAAGCTTAAGAACAGTGAGATGACCATGCATTCCAGCAGTAAAACTTCTAGAATTAATATTATTCCTACTATACATACACACAGACATACATACCCACACATTCTAGTATTATATAATAAATCTTGATGAACACTGTAATTGACTTCACATTTTCCTACATTGGGAATAATTACATCCAACCATTTTTGAGGCTTACTAATTGACTAGTGGCATTTACCATCATTGTATTGAGATAATCAGAAATAAAGATATTGTGTGTAATCGTGTTCTTCATTGAACAGATATATGAAGAAGAAAGAAATTATCTTCAGTATACCCTTGGTAAAAGAGACATGTATTCTCACTGGTATCATAGCAAAAGCTTTTCTTCAAAGTACACAGCGCCACCAAAGGCAGCACACATGCAAATGCCCAGGAGCATTGGAGGTCTGACTCCAGTCTGCAGCCACGAGGACCAGTCAACTCACTGAAGAGTTTAGATAATCATCCACAGTTGGACAAGCAAGACAAGTGTTTATCACCTTCATGTTTCACCACGTTTAAATGTACTGCAAAACTCAATGTTTACCCTCTACTGCAGAGAAGCACTTTCTGGAAAAAAGAACCTCAAAAATTAAACAACGGTCTAAAACCTTCTGTCAAACAGGCAAAACTCCCCGCTGACTTCATCTGCTATTATTGCAGCTATTATTAAATTTACCCTTTTTACAGCCTCTGAACTTAAAACATTCTAAACAACAGAAAAAACTCTCTCAATGTTTGCTGACTGCAGGAAACAAGAACAGAATCAAGAACAAACCAATTACATGTAACAAACTTCATATAAATAACCTTGGATTTCCTGCATCAAAAAGCTGGAAAAACGTAAGAAAAGAGACATATCTGTCCTTAACGTGTCCCGGTTTCATGTTTCTAGAAAGAGCAGACTCCAAAGACAAAGGCCTGGGAGAAACAACTTTCATTTCAAGCTTCCCAAGACCCCACCAGACACTTACTTCAGGCACTGCCAATAAGCCTGCAGTATGAGTGGTACACTTAGAAAAAACAGGATGGTTACAATTACTTAGTTCTGGACCAGCTGGAATTTCCAGTTGGTTTTCCCAAAGGAAAAGTACTTTTCTTTTAGCAAGGGATCATGCAAGCCTTGGAAACAAGCCAAGATATGAATATCCACAAGGGAAAAAAAGTACGATCTTAACCATCCCCAGAGTGAGTATATTCCAGTGCTGAAGACTGCTTTCTAACGCTGAGCAAGTGCCCTCAAGTGATAGCACAGCCGGAGATTTTAGAAGGTCCTCAGATACACTGTCATTGCTCATTACCTCTTCTCTTGATCAAGCTATGTTTCAGGCATTCGACTTTAACCCAAACTCAGTTCTCAGGGCACAGATATACTGGGATTTGAGTCATAATGAAAAAGAGACAAATGCTGGGTATTGTTAACGCTGATAACACTGCAGCCTCTATGTTCTTGTTATCCCTCTAGAGATATCACGAAGATACTATTCAACCCCACAGGATGGGCCAAGCAGGGACCAAATACCATTTGCCTTTAGGAAAGGCACCACAAAACTCTCTGAGACCTTCCTCAGTCAACTGAGTTAGAAACAGCCCACCAGCAGGAGGTTGAAGGCAGTAAGTATGGAACGGAGGAAGAACGGATGTGGTCCTGGATTTTCCCCTTCATGCTTGAGCGTTTTCATGACGATAAGAACCTCTTTGACTCTGTGATCAGAGGGCAATCTCCAGGAGACGTACCAGCACTTCTCAACCAAGAGCCACCACTCCTTGAACAAGGAAGAGAGGCTATCTCCCTGGAGATTTTCCCTTGGTTAAGGTTTGTTCAACGCCAGTATCATCACTCCCTTGCGCCAGGCATAATGGTTGCTATCTGCAGCTGACATGAAGCTGGGCACAAACGCCATCCGAAATGTCTCAAGATACTTCACTTCGGAGAAATTCACTGGGGGGGTGACAATGTCAACAAGATCCTTTAACACTACACTCAAGTTTGTGAGAGTGAATCCAGACCAGAACTGAGGGTTTTTTTAAACGAAGAATCTTTGGAGAGAGGAAGAAATGTTTCCTACTTGACTGAAGGACTTCTAGAAAAAATTCTACTGCTTCAGAGTAGGTAAACCCAAAACCAGGAAAACCGAAAACCAGGAAAACAACCCCAAACACCAGGTATCTCATCTTCTCCCAGACTACTGAGCAGTATGTAAGTCCATGTCAAAAGCAGTATGAGCACTGAAACTGTCCCAAAATTGCCCCACTGTCTTTACATGTAATCTGTAAACCAAGACGATCTGCAAGAGCAATTCAAACATAGGAGCAGACTGATACTCCACAGTATCTAAGATACTAAGCAGTTGAGAATGAGCCATGTGAAGACCTGCATCTTTGAAATGCAATGCCCAAAATACTCAGCTTAGCATGCTGAAACACTCTAATGAACTCACCATATTTTGAAGCTTTTCTCCTCAAAGGCAAAAAAATAGACTATGGATAGAGACAGCAAGCAAACTAAGACAATGAAACACCTTCCCTGGCTTAATTACCTTGTCAAAGCCATATTTATCTGAAGCACAGCCCTTTGATACTTGGAACCATGACTACTGCCTTGTAGACAAGCTGGCGTAGCTGGCACATGGACTAAGAGATCAGGTACAAGCAACCCTCTGTTATTGCCTACACAAAGGGAAAAATTGCTTTGGATTGTAAAGAGTGCCAGGATGGTACAATTTTCTGAAGGTGTTATTCTCCAGAATCTGACTGTGATTTCTTAAAAATAAGCTTGCAGCTCATATAACTGTGAAGACAACATTGAAAATGTGAACTAGTATAAGCCAGTATGATCCCAAACGTACAAACAATACCAACTCACATCTCTCAGAGTAAAAACTGGCCAGTTCATCACAATGAGTGTTGATTTGGAAGATTAATATAAATATTTTCAATACTTAATAAGCAAAGCATTATGATAATAGGATCATCAGGAAAAAAAATCTAGTCATGATTGGTATTTGGCAAATGAATAAGCTTGGACCCAGAATGGTGTCATTCACTCTCATCTCTGCTTTAACTTGCAGTCTGCATGCAGAGCAGGTCTCAGGACGAAGAGCCAAAAGAGCGTAAGTCCAAGGCTTGACAGCTTCTCAGTCTGCCCAAAGCAAGGTGGCAGTTTACTATTTGTGAAGAATATTATTCATTACGCCTATCACCAACACGTAACACATAAATACAAAGATCCTTACCAAAATGCCGATTGTTCAACGTTAAAACAAAGCAAAACCTGCATCCTCCTGCATGATGGAAACAAATTAAAATTAACATTTCCAACATAGAATTCTGACTCCTCCAACACTAAAGTGTCTTGTTCTTGGAATGCAAATGCAAACCATGACCGACCCAGGTTACAACTCCCTCTTAAGTTCCTCAGTAGCAAAACTCTTACCTAGAGCCAGTTCACTTTAGGTTCTTACCTCAGTGCAGCCACCTTTGATAGTGGCTTCATTGACAGTTCTGTTCCGAATTTTCACATCTTCTACCCTCCCTTTTTAACTCCATGTGCCCACTTCCAGCTAGAGGGGGAAGAATGACACCCAAGAAAAATGCTAAGAGAAAAAGCAGCAGGCCCTCAGCTTTCTGAATTAATTTTGGGGTACTGCATTTAAATTCCTTCTAAGTAGAATGAATATGTATAGTACATTTTAATTTGCCTTCTTACTGGATAAATTTATCTCTTCCTGACTATCATATCTCCTTTCTCTGGAAAAAAAAAATTATAAAGGAGTTCACCAATAGCACAGAAAGCAGAGCTTACTTTGAATACATCAGAGAGCTCTTCCAGTTCTCATCTGTCAACCATTTGCACAAATTCTTGAACTGAAACTTCTCAGGTGTGGAAAGTTAAGAGAGTGTGGGAAGTAACAGCACAACTGCAGCTTGTATGCATTATACTCATGTATCAAAAGGAACAGATCTCTCAGTGAGCAACTGTCAACAGATGAAAATTTATCTGCTAAAATCACTTACTCTTCATTTTTTTCAGAGCACCACTGAAGTTTTCAGAATGCTATTAGAATGGAGCTTTAACTCGTTATCCTAATTATACGCCACAGGATCAAGGTTTTGTACTCAGCAAACAAGTTACAACTTTACAGGAGTGCTTACAATTTGCGATCATATTTATTGAGGGGGGAAAAAAAAAGGTCATATGAACAGCCTTCCACTGAGGTTTTTTTCTGGCAGGTGACTATACTTCACATTTTGGTATATACAGAAGAGGACACAAATTGGTTCTTAAAGTGCATTCAAACGGGAAGTTCCTATGCATCATGCCAGCGCCTATCTAACACTATTCTGTGCCTCGTTAAGGGAACAAGTCAAAACGTTCTTTAAGGAACCGTAAGACGCGTTCTGTCGGTAACCCTGTCACAGATGGACACTGGAGCATTCCTCATTAGCACCGCTGCTGTTAAGAACGGTACGGAGCACACCTTGATTTTGTGCATGTTGGCACACACTGCCACTGCTCGAACAGCTAAAGGAATTTTGCAAGGCACATGGCAACATGCATCACTCCACATGCGAAAAATGCTCAGGAAAACTGTTACCGCACGTGTGCAGCAAACTAAATGCCGAATTAAATTCTCAGGTATCGTTTGTCTCCCAATACCAATGCAGCCTTCTCTCCGTAAGGTACAGTAACTCTTCGTTACTACGTATTTTTCAAACATGAGCCTCTTCTGAGACACGGAAACATAAACCATCATTCTGATCTTTACACACTTCTGGTTTTCATCCTTTTCTTTCCCTTTTTTTTTTTTTTTTTTAAACAACCGTAACACTTCGCCCAACTAGCCTTCCTGAAATACCGAGCGGACAGCCAGCGGTGCCGTGAAGGCGAGACCTCGCTTGGCAAGTTTGGGACCAGGGCACAGCACGGCCAAGTTCCCAGAGCCAAGCAAGCGGAGCTTTGCAGCGCGCACACGGACGCGGCCCCCCCGACAGCCGCTGCCGCGGGCCGTGCGCGCCGCGCTGCCGCTCTCCCGTGCGGCACCGGAGCTCGGTGCCCCCTCCCCGCTCCCCGGGCACTGATCACCGCTCCGAACGCTCCGCTCGGCTCGGAGGGAGCGCACCGGGGCGGGCGGGGCTGCCCGGGACGCCCTGTTCCCGCGGCCACGCCGGCCCGG
>VZRN01002121.1:1591006-1605661 GCA_013397935.1 Dasyornis broadbenti
GGGCCGCCGAGCGGAGCCGGGGCGGCGCGGGGGCCGTGGGAGCCGCCGGCCAGACTCCGTCCCCGCCGCCGGCTGGCGAACGCCTTCCCTTGCTTCCCTCGGCAGAACCGCTTCTTTTTCTTCTTCTTTTTTTTTTAAACACGAGTGTCTAAATAAATCTCATCCGAGCTCGAATTCCTCCGTTAATGCGAACAAATCAGCATCCCACGGGATTGTTTACTTCGGTAACTGCATCCCATTAAGCAGCACCCGCGCTGCCTAATAAATGAAATAAAATACAAAAGATAACGCCCCTATAATTTAACTTTACAAAATGTCAGAGGACGGAGTTGCACTTTCAATCCCCCATGGCGGCTCTTATCTCTTACTCTGCTTCCCTGAGGAAGTTACACACTTGATGGCTGAGCACATTATCTGACAAGCTCAGCCGGTGGAGCCTGGAAGAAACATTTTACCAAGTCAAACATTTTACTCAGTTACAGCAGGTGAAGTGATGGGGACGATGTGGTTAGCAACGCGTGCTGCATTTCTCCAGCCCACTCCTGGCGGATCTGCCCAAGATATCAGCCGGGCAGGTGCCTCAGGCCCCAGTCCTGCCTTTGGAGGCTTCCTGTCTTCCGTGAAATAAAATCCTTAATAAACAAGTGGAAGAAAAACTGAGTGTTCCTCTCTGGGCACAGCTTTACACACACCAGTCACAGTGCTGAAATTTACTGGCGTTTTCAGCCTCTGCAAGAGGAAGAGCATGGATGAATGATGCAGTAGCTGCAGATCCAGCACACCAGCAAGGCACACGTACAAGTTCGTAGTCAAGACTTCTCAGAGACCTCACACTGATTAAATGTAGGAACCTAATTCACCAGCCCTTTTGTCTGACATGTTCAACTGCATGTGCTTATATAGAACTTCAAGCAGAGATGGCTTTGAGCACCAAAATAAATTGTATTTGAGGCTCTGAGTGGATGTCCCTCAGAGCATTAATGAGGTCTCAAACTAGTGCTAAGCTGGATTTTTTTTTTCAAAAGCAAACCTTTCAAGGAGTGAACGCTCACATTCACGAATGGCTCTCTTGGTTACAAACAGTGTTGGTAACACGCACACAGCCAAGAGCTCGGCGACGTGCAACGGCTTGGGCTGGACTGACTCAACCACAAGACAGTGCTCACTTTGAATGCACTGCTATGTGTGTGAGTAGAGGCAGCAGTGCTTGCCTGTGAATCACTACAATCAAGTGCTGATTATTTAAGAGCTGAAAGGAATGCTTCAAGTAGTAATGAAAACTCCTAGAGATATGGTTTTCTAGATCATAACTGATTTCAGCTAATTACTTCCTGCCAAAATAATGTTGGGGAACCCTAAGCATTAGTTCGAAAACACATTTTAGGATGAGATTTGGAAAGTTATTTCGATTTTAACTGAATACTCTCTGCTTCTTTGCAGAGCTCCGTTGTTTCAATAAAATCTTATAGACACAGTCTGGTGTTTATATAGATTTGATGTAGCCCATCTGGAGAAGGACTGAACAGAATACAAAAGTTTAGTTTCATCCTGAATCAGGAGAAAACATAAACATTTTGCAGCATTTCCTGAACAGAATTCCAAAGACTGAGGCTGTAAATATGAAAATGTCCATTTCAAAACATTTCTTTTTCATCTTTTCAAAACATGTCAATGTCGTTTAAAATTTTACATCTCAATTGTCAGTGTCACTTTTGTTCTAACAGGTCTTTTCAAAGCAGATGCTTTGGCAGCATTTCCTTAAAATGCTGAATGATGTTTATGGATTTGTCTATACTTTTCCAATACCCTGGGTCTCCACATCTCTATCCCTGCAACTAACAAGACTTTTAGCACAGTTCCAACTTGCTTTGTCCTGGATTTTGTGATCTGCATTTTTAAATTGAAATCAGATCTTTAGTAGAGGTGGGATGTGATCCATCAACAACTGTCTGAGTTAGGAGCAATAACGAAATGGAATTGCTAAGCCAGAGGAGGAACCAGTTAAGGCTGTCAGCGTGAGGCCAGCGTGATGATGGCAGAGCATCGTGAATGTGCCAGCCATTTTCTATACCTGCCTAAACTTCATTACCGCCATTGATTGTAAGATACTGCAGACTCTAGCAGCTCTCCATGAAGGAAAAAAGTGTGTAACACCTAGCAAGTCCGAGGAAAGGATGAAGGTTTCCAGCAAGATGGTGAAAGAAAGGGCATTTTTAGACATTTAGAAGCTCAGCAAAGAGGCAAACGCGAACCCAGATTTTTGTAATGTCTCGACAGGGAAGCTCTGCGTGATTTCACCATGAGGTGCATCTCCCATTCACTCACTCTGATCTTCTTTTTGCCTGCACTCCTTTCGAGGCAGCAGCACTTTCTCCAAAGCCTCACCAGCTCCAGGTGAGCCACGCCATGGCTGTGGCAGTGGTGAGTGAGCCATGCCTGCAGCTGCATGCTGGCATCAGCCCACACAGCTGGGCCCGTGCTCTCACCCTGCTCGTGGCATGGAGCTGAAGAGAAGGCTGGCAACTCTGCATCCTGACAGGGCCAGGTAAGTAAAGATAAAAATAAATGAAGTGAGGGACCTCGATCATAGCAGGAATGTACATCAGGATAGCTCTCGGTCTGTTCTGTGAGGGAGATCTGTTACTATGAAGGAAAAAAAAAGCCTCATGGGAAAAGATTACCATTATTGTGATTGTCTGAATGAAATTTTTCTGACCAGTGAAAGGTACTGTGAGGAGGAAGTCTCTATTCCTAGGGAATGGCTAGAACAGGATCTGCTTTCTTGCACTCATCTGGTGTCCAGATACACCTTAAAATCAGGTACTCTGGGGAACTTCTCATTGATGTGGAAACCATCTGTGGGCAGAAACATTCCACAGATTCTAGACCTGAGTCACCTCCATGTGAAAGTAGCAGAAATGCCTTCTCAAATGAGATTGCAGAAATGGGAGGGTTGGATTATTTCTGGGAAAAGATCCTAATCCAAAGCATAAAATACCATTTTAAATAAAGAAACCAGTTACCACATGCATAGAGTTAATTATATCCCAGACTTCCCAGGCTTAAACCCTGAGTATCACCACACTGCACATTGATGAATAACTCAAAATAGACTTAGATTTTTAACAAAATGGCCCCTAAAAAGTTATTTTTTCTGCTGACAAACAATGTCACGTATATTTTCACAGAAAGTGCAATCTGTTGAAACATAGGGAGGAAAGCTGTTTCCTGCTTAAAAGTTATTGTTAATAACCACTTAATTAGTTTCATACTGGAAGTTTTAGTCATAGGAAATTAATATCCTTTAGCAGAGAGATTTATTTCTGAAAATAAGTTGAAACAGCTCCTTTTTAGTATAATGTAAAAATATTATATCCTGATTCTTCCATTAACTTCTCCAAGTTTCTTCTCCTGTTTTTCTTTTACCAGTGCTGTAAAGGTCTGCATTACAACTACTTGACTCTTTTTTCTTAGAGATAAGTACTTGCTAATTTGAACTGCTTTGCTGATATCCATACTCTTACTCATTTATAGTCTATCAAGGGATCTAGAAAGCTAAAGCAAGATAAAATTAAATCATGTTTTCAAGTAGAGAAGCGATCTTCATTAAAAAGCGTGATAAAATGACAGCAAATATTTAACCGGACTGCTCTTGCAATCTTTTTTTTAGAACCAAATATGTTGATTTTGAATTTCCTGAATAGGGACCGAGCAGATTGACTTTATACCATAGGTTATTCGAAGTACACGTAAACATAATAATATTCAGATACTGAGTAAAGTAATTGTTTACATGCTTACTGAGTAAGCAGATTCATAATGTGAATCTAAGAGATAAACAGAGAGCATATTAGAAAATGTTAGTAGTAAATTTTACTTGCCAAAATGCCCCTGTAGCTGGTATGGATATGCCCCTAGAGCTGGGAATATACAAGTGAGAAAGGACACGTGGAGAGGGAGAGTTGCAAACAAGAATCACAGGAGTCTGTGACCGTGCACAGTCCTGAAAGGCCAGCACACGATGAAAGACTCGGCACCTGGTAAAATCTGCTTACGTAATTCTCGTGATACGTATATAAATTTCTTTTAATTCCAATCTGAGAATAAGGAGCTGAAATGCCCATGTTTCAGTATAATTCATAATTTATTTTGATTTTTATTCTTAAAATTGTCCAGTGTTGCTGAGAATTTCAAAGACGCTGATAAATTCAGACTATGCAGTCCTTTTGGAAAGAGCAAGTTCCAAATAAAGTTGTGTGGGCATGCAGTTATTGTAGGACCCAAAGAAATAACTGGAGCCATCTTCTGGAACAGCTGGAGTCTCTGCAGGAGCTGGTGCTATGGTGGGCTGGGGTTTGAGGAGAAATTCTCACTGGAAAACACAGATTATGCACTTTCCCCCCCACCCAGGACAATCTCATAAGTCTATTAAAAAAATAAGTGCCAACTGAAGAAATTTAATACCTGAAGATCAACTGAATGCACAAATAGAGAGGTCTTGTCCATACGAGCTCACACAACATCTGCTTCTTTCTTGCTGAGAACTAACAAATACCTGGGTGTCAAAGGAATGGAGCAACTACAGATGCCCTTAGCCTGCCTTTGAATAAAGTGTCAGGAAATGATCCCGTCAATTACCGATGCTGGTGGTGTTTATAAACATGGAATGTGCTTATAAACATGGAATGTGCTTATAAACATGGAATGTGCTTATAAACATGGAATATCTGTGAAGTCAGTTTCTCTGAGAGCAGAGGACTGCACAAGGGAGTTCCTGAGACAGTACAGGCTTCATGCTTCCAAGTTTTGTTTCTTTTAATTTCCCTAAAAGAACCCCATCGCAACCAGGATTGATGCAAAACCAAAAAGATATAAAAATAATTTCTAGAAAATGTCAGAATCTAGTTTGAAGCATCTTTAATTTCCCATACAGAATATTGATATAAATATAAAGCATAATCTGGCTTCAAGTAGGTGAATGGAAAGAAACAAAGAAATCTGGGAAAACTACACAGATCCACTTTATTCTTGTGACCACAATGGCCATTCTACCTTTGACTAGTTAGAAAAGAAAAGGAAGACTTGAGTGAACAGATATCTAATGTGTGATCAGAAAGCAAAGCAATGAGAAAGCGTGAAAATCTGCTCTTAATCCTGATTAAAATATGTATAAAGTGGAATATTACCTCAGAATTATAGAACAGAATATTTGTTTCCTAGTAATCAGATGGACCCAGCCATGGACCCATGAAGGGGATGTATGTGAAGGTTAGTGTGCATTTATTTACTGGGAGAAGGGAAACAGTACTGGAGTATTGAAGTGAAGGAAGGAGATGCCTGGCTCAGCCACTTGGTGGTCTTTATGGAGAAAAGGAAAGCATAAAATCAAAGAAGTTGTTCTGTTCTATTATTTTTTTCCCAAAAATGTACTATTTTTAAAGCTTGGAAGTCAGAGAGGAAGGAATAAATGCTTCCCAGAGAGTTAGAGAGAGAAGGCTACTTGAGAAAATTAATTTTGAGCTGGATGGTATAGTTAGTCCAAAAATACCATGAGATGATCATATTCTAACAGAAAGGAGACTTTATTTGACTTTAGAAATGCATGCAGAATGTATACAAACACTAAATATATGGCTTCAAATGTAGATTTAATGTCACTGTAAGATGCAGATACGTGTTTTTTAAAAAATCTAAATACGGAATATTGCTCTTGGAGTCAAAGGCCGTGCTGCAAATGGTTACTATACTGTAATGATGGTCGTAATATGATTGAACTATTCAGATATTAGACACAAACAGTGTATTTCTAAGACTCTTCAGTGTGAAATTCCTCAAGATACTACTAGCAGATTGCCAGACGGGTTATAAAGTAGAGTGATCAGAACGAAGCTGGAAGAGACTCAAAAGATGCACGGTATCTTTACCAGGTGGCCTTACTGATAGTTGTAGTTTCCTCATAGTTAACGTGTTCCATTAAAACCACTGACTTTTCATTTGGAAGTCTAGTCAAAACATTTCTTCCTCAAATGTTGCGTTTTGAATAAGTAAAGCAAAATGAAATATTCCATATTAACAACCTCTTTTTTCCAACTCAAAAAAAAAAAAAAAAAAAAAAAAAAATTAAAAAAAAAAAATTGTGGACTTTCTTTCCAAATCAATGACTTTCTCACAGGCTCTATAAGTAAGATTTCTGTGTTTTCCCAGAAGGGGAGAATCCCTTAAGGTCTTTTACTACAGTACCAGATTCCTTCTGAACAAGTATCATGGTGAATCAGAGGAGTCAGTACATTACACACTGTTATAAACGATGTCTGTGAATACCGATCCCTGAATGGAATAGATGTTTAAACTGCAATGCTACTATTTCGTTTTTGACTGAAAATTCAAAACAAATGTCTCTCCATGACCAGAAATATGGACACTTCCAGACTATGTTCTGAACATTTTCTCAGAATATTTTTTCCATTAAATATTTTCTGGTTTCGGTTTCTTGACATGAATCAGTTAAAACATTTTAAAGTTATAGAATATTCATGAAATGGAAAACCTTTATTTTTACCATTTTAAGAAAAAAAAATCTATAAAAAGTTTAGGAATTAATCAAAGAGAAAACATACATTGTATAAATACAAAGCCACATTGATGATTCAGAAAATTCCCACCTTCTACATGCAGAAGGTATTGCTACATCACAAAGGCAAAGCAAAGGTACAGTGACCCTTAGTTCTCTCCCCAGGATCCAATACAAATTCATGCTATGTTAATATTTCACACGGCTACAAAGGAGAGCCATGTGTTACTTTTTGCATGAAGATACTGGAATGTCATCCTGTAGGGCCGGGGCGAGGATGTGAGGAGCACTTGTACGCACGAAGGGCGGCAACAGACACCCTCCTCCTGGGCTCGTCAGAACAACACCGGCTCTTGCTGTTCTGCAGTCACACCTGGCTGACCTGGGTGAGGAATTTCAGGTCTCTCACGGCTGCTGCCCCTCTTAACATCACTCTTAATCTCCCCCTTAAATTGGCCTCTTCCTCCCCCTCCTTGCAGCGTTCCCTTCAGGCTCAGATGTTATTTTTCATTCGCTCTGGACGAGCCCAACGCAAACACTGAGCAAGGTGGCTGAGCAGCGCTCGATGGTGATTAAAGAGCAGGGGATTGTCCAGGGACACAGAATTTAACGGGATGTACTCTGGCCAAGCGAGCTGAGTAGACTGGAGCTGAACAGAGGTGTTTGGAAAACAAGATCTGCGTGGGATTATGGAGCCAAGCAAGTGCCATCCGGAGGAAAATGGCAGAACCAGAACTGTCTAGAATAATTAAAGGCACGTCATAAAGTAGGCCACTTTTCTGATTAATCAAAGAAGACCAAGGAACTCATTTAACATGCAGAGGGGAAAATTTAGGTTACACACTAGGAAAGACTGTGTAAGATTTGAACAAGTAAGAGTTCATAGACAAACCAGAGTGTGCCATCGCTAGCTTAAAGTGAAAAACCATTCAAGAGGTCTTAATTTCTTTGGAATGGTTTAGAAATAATTAAATAAACGCTGTGCTTTATAAGAGAAAGTATCAGGTGACCCCTAGAGGTCATCTCAAGACCAAGCAACTCTGCAGCTGCAATCGCCTCTGGCTTTTGTTAAAAGGGAACAAAAACATGCAACTGATTTACACCTTTGTATTGTACACAATTACACTGTATTTTAACCAGCCTCCGGGTACTTCAGACATCTGCATCCTACGTATGCAAAGCATTCATTTTCACAAATGGTTTGCTTCAAATACCGTTAGATGGAGGATGTTAGTGTAACCTTGTAATACAAACAGAAAGTGGTGATTTCTGGGCATGAGCGGATGAAAAGCAGACTGAAAAGCCAGACTGTGAAAGAATACATTTGGTTTTGTAAGTAACAACGTTTTCAAGGCTGCAGTAGAAATCAAAAAGTGCTTATAGGATTGAATTGTGCATGACAGTGACTACTTAGTCCCCAGTCTTATAATTTGCATTGTGGTGAGACAATCACTGCCAGCATGGGGCAAAGTCCAGTGCCTGGCAAATGACATCAGATGTTGCATATTTTCATCCATTAAAAAAAGATTTCTGAGAAACTACTTTTTTTTCTCTCTTCCATTTCATAATCATTTCTTTAAAGATCCTCCAGATTTCTTCCTTATTTCTAATGAGCTTTTGCGGACAATGGGAATTCACTTTTTTCTTTCTAAATGCTGTTTGTTCCTCCTAACTCTGTATTAGTCAGTGGCAATTTTAGCAATCATATTTTTGTCGAGGTAAAATCTCGCAGATCCTTCAACTCTTTATTTTTAAATAGCATTCATAATTACCTATTCAGATTATTTCTTGAATTCGGCATGGTATGAACTGCAAAGGCCAGAAGGGCTGTTAATTAGCTGTTAATTAATCCGAACGTTTTTATGCATATGTTTCCAGCATTACATCAGCACTCCCCGGTCCGTACATCACTAGGAAAGCAGGAAGGGTCTCGAGGCAAAAGTCTGTCAGTAAATGAAGGTGTGACATAATTCTTTATTCATCCATTTGCGGCGGGGCAGATGGATACAGTGGAGGGCGGATCGCTTAGAAAATTCAACTGGCTGCCTCAAAGGACACATAACCTAGGCTGCCCAGCCAGGTCATTTCAGATTTTTGTTATCAAAATTCTGCCAGTTGATAAAGTATCAGAGTTTAGCTGGCTGTATGACTTAGCTTGGTTCAGCTTTTTTATGACAGCTTTTAATGTATTTGATATATATATATCTATAAAATTAATGTTTTAATACAGTACCTGTGTCAATGACACAAATATGTAACAAACTGCAAACTCCAAGCACAAGCACAGGAAAATGTAACTCTTTGGTAATCCATGCTTCTGCAAAGTTTAGCCTGGAAGACTTTTGGCTGAAGAGCCTGAAGTCTACCCACAGCTTAGGGGTTCGCTACAGAGCAGTCAAAGGGGTTTGAGTTCCTTGTCGTGCAAGTTTCTCTCCTCCGTTCTATCGCTTTCATGTTGCTCCACATAGAATGCAGCAAAACACCAGCGAGCTTGAGCCTGTTCCTGAATGGATACTGATTTTTTTTTGTAGTCAGCACATCCTGGGCATGCTAGAAAAGAGACCCTGATTAATTTTTCCTTTTCTTTGGCAGTGCATAGTTTTGATAGTTCTTTTTTTCATTAGAATGTGGGAAGATTCACTGGTTACAATTTTCATCTTCACCTAGGAATCTATGAAAACAATGGCAGGTGGCGATAATGACATCTGAGAGCTTTCAGGGTGTCAGAAAAGGTAGCTCTAGTATAATCATAATTTTCAAGTTGTTTTCCAATCTGGTGCATGAAATCAAGCTGTTTACTATTGATACAGGCAGTTTTGTTGTTGATAAATAAACCTAATGTGTATAACATTTTGTAACATTTAAATAATGGCTATAACAACAGGTATTTACTCAAATAAAGCACCATGTTCTATCAAATAAATGGCATATTTTAGAGGCCAAATGACTAAAGTCAATTATGATATGAAGTCAGTTTTAATAATATATTTTCTTCTGCTAAAATAACCTAACAAAGGCAGTCTAAATGAGCGTATCGGGGGGCTCGAATAGAAAATTTTAATGGCATTTGTAATACTTTCAAATTTGGAACTATTTTTTTATCCTAATTTCTCAAGATACCTTGCATTTTTCCCACATGCACCATATGAGGAATAATGGAATTACAGAACAGAATAAAATTATTCCTTACTAATCTGGAATCTAGTATAGTGATTAATGCAAGGGGGCCATGCCACTGGAGCAACCCACCACAACTATAAAATTATTCAAAAGCAAAACCCTTAAGTCTGAACCTAGAGAGGAACAGAGTCTTCTGGATAAAAATAGAGTGGAAAATATGCTAATGGCTCTGTAAAGATGCTCAATCTGGTTCTGGTAGACAATTACGGTGAAAATAACTTGTTCCTACAAAATGACTTCTTTTCCTTTTAGCTTTTCTTTAGAAGTTACTGCCCTCTTGGGATACTGTAGAAATTAATTCTGCTTTACCATTTTTGCATAGCATGCTATAAAAACACAAACAGTTGCATTATCTGTAATTATTTTTTGTTATCCAATGTTGCATAATCAGCAATTGCGTAAATCAACATCTCTACATCTTCTCCTCCTTGTGTTAGCAGCAGCTGATACAGTGCTTATTGGAATGAAATATCACGTCTATTATTGGGCGAAACCTCAGGTTAACTTCTGCCGATACTTTCAAACCTAGCTATAATAGCTGAATTCCAGAATTAAAGTTCTCATATGGAAAACTAACTTCTGCTGACGTTTTGAAAGTGTAAAATAAACTTGTATCTTCCCTTACCTCTTTCTTAAGAGTGAAAGCCCAGTAGTCTTTCAGACTTGAAAAACTGATTTGCTGCTCTATATTTTTCATATTCCAGGACAAAAATTATGTTTCTTTCCCACCTTTCCCTGCATTCTTTGGTAACTATATTACAGGACTGTCTAGTGGCAAACTTCACACATTCCTCTAGTTAGGCCTATTTCAAAACAGGCAAAAAACCCCCAAATCTATAACCAAATAAAATAGCCTTTTGTATTTCAGCGACGTAGCAGTATATTTACCGCTACTTATCTATTATATTGAGTAAAAAAAGAAATAAAGAAAAGGGTGAGATCGTCAAGATAAGATTCTGTCTTAACGAAAACGTGTGGTCAGCAAGGAATACTTTGGATTAGGTCTTGAGCAGTAAGAGCTGCGGCAAGGGCTGGTGACAGTGCCTGACTCTAAGCTCTGAGCAAACACTTGCCAAGAGCAAGAAGTCCAGGCTGGGCTTGAGGTGGTCTTTATGAAGCTGAAGATCGCCTTTCCAGGAAGGAAACAGTCCCAAAAGAGAAACTTGGATGATTAATTTTCATGGAAGTACTTTGGTTTATCAGGTTTGGATAAACAAAGGCAATTCCAGGAAATATTTGATGTTCTTTTTCTCCATGCAAGGCTGCCGAGGAATAAGTTCTTCAGATCAGTTAAGTAATTGCTGTCATGGTTTCCCAGTGAAGGCCAGGTTTGCGATAAGAAAGGAAGAAAATCTTCCACTGAGAAAGATGTTTCCCTGAAAAAGAAGTTCCTGATCCTGATGCAAAGACTGGATCAGTAAGAAATTTTGTGTAGTGGCAGTGGTTTTATTACATGAAGTAAGACATTTTGTGTGGCACTAGTGTAAGACATTTCGTGTGTGTTAAACAGGGAGAAACTCCCCAGCTCGTCTAAATGAGCGTTAAGTGAGCAGCAGCTGTTCACTTTTGCCTTTCTGTGCTGGAAATGTCACTGGGCTGGCAAGTACCTGGACGTAGTTGGTCCTGGAAATGATGACTCAATCCCAGGCCCCAATCACATCTTTCTTAGGCCTATAAAACATGGATTTAATGACACAGAAATCCCGCCAAACCCGTGAGCATCGAGGTAGGTAGGAAACAGCTAATGCCAACGTCAGAAACAACAGACTTTGTGTCTGATTTTCACAGGATTTTTTCTTCTGAATATTAGGGGAAAGTGAGTTGAGACTGTCCAAGCTGACAGCCACACCCTACTGCAGCACGGTTAAGGTTTCACAGTTCAGAATGAAAATCTCCTTTTTTTTTTTTTTTTTTTCTTTAAATATATATATATTTCCACCCTCTTGCATCCTCTCCCTTACAGAGCACACATCCCTTGCTACACTCTGACAAAACCAAGAAACTGAGATTTGTATCAGACACGTTCTGGGTAATATTTACCTTCCTGACAGGCCTCTAAAAATTTCTAAAAATTCACATGTTCAGAACTGACCACGCAGGGTGAAAATGTTCAAGTGCTTTATATTTCCAGAGATGATTTCAGGTTACAGTCTACTAGAACTGTAGATAAACAGCTTTTGTATTTATCATTTGGACCGTGCAGTTGTCAGACCTTAGTAATTGCAGTCCTCTTCATTGTGATGGATCTCCCGTACGGAAAGCCCAGAACGCTGACCAAAATGCTTCTGGTTGTTTGATGAGCGCTGCTCTTCCTTGGGACTAAATAGCAAAATAGCACACAAACCACGGGCCTTGTTGTAGAAACATGGTACATAACTGCTTGCAGTTGTAAGGGGGAAAAGACTTTTAAAGTTTCCCAGAACACACACAAATTTTGCTGACTGACTCTTACTCTGGATAGTTTACTTCACTTTGTTCAGTAAATTACCTACATTCTGTAATTTTCATACTCCTTTCCATCTGATACATCACTACTCTTTTATCACTGCTGATTTTTTCCTGTTATTTCTCCTTCTATTCCTGCCTATTCCCCACAATTATTTTCTGCATCTTGCATTCTCTGATCTGCACTTAAAACTTAAAAAAACCCCCCTATTTTAATTACATAAAATCAGTTTGTAGTGATGTTAAAGCACCTATAAAGTGAGTCAATTCCAGATAAGGGAATGAAGTATGATCTTAATTACAAATCAGAATTTATGAAAGTTCCTAGTGAGACATCAAGGAGTTTGGTGAAAATGTACTAGTGTTTTACCAGTTCTACTGATTTACTAATTTAGGATTTTATTTATTACAGTGATCTAGAAGCATTTTGGTAAAGGAACACGGACCCTTAAAGGCAGATATTCTACCATGTTAATCAAAGGCTTTGGGATTCAATTTCAGTGCTGATAAAATACAGAGGTAATGCTAAAATAGAGCATTACTGAATTAAAAAGCTAGAGAAAGATCAGCAGCAATGAGACCCTACTTTACCGTTTTTCTGGGAATTAAGCACTGAAATAAACAGGACTGGTCCTGTGTGTGGTTGCAGGACAGAAGATGAAGGTGGTGAAAAATTACCAGCAGTAAAGGGCAAATTTCATACATATAACATATTGCTGGGAAATCTGTATTAGTCTGAAATGAGTTTTTATTACATCTTCCAAACTATCAGAAGGCTTAACCTCTTGAGAAATTTTCATTAGTTGTACAAAAAAAAAAAAAAAAAAAAANTACATAAATTAAATAAAAAAAAAAAAAAAAAAAAAAAAAAAAAAGCCATCAGCCGCCTTCCTTTTTCCAGTCAGGGATTCCGCTCAAGAAACTCTGTGTAGCTGCTGGCTTTGATCTTTGTCCCATTATTTCAGTTTCATGCTTCCTCTCAAAGAGTTTTATAATATCCACTTTATGGCAAAGATAATTTAACTGCCAAATGAGAGCTCCCCTGATAAATCTAGAGTTTCTGGATGTGTTTAAAAACGTGATAGAATACAGTAAAAACTACACTAAACCACACCCTTTTAACAGCTGAAGTAAGTCAGGCAAAATGCATTTGAAAAGAAAGGATTAAAAAGGGGGTCGGGGAAAAAGGAGCAATCGTGGTAAATATGAGCAAGAGTTACAGTAAGAGCCCCTCAGGAACCGTCTCTCAAGATTTGGTATAAATTGGAAATGTGAAAAGATGCTTGGTAGCAGTGACAAAGTCTGGCAGCCAAGATGTTTCTACATCCAAGGTACAGTCATTTTCTGTCCTAAATTTCATGGCAAAAAAAAGTGATATTCATGAAAGCCTAAACAGCAGACATTCGAGGTCCATAAATGAATGGCCCAGATGGAACCTAGACTTTTAAATTAAGACATAAAAGAGAAAAAATATTGCAAAGTGGAATTGAGCATATGTAAATTTTTAGTATAAAAACCTTGTAACAGGGAATCTTGAGGGGGTTTTTTATCTCAGCACAACAATATGTCACCACAGGTAAAGGCTTGCTCATCTTTACAATCCTAATTTTAATCTGCAGTACATTGCCACTGGCCAAACAAAGTATTTTAGGGTTGCCTTACTGGATCTCCACTGGTTTGGTTTCTCCTGGTGTTTGCTCTTGTGCTTTGCTGATGTGTCCCTGCAATTTGTTTACTTTCCTAACCACGAGAAGATATTGCATCAATGACTTTAAGTTTCTATTTAACATCAGCATTTTGAGTTGTCTTGCCTGAAATTGATTCACAGAAGTGAGAGCTGGAGAAGATCTTTATTAGTGTCCCATTAAATCTCTGCAAATACAAGGCTATTCCCTATATTTTCTAGGGTTTTTTTTTCCCCCAGACTAGATTAAAAAGTCCCAAATGAGAAAATTTTGGCTATTTTCACAGCAGTCTTTTACACTGTACCTCAATGATACTTTATGTCACTGATCTTGACCTCTCAAGTTTTTTTCTTTTCTTTTCCTAATGGACTTTGCTGCCGTTTATTCTTTTGTGAATAAATTTATTCTTCTTTCGTGTTTCAGTCATTTGCACACTATTACGTTACTTGTGTAGGAAAAGTTACACAAATATTCAAAAAAATCTATGCCCTTAATCAAAACAGATCAATTGAATGCTTTATAATATTTGTATTTAATCTCTCAAGACCAAGGTTTATTTCTTCCACCGTACTTCCTGTTATTTCCCTGACAATGTTATTCTCATAATAAAGCTTAATATTATTTTTGCAGGCCACTTCTACAGATATGGTTCAAAATAAGACACCAGCCTTCCTAGATGTATATAATTTCTAATAAAATTTTCAATTTGGTTTAAAGGAAGGAAGGAAGGAAGGAAGGATGGAAGGAAGGAAGGAAGGAAGGAAGGAAGGAAGG
>VZRN01002121.1:1605697-1673228 GCA_013397935.1 Dasyornis broadbenti
TCCTGCCTAGATGTATATAATGTCTAATAAAATTTTCAATTTGGTTTAAAGGAAGGAAGGAAGGAAGGAAGGAAGGAAGGAATAGACAACAAACCCTAATAAGTATTTGCACTCGGATCATATCAATTGCTGATACTCCTTGCTGCGGTGGGGAAAGCAGACATTTCAATAAAACCAAATTGCACGCTGTTTGTTGAGGGTTTCCTGAACACAGAAGGCTGAGCCTTTCATGGCTCTTACCCTCACAGTCCCTTATTCATTTTTCTGTCCCCTTTACCACGCTGTTGCCATTTCCTCTTCCCTGCTGTCCCTGCCCTGCCCTGCGAGCAAAGAGATTCTGTTTGCCCATGGTGAACGCTGGCTGCACCAAGCGCAGAGCAGAAAATGTATGTCCTTGAGAAATGGGCTGTTTTCAGTGTTCTGGGAAAAATAATGGGAATGAAGAGGATTGGCACAGATCAGCCAGCTGGGATGATAATAACAATGAAGCTTAATAGACAGTCCAAAAGTGACACTTGCTTTGGACATGTAGTGGACAGTTGAGGAAAGGCAAATGAGGACCAAAGCGCAGACCCAGCAATTTGCTACTTTGTGGTGCCTAATTATTACCCACAGCTTATATCCTGACAGAACAGGGAGGAATCCTGCTGCAGCTTCTGGCAGAGGCAGAAGTTGTTTGATAAAAACAAATGAAGGGGTGACTTCTGACAATTCTTGTAACTCTTTTTTTTTTTTTTTTTGAGAAGTTTTTCTACTTCTGCCATCTTTATATAATCAAAGTCACTTCAGTACTGGTGCTTGCTACAGAAGGGAAGGAATATATTCACCTGTCTGTCAAACTGAAGAAAACACTTGGGATTTCCCCCAAATCGAAGATGACACGGAAAGACCAAGTGCTGGAAGGAGTTACCAAAAAAGTCATAATCTAGCCTTGTGAGGGAATTGTGAGAGAAAACATCCTAGGGTTTTTTTAGGAGAAACCTTGACTGAAAACTTAATTCCTTTCTTGAGAGACTTAATATGATACTAGGCAAAATAAAAGCACAAGGACACAATCCTTGAGCTTTTGTTCAAGTAATTGGAAAGACTAAAGAAAAAAAAAAAAAAAGGAAAAAGATGTTTTTGGAGTAGAACTCCTTGCAATACCAGACTTGCTGTACTGTACGTGTTGCCACTGTAGGGGGGTCCGAGAGCTACAGACCCCTAAGGTACCTCAAAACCATTTCTTTAGATTTCAAAATTAGCCAAAGAAATTTGAGCAGGAACGACATCCTGCAGTAAAATCCTGCAAATTTCTGACCAGGGAGAAGAGCTGTTCAGATGCAGAACACATTGCTGACAAGAGTTTTAGTACCCAAGCATGCAAACTGCTCGATTTTAACTTTAAAATTAGATTACATCTCTTTACACAAGTGCATGGACAGAATAGCAATGCAGTGCTTTTTAAATGCCTGGGAAAAAAAATGTGACATATTTATGAAACTGTATACCAGAAAAAAAAGGGGGCGTTTTTGTCTTTTTGAAAGAAATAATCTCTTTTAATGTGAAATGTTTTTTTTTTATGGTAAAAGGAGTATACCATTGAATATAAACGGTGCAGTGATGCATAAAATCTTAGGTTCTAATGTGAATTTCCAGTAGTATCTGAAGACTCTAGCATTTGCAAACATATTTTTCTAATCCTGTTTCCTTTGAATCCTCTTATCTGGCACGGATGGCTTCTAGAGGTCCCTTCCACCTTAAATTACTTGGGATCCTATGAAAGAGACAGGGGAGCATGGAAATAAAATTAACTAAAGACCTGCAGATATTTTGGTGTTAATTATACTTTAAAAAATAAACTCCAGTTTCAGTTTTCTTAGCTGGTGTTTAGAAGAATGCCGCTTTTTGAATGATGAATTTATACAAGCTGAATTCGGCCCTCAGTGACTCAGGTTCCTTCCCACTGATTCCCTCGGACTCTGGAATTTGTTTAAGCAGGATAAAAATTAGTTCATGGAATGCCACCAGGACAACTCATTCTGGGGTATTTTTAACAAGTAAATTATTTGGGGTCAGGCACTGACAATTTCTTTAGTTTCAGTGACATTACCACTCAAAGAGAAACCGAGTGCCCAATAACAAAGAAAGGCAGAAGGTACCTTTGAAGAACTTTTCAAAATAGAAAAAAAATGCGGTTCAGAAAAGTAATCTTCTTTTCAATTTAATGGAAGCATCTGATTTGACAATTAGCAATCTTTCTCAAATTGGCATTCCGTGTAATATTTGCAATTAGATGTGAGCATTACACAATATATTTATGTGTATTATATTGTAATTTCTATATGAACACGTGAGGGTTTGCCTATCCGCAAATTATACAAAATCTCAGGCAAACTGTAACGTGCAATAACAACTACAGTAGTTAAATGACCAAGTATTTGCCACATTAAATTGTCACTGCATGATACTCACCAGAAATTAATGAAACTCGATTAAGATGTTGTTCTTTCACTAGAAATCACTCAGAGAACGGCTGCAGCGCATTTCCAACCAGCACACTTCATCTGGTGAATACTCTCCTGAATGTGTTATTAGGCCTGAGGCAGTAAGGCAGGTGTGCTTCGAGGACTCACGTCCAAAAGGCAGGA
Organism: Dasyornis broadbenti; assembly: GCA_013397935.1. Lineage (NCBI taxonomy): Eukaryota > Metazoa > Chordata > Aves > Passeriformes > Dasyornithidae > Dasyornis > Dasyornis broadbenti. The sequence goes on from VZRN01002121.1 coordinate 1,608,328, forward strand.
GGGGCATTTGGATCCAAGCAGGGGGCGTGTCCAATCTGTTACAGAATGAAAACTCTCTGCATTCAACACAAAAACCCCCACTAATCCAAGGAATTTGTCTTTGCCAGCGACCTTTAGCCAAGGCCTGGATATGTCAGAATAAATTATTAAAGGCAAATGCTCCTATCTGAATAATAACTTACTCTTTTTCTTCTCATTTCAGTAAAGTATAGATTTCATATCAAATTTACTGTGATAATTCTACCAGTGTATGTAATTCAAAATACTTTCATGGCAGTAATGAAACTTGAGGAAAAGACCTTTACTCTTCCAGTCTCTATGCATGGGGAAACAGCATAGTAAGATGATGAACAAACTCCTAAGTTGTGTTCATGTATTTTCTCTGCCAAGCACCAACTAACACTGTTCTGTCTTTTCCCCACGAGGCTCAGATGGTTTGCTGGACTTCACTCCATTCCTTTTGAGCGACAATAAAAAGCAGAAGTAGCTCCTAAGTTCAAACACTCGTACCAAGAATGAGCTACTGCTCAGGATAAGATTTGTAACCTTCAGATTGTCATCTTTCATACCTCGTTTTTTTTCAGCTGAGTTAAATATTGAGGTCATTCAGAAATCTCAAAACTTATTACTAAGATCTGACTTGAAGTGCTCTGTGCAAAGACAGACAGATTTGCTGCATTGTTCTATTAATGTTTCACAAACCTTTTAAGTTTTGTGAAACAAAATTCGAGTTGTGGAAATGAAGAGCCATTCAGAAGGACACCAATGTAGGCATTGACAATAAATACCTTAAAAATCAATCTGAAAATATTTAATGCATCCAGTGGCACCAACTGACAAGTTATGTAAAATGCAAATTGAAAAAATGCTAGAAGTTGTTTCTGATGCATCCACTAGCCTGCCACAACAATTGTATTTTGTGAACTACTACGTGTAAATTGCTACTGTTTGATACTTAATCAATAATAACCTAAGTATAAGCCAGTGACCCTGAATGGTCCCTTTTGGACCAAATTCTCATCAACTTAGTTTAATGAATGTACTGCTTTTGAAAAGATGGACAGTGAGTTTTAATCCATTACGTTAAATGTTCTTGCTTGGATTGGACATTCCAAATCAAAGCCCCTCCAAAATAGCTTAAATTGAGCAGCAGCATTATAAAATATAAGATCGATGGCTTTACACTGGTAACATTTTTGAACAAATGAAAATCTCCAAGCTGCTATTTGCTTTACCTGAAACTAACGCACATGCCATTAGAAAAACAACAACAGCAACAAAAAAGAAATAAGTTGACAGTTGCTCTGTGGCTCACTGATAATTACTTTCCTTGCCTTTTCATGAAAATTTAGCACCACCCTCATGCCCAGGTTTCTCAGTTTAGAGATGAACGGGCCTGCAGATGCCAAATCCTTAATCCCTGCAGGAGAGGAGGTGTCCATATCGCCCCGCAGTAATTCTTCTGGGTAACTACAGTGTGTTAATGGGTTCTCAAGAGAATCTTTCTTTTCCTAGATCAGGAGTCAGTGATCAACATTAAAATATTACTTACGGTCTTGTCCGCAACAGCGGAAAGGAAAAAAAATAAAGAATTTTAAATTGGGAACCTGAGAAGCTCTTCTGAGGCATATTTTATTACCCATATATTCTGAAAAATTCTCAAGTTTTCCTTGAACTTCAGGGGATTACGGATAAATCATGAGGAGAACACAAAGGTTGCCTTAGCTTTCTCAAAGAATGAAAGCAGAAATGAAAAGTTCTGTCACTGGGGGAGGAGAGGAAGGGAAAGAGATGACTAAGCCCTGCAGTTCTGGCACATTAAGGGGAGAGAAGGACTGTCCTGAAGCAGGAAAACAATACCCTGAAAAATAAAAAGTTAGTAAAGCACTCAAAAGAATTCTTCCTTATTTGACTGTTAGTTTAGTTCATAATCAGATTTTTTTCTATTTAATGCTGATTTTTAAGAACTGGGGTTTGTATGGTAGTATTATTTCATTGGGTTCTTTTCTAATTCCAAAAAGAGTTCCTGGGCACATACTGGGCAGAATGTCATCAAAAAGGACTTCAGTAGTTTCAGCTCTCACTCAAGGCCCGGGCACGGCAGCCTTTCATAATAAAATATACATTACCATGCCTTCTTGCAGGAATTTCAGCAAGAATGAATACCTTTGAAAACAAACATTCAGCTACTAGCATGACAAGAGTTAGTTAAGAAACTACACAGAGCACTCTAACCAGAGCCTAATTTACAAAAAAATTGGATGAGGTGCAAAGAATAAACAGACCTTTTTTCCTCAGGACACCTTTTCTAATTAAAAGTAAACAAACTTCCATTTCATAAAGCAGACCGATTTCTTTAACCGCTTTACTTATTATCAGCCTCATTTCATGCTTGCAATAGAAAATTCAGTAGAAAAGGGGTTCAGATGTCATCTCCAGGGAGACTAATTCTGTAATGAGCTGATGGGTTTCAGGAAGGTATCGTTCCTTTTCCTTCCTGTTGCCATGTGCTTTGGATCATGCTCATATTGAATTACAAAAAAAAAACAAAAAAAAACAACAAAACCTCAACTGTGACACTTACTGCAGAAAATTTCCATATTATTTGATTAACTACTGGAATAGAGAACTGCACTGTTCACAGCTTTCTGCTAATCAGGTAGTACCGTGTGAGGAAGGAGGAACTATTTTAAAGTGCTCTGGAGTGAAACATTATTTTCTACTTAGATCATGATTTGAATTGATGGTATTACGTTAGTGCTTTAGCTGACAGTCTTTGATAGCCAGTTCCTCCAGATTTAAGAGAGGCTTTTGAAGTTGTTGTGAAAGTGCTTTTGATGGCTTCTCCTGGAAGATTATACTGAATTGGGAAGTTTTAACAAAAACTGAGTCTGTTATGCAGCATCATGGTTTAACCCCAGCTGGAATTGACTCTAATCCAGCCAAAACCAGCACATGCACAGAAATTAAATGTATAGATAGGATTAGGTGAAATTCATAGAGGTTTGGGTTTGCTTTTCTTTTTCCAAAAAGTTTAAAATAAGTCTTTCAGCAAATGGAGTATTTTCTATCAAAATGCCGATCTTCTCTGCACAGTGAAAATTTTAATTTAAAAAGTGATCATTTTCACTTCATGTAAAATTTTTCCCTACATTGTTCTATTTCATCCTGAGAAAGGTTGCTATCACTATTTCAGTCATCTCTTCAAGCACTTCTCACCACAACCACCACAAACAGCATTGCTCCACGCCTGCTTTGCTTAGAGAACTGTCTGTTCTCTTCTGTTCTTTGATCCCCTTCAACCTATGACCCACCCCATTCATTTATTTAAATGTAGACACATTCAAAACTTGGCAGTTGGTAATTCCAGCACACGACAAAGCCTTTGATGGTGAGTCAGCTGCATGCAGAAGTGCTGCGCTTCTGAATAGGCGTGGTACAAGATCCCGATGTTTTGTGCCTTTGAGATGAGGCACATTTCAACTCTTTTTCATTTATGTCCTAGCACATTGGCCTTATTGAAGCAAACACAGAAATCCTGCTTCCCGGGGCGAAGTTCCTTGCCAAAGTGCTCAGGGTGAATAACCAAAAACCAAAGTCAAAATAACCTTCCTCAGTGCACATTTCCACATGCTCCCTGTGAGAAGCCGGGCCAGGATTTTACCTGGCAGTCACCACAGAGCCGTGACGTGTGTCCAGTATTTTGTGTCTGACCTGCAACACATCAAACATTTCCCTGAGACCATGAAAGCCATCAGAGTGTGGCCAAGAGAAACAATCTGCTTTCACCTGCCTTCAGCCTGTTTCCTACCCAGTGAGAGTCCCACCATCAGACAGCCTGTGAGAAAGATGAGCAACAATATTGTAGAAAGTCTCTAATGCAGGAGGTACAAAGTGATTGAAAATAACCAGGTCTCCCACTACTGCTTGCTGCATAGGATTGGAAAAATTCTGTGCTAACCCTGTGTTCAGTAAGTAATGACAGGACAAGACTTGTGTCCTTCAGTCCTCCAGCTGCTTAGGTGTTTTTCTAACGCTACAGCACTTTCAGAGTATTACTGAAGCAACAAAACAGCAGTAAAAACTGTTTTTTCCCTACTACACATTTTAATCCCTTATCTGTAAATCAAATAAGACTTCTCCCACCTTTTCTGATTTGCTTGACCATTTCATCTCTTATAACTGCTTCTGCTCCTCATTTTTCCACTTGGCGATGTAACGCATTCAGAAATAAATATTAATGCCCTTGAACTTACCATGGCCATGTACTAGAACGAAAGAGAATATACCAGCAGAAGAATTAACATAAGGTCACAAATTTGATGCCATACTGAACTTTTAGAGATAGTAAGATTTTCTTATCCATAAAATGAAATTAAAACTGCACACAATTGATGCTAAATTATTTTAAGCTTTCTTTTAAAAAACCATATAAATGCTATAAAGCTATTGTTATATAAAGATTAGAAATACTTATTCAATAAACTTTCACTTGTAAATAACACTTCAATTTGTGCCAGTGTATATACATCATGATCACTAATTGGTACAGATATTACTGGGGTTATAAAAATTCAAGCAAAGCAATCAAGAGGCTTGGCTGCACGCTATGCAGGTAGTCCTTCTCCTACTTCATCACCATCTTGTGAAAATGGAGGTTGCTTCTGCAGCGTTAAATCAGAGTTAGGAGGCAGGACAACGTTTTATACTCCAGGGCTTTCTTTCAACAGCCTCGTGTGCCCCTAGCAGTCCTCCCCTCTGGATCATTCCCGCCCGTCTTGAAAGCCAAGGAACGCTGTGGTGTTTCGAATGACTCAGCTCTCTTTTCTCCGCCAACTTGCGCACCTACTTTGACCTTATTAACATTCTGGTCAGAATCCCTTTCCCTCTCACGCCAAGCAGATAAGGTGAGTGGAACCTGAAAGCACATGAATATGTAACATCCGTTCCCTCTTCAGGTGTCCTGCCCGGACTCTGCCAGTCAGGGTAGATTCGAATCACTGTTTAATGGGTATTGAGACACCGTCCTGCCAAACGAAGCAGCTGACCCAGAAGCCATATCTCATGAATACTACTTTGTATGGTATGAATAGAGAGCCTTCAAGAACAGGAATATGCCAGGGACTTCCTAACTATATCTCCGCTCCTGCTGTCATCAATTCAGTCCAAATTCTTGGAGAAAGAAGAAATCATACTACCCTACACCTCTTTTCTATCTACTGACTAATTAATCTATATAAAGACTGAGAAGTCGTATCTTTCTACAGTTGCCATAAAAATAGGAGATAAAACATCATTATAAGAAATAGAAATCTAGGTTTAGAGATGTCTTATTCATATTTCAAATGAACTGTTGATTAATCTGAAATGTGTATTTATATTCACGTTTATGAACTGGAAGTCTTAGAAACATAAATAATAAATAAATTCGTAAGACCAATAGTTAGAGCCTGCCTTACCAAAAGTATTCTAGGGGAGGGTAACTTTTTGGGAAAGAGCAGCAAATTCCTCTAACTTTGCAAATGCTGTAAGCCTCAGAATAGCTGTTGAAAAATGGATACATAAAATAAAAAAGAATCCGCAATGTTTTCAAAGGAATCCAGGCTATATCACTGCCAAATTAAGTTCCCATGACACAACTTAGTCTTTTACTGGTGAGTACAAATTAACAACACCTTTCATATATTTTAAAACCATATCATGTGCAACAGTAAATTTATTGTCTGCAGGGATATAATGTCCTGCAGCTGCTCATTGATACTCTGACAGAAATTTGTCTAGACCATTTAAACAGACAAAATATGAAAAAACCCACATTGTACTGGCACTCACATGGGATCAAGATGCTGGTCAGGGTCTAGTTTAAACATTTGGCTCCCACGATAACTTCCTGGAACTGATCATTCTACATCTCAAAGACAAAGGCTTTTCAAGGACCTCTTAGATCTTTTATCCCCTGTATAATAAGACAGTTTGGTTGATAAATTTTCTTGTCCGGTTTATGAACTGCATCTGGTATCACTGGCAGAACACTGCTGGAGAAATGAAGAAACTTCATGTACCCCTTATCTTGTTCATAGGAAATCAATTAGTAACACTGTAAGTTCTATCTCGATCACGTGTTGTTTAAAAGGAAAGACTATTTCTCCAGTGTAATGTAGTTCCCCCCCAATTCAAAAGGATCTGATAATGGCAGCTTATCTTTGACAGTTTTCAGCTGAAGAAAAGGTTAAATATATCTCATTGAACTAGATCTCTTTGAGCCTGTTCATGAATATGTGTTGTTCCCTGCTGACTCGATCCTCTGTATCATTATCCTTGCCTACAAAAAGCAGGAAAATGTCGTTTAGCACTCATTGGTCACTCTCAATTTTTATGCCATTTGCTAAACCCTTGGTCTCAGGACACTGAGGAACTTTTCAGTGTATCTTTCCCATTTTGGGTTTTTTTTTTGATTAGTAGTATACTTTAATTCTGGCTGCTACTGTCTTCAAAGTAGGAACAGCCTGTCTTGGAAGGGTTAAAATGCAATTACTAGTCTTACTACTTTTAAATCCTTTGCCTCTGCTTAGGAGGATGTGTGGTAGTCTTTGAAAGCCTATTGTTAGACTGTATTGCAGGCAAAACACTGGAATAAAAAAAAAAAAGAAAAAAATTAAATACTTAAAAATCTTACTCTTCTTCCTGGAAAATACACTCCAGTAAGGGAATCAGAAATGTTTCTTTTTTTTAGCTCCAAGTACAGCATAACATGAGGTGAAAGAATTGGTATCAGAAGTTAATACCTTGCTATATCGCTAAGGGATGAGAAAGGGAATGAAAAATTGTGTTGCTTTAACAAAACCTAGCTATGCCTCCAAGTTAGCAGCTGCACAATAGCAGAAAGGAAGAGTTATATTAGAAGAGAATAACAAGGCAGAAGAACTAGAAAAACGCCGGAAGAGGTCAAGAAAAGGAAGAGTGGACAGAAAAAAGTTGTATCCAGGAACAGATGCTGGGTATCAAACAGCAGAGCTGAGCTCACTGAAGGACAATGATTGACAATGAACACCTCAAAGCCACAGTTTTATTACTCTAGGAGTGCATTTCACTGAAAAATGCCACTCAGCTGCATATCCCCTTTAATCATGAATTTCACTAATAAAATCAAAGCAGGTGCTATAGCGTGCAATAATTTCCTACTCAACATTAACCACTCCAAACCTAAAAGCCGCTTCACAAAAAAAGCACGGTGTTTTCTTGGTCTTGACCCCAAAGCCCGAGAGGACACCTGAAGAAGCAGCGTTGCAGCCTGCTGAGGGCACTGTGACAGACTCTCTCCATCAGGTCCTCATCCACCACCTCTGTGGAAGCATCTTTCTGATGCGCAAACAGCACTGACGTCCACCACATGAAATGAGTATCATTCAGCAATTTGGATACAAGTAACATCTCTCAGCACACAAACAACAATGATTTTTGTGAAACAGGGAAGCACGAACCAAGGTGGATCTTTCAGAATAAAGTCTGGAATTATAGCACCACTAATATCTGTTTAAGGCAAGAGTTTCATTATTCAGTGTTTGGAGAAGGGTGAAATTTCAAAATGTCGTGCTACAATGGAACTTTTCAGATACTTATTAATGTTAATGGACCAATCACACCTCATCAGATGGTACTTGCAGTGTCTTTTGCCCAGTGGTTAGAGGGCAAATATAAGCTATGTATGACTCAGAGAATCACAGAATGGACCATGTTGGAAAGGATGGGTCATTTGATCCAACCTTCCAGCTCAAACAGGGTCATTCTGGATCTCATTGCACAGGATTGTGTCCAGATGGCTCTTGAGTATCTCCAGGGAGGGAGACTCCACAACCTCTCTTGGCAATCTGTTCCAGTGCTCCAGTCATCCACACTGGAAAGAAGTTCGTCCTCAGGTGGAACTTCCCGTGCGGCAGTTTCTGCCCATTGCCTCTTGTGCTGCTGTTCGGCACCACTGAGAAGAGCCTGGCTCCATCCTTCTAGACAGCCGTCAATACTTACAGACATTGATGAGTCCCTTTTCAGTTGAGTCCCTTTCTCTTCTTGAGGCTGAACAGACCCAGCTCTCTCAGCCTTTCCTCATAAGTGAGGTGTTCCAGTCCCTTCATCATCTTTGTTGCCCTCTGCTGGACCTGCTCCAGGAGCTCTGTGTCTCTCTCGTTCTGAGGGGCCCACAGCTGGACACAGCACTCCAGGTGTGCCTCACCAGGGCTGAGTAGAGGGGCAGGATCACCTCCCTCGACCTGCTGTCAAGGCTGAAGCGATGCCCAGCCCTCTGGAGTACTGGCCACTGCCCCCAGAACCAGTGCCTGTGACTTTGAGGCTGCTTTGAGCTGCCTGCAGAAGGCCTCATCCACTTCCTCCTCCTGGTCAGGCAGCCTGTAGCAGACACCCGCAACAATGTCACTTTTACTAGTCTGCCCTTTTATCAGACCCATAAGCTCTTGCCTTGCCTGTCATCCACCCCAAGAGCTCGGCACATTCCCAGTCTTGCCTTACACACAGGGCAACTCCACCATTCCCAGTCTGCGTCTCCCGAACAGCAAGGAGGCCTGCATGACAACGCTGCAGTCATGAGAGCTCTCCCACCGTGTCTCCATCATCACGATGAGGTCCAAGCCCTGTGACTGCACATGGAGCTGTTGTTCATCCTGTTTGTTCCCCATTCTGCATGCACTGGTGTGCAGGCACTTCATACAAGTATTTGATGGCTCAGTTTCTCAGTGGCGCTGTGAAATGATGCCCCACAGTCCTGTCTTGTGGTTATATCTTTGGCTGCTTGTGCTCGCTTGACATTACAATTTAGGGACTAAAACCTGGAATTAATCTTTTTTATGCCAAGTTTTATGGCCAGTGCAGGCATGTTTTGACTTCTCAGAGTATATGTCTTATTAAAACACCTTCAGTGGTTGATTTGCCAACATTGAAATGGCTGATTATAGGCATATACTACCGGGAAAGAAGTAGCTTTCCAGATGGCAGTGGCTGAATACTTTTTACAAGATACCAAGTGCACTCCTATTGCAGCTCCAACTACAGCCTCATCTAGGTTGTCAGGCCTATGTACTATGTTCAGCCTGCTGTGTTCTGAAGTGCCAAAAAAAATAGTCTTGTCCCACCAGCTGAAGCCACTTCAGAAAAATATCCTGTAGAAGTAATGCCTGGTGCCACCTCCTCCTCTTCTTGCTGCATGAAGGTACTAATGATCTTCCATGCTTTCCAAAGTCATCAGCCATCACGACTGCTCATCTATTCAGGGCAACATATTCATATGAATTGCACTGCTAATCACCAATGTTCCCACCTGCTCTTTAACATAATTTTGAAATAATGCTTTGAAATGTGTTTTGAAATAATTTGAAAACATTGCTAGCTGGGGGGCAAAAGAAGGAAGGAATTGGTGGAGTTTGGCAGTAGATAGCTCAACAATCACTGTGAAAAAGATTCCTTAATGTGTCAGTATGTGTTCAGAATATTATGTAATTGTTCTTAAAGGCACTCCTCAAGAGACACCAGCTTCCTAACATCCCAATTGCTAATGAAAGCTGGAGAAATGCTTGCAAAAGTTGAAACTTGGCAGAATTTTTAAAAAAGTAATCTTGCTGGATATTCCCTAAATAAACTATTGCTGATCTTAACTGTGAGTTTATGTACATGTAAAATTATTTTTTATAACATGAAACTTGATCTGTCTTTAATAATGGAAAAAGTACAGTCCCATACTGGGACCTTAGCACCAGGTATCCATTTATGACTATCACCTTGTTAATAGCTTAAAAAATATGTAAACAGACTCTTGTGGCCAGAAAAGATACCCTTTTCCTAATAATTTTTGGGTGTCACATAGTAAGTGGAAAGTGAAAAAACTACCTTTAAGAATTAAAATAACTTGAAATGTATTTTGCCTGATACCGTAAAAAAGATGCAAAAAAAGATGATCCAGCTATCTAGGTATACAGTACCTGCCAGGAACTAGCTTAGAGAAAAAAATCAAGATTTTAAAATAATAATCTCTCTGGGGTGCAAATAGCAATTAATTATACAGTAATTTTGAGATTCCCCCTTTTGATCCTATTAGTTATTCATTGTCATGTGAATGGTTCTAGTTTTCCCAAAAGTAATTATAATTCAGTTTATTATAATATTTTCTTTTTTGTTGTTCATGTTCACATTTAACTCAGGTTTCTCTTAACTGCTTCCAACTGTCTGTGTGTTTCTTGAAACCATTTTTGCTCCTTTTGCTCATTCTTTCAAGTTCCCATTGCCCCACTGGAGAAGTGTATCAGTTCCCACTGCAAACTCCCCCTCCTCCCTGCTAGCACTCTTCAAACCATTTTGCAAGCATCAGCTCCACAGACATGCAAATAACTTTGCCTTTGAGTACACGTAGTATTTAACCAACACCACTGACAATTTGTAACAAATATGGAATCTAGAATAGCAGCCATGAAATACATTTCACATAGTCCACTTCAGAGTCATCAAACAGCAGTATTAACAACTCGGCATTAACAGCTTGTGTCAGCTTTGAAGGATTTCAGATCTGAAAAGAAAGAGCAGGCTCTGTGTGATGCTCCTAATTCCTCAGCTCATCTAGCTGCAAAAGATGTGAATGTGCACTGCATGACTCAGAGGAGTTCACTCTTTCTTGCTATTCAAAAAACCAATATCCTCATCAGTGTAGAAATACTATCATCATATGTTACCACACTACACCATTAACAATGCCGAGGTTTAGAAAGGGATGCAATACTAAACTCTACCAGAATTATTAGGCATGTATTAGGCATGACAGTCAGCATAACATGAACCTTGTTCTTGGCTTTGCACAGTACTCCCATGTCCAGTACTGTACATCTGCTTTTGCCCCCTTGACCTCTTAACACAATTTCTCCTCCAAGGTGGGAACACGGTACCCGGCGGTTATCGTACAGAGAGGATGTACAGTCCCTGGAACACATCGTTCTGCACAGCCTGCAGTGCTCCTCCTGCTCCCTCACGAATGCTGGAACAGATCATCGCATCCCCATGATCTTAGCCCACTGAGATCAGACTGCTTGGACAGCAGGAGTGAGAGAGAGAAAAAAACCCCACCCATGGCCATGGAATCCTTGGTGACTCTGTCCACAGATTTAACAGAACTGCGATAACTTAAGGCTGCCGTGATTTATTTCTGTTACCACCTTTATCAAGGCAGCATCAAATTATATAGTTCATTACTAATCCAGTGATGTTCTTCTAAGATACTAATGCTTATCTGCTGTGCTGTGCTCCGTGACACATTTTCCACGATTACATATCATACCACAGTATCTTGCTACAAGTCCTTAGCATTAAAAAAAAAGGGAATGGAAACAGGAATAATACTCTAATATTAAGCAACAGTCTTTTATAAGAAGAAACAGAGTCAATGCCTGAGCAATGGAATGGATGGAGGTTTTACTAAGGATGTTCTGTCGGACTTCATGTTGATTCCTACTGCCACTTTTCCTCTCTCTTTTGAAATCTCTTTTTGCTTATCTTTGTATCTATTTTTACTTTCCCCTCTTATTTCTGGGATGCTCAGTGTACAACTGTTCTTACAGACAGCCAAAGTGAAGCAGTCTGGGCTCTGCTCCTGTTAACAGCGCTTTCCCTTTGGCAAGCGCACAGCAATAAAGGAAGGCTCTCATCAGAGTCCCAACATTGTTACCACGCAATCAAGTGCACCTTTCAAAGTCTGGAGTGCCTTAACTCACACGAGAGAACAAAACACATGCCCCACCGTGTGCTTGGCAGTGTTTATGCTCCTTTCCCTGCTTCTCTGTTATTTGGGTTTGGTTTTATTTCTGGTGAAATTCTACACCCTTGAAAGAAAGATTTCTCCCATTAAAGCAAAATAAAAATGCTCTCATGGTCATGTCTTCCTTTCTAACGAACATTTTCTTGGTAAACTTGGAGTTTTATTGAACTTTGTTGCTTTTCTTGTCCCTACAATTAGACAATATTGAAACATGATTTCTTTCCTTGCTGGTCCAGTCTCTATGGAACAACGCCTTTCAAACTCATTTTCAAAACTTTACTCTTTTCTATTTAGTGTAAGGAAGACTAAAATGTAACCTTGCAATGTGAATCCATCAAAATTATTGCCACCTCAAATAAAAGGAAATGACAGATCATTCAGAGTACTTGTAAAATAATTTCAGATACATTTTTGGAGTCATCTGGGAAAAATGCTACTACACTATCTCAACATACCAGTTTTTACCCTGAGGCAGACTACCTACTGAAATGAAAGACTTTTACTTTGAGAATGATTTTGAATTTTTACCATAACTGAATTGACTAATTCTGAGCCTTATTTGAAGAGAAGCGGAGGGAAAAACAGGAAGGAATAACATTAACAGTCCAACTGAGTAGAAGAATTCCTAAGATGAGAAAAGGAAATGTGCACCATCTGGAAGAGAAGTTTCTAAACACAGGCTATTAGGTTATGTCGTTCATGATTAAAATCTGGCAAAAGCCTTCTTTTCTCTGGCAGAACAGACGGTATCTTGACTCTTGAATAATATTCATGGTACTGCTTCAGAGCAGAGAACATTAGTTTCTAGGGATATGGAGTTCTGGATCCCCTGGGAAGAGGCCAATCTCTTGTTTGAGTTGAACACATTTCACACATGAAGAGGAGGAAGAAGAAAGAAAAAGATCTTGCCTGTTTATCATGGATGCTATCAGTTGGGGAAAGCAGTTTGGCACAGCTCCATGCAGTGGGCTAGCAAAGATCAGTAACAGTTTTATTTCTTTGTGTCGTGGTTTAGCTTGGCCCAGGTTTTTCTAGTGGGGGGGGGGACCACAAAGATGGCTCCTCTGTGAAGCTTCTCGAAGCCTTCACCATGTCCAGCTCTGAGGTGATGGACATGCTGCTGGCCAAGCCTGGGCCAATTAGAGATGCTGGTTACGCCTCTGTGAAAAACATATTTAAGACGAAATCAAAACAATGGGTGCACGCACTTTTCCTCAGCCAGAGGAGGAGGAGTAGGTGAGAGTATGTGAGGGAAANTTTGAATCAGTCCCAGTAATTATTTGGATTTTTAATTTATCAAAATCCATAGTCCGAGCTGGAACAATTAAAAGATGGCTTGAGATGTATTTAAAATATATATAAATTTAGGATTAATTTTTGTAGCTCTGTTCAGTAGGCAGCTGTTCCTTATTAGTGAAATTATGCAAGATAATCTTGAAAAATCTGGGTATCACAAGGGATTCAGGAGTAATGACACCTGACAAATCATTTTCCCAAGCACTACACCAGAATTTCTTCTATGCAAGGGGAAAAAGGGAGACTAAAATGAAAAACAGGAAATGCCATTCAGAATAATGTATGAAAAAAGAAAATATTTTATAACTGCTTATCTTTACATTTTTATCAGAGAAGAAACCTTTTCAATTACGATGCTACAGCACAATTCAGCACAGTGTCCATCAGTGGCTTGCAGCATCACAGTCACACCAGAGAGGGGACATGCCTTGTCCAACACACACAACTTCTTGGCAGAACAAATCAGAGCAAGGAGAGTGCAATAAATCAGCGATATTGCTTCTTACTAGGTAAGAATTTGTCTCCTGCAAATACCCTAGGGCTCAGGGCTGCCCACCCCAGGGACTGCAGCTCCCACTGAGGTTATGTTCTGTGCTTAGCTATACCCTGGTTATTCGAGAAACGGTGTATTTTATTCCGCTTCGGAAGACTGACATGTTTTTCTATCTAATTTTTCTATTATTGTAGATGTTTTTGCAATAATAATGCCAACTATTTTCTTCCAGTCTTGAGATCATTTTAAATTCACAAATTAAAAGTCTCCAAGATAAGATAGACGTGCTATGTTCTACATTCTCATCCTCAGATTCTAAGCAAGTTACCCACAAGGGTAGTAGTTTCAGTTAAATGAATATCTAGTCTTTCTTAACCAATCTCCACGTACACAATAGAATACGAGCAGAAAGTGGATTTAAAAAGGTGCACATTGGATAGTTTATTCACCTCAGAGACATTTGGACAGTATGTCTTTTAATACTTAATTATTTTCCTAGATTTCTCAGAGGCTGTGGGATATTCAGGGTCACTTGCCTTTACAAGGAGAACAAGCAGGCCAGAATCCCCTCAGAACAGGAACTATCAGAAATGAAGAATCTTTTTCTAAAACTGATGTGCAGAAAGATAAACCACGACTAATGCAACAGTGTGGTCGTCTAAAGTCTCCAGCATGCAGGCTGCACGCAGGAGTTTTCCCATCATGTATCTGATTATGAATCAGGGGAATTAGTTCCATGAATTATAAGAGAAGGTTGGATAGATTAGAGAGCACAACTGTTACATAAAATTTGTTGAAAATAATTTAGGAAGATTTCAGGAGCAAATTGGTGTCTGATGGTCTGTTAAAAATGTCAGCAATGTTTTCTTCAGGCAGAGTGCAGAAGCTTTTTCCCTTTTCAGAAGAAATGGAGGTTTCTGATTTACTGCAGACCAGCTGGGTGCAGGAGGCACATTCCCCTAGAAGACTGCAGAAAGCCATTTTTCACTGTAGGTCTTGGGCAGCTGGTTTAGCAGGGAAGGGAAGAGAATGAAGGTAAAATGAGCTAAAATAGCTAGGAAAGTAGCTTCTAGTATTTGAATGCAGAAGTACACATACTGCAGCTGTGGCATTACAGAGGCAATTAAATGGGTGTTCCATAATCTCAGCCTGACTCACACGGCGAATGGGATGTACCATTTTAAAATTCTGCCTTCATGTGCTACATACGTGAATAAGTGCTGTATAATAATGTTCCATCTCCAGATTAGTGGAGACAACATGACTAAGCGTGCTATTTTAATCACCTTTGCAATGATGAGTGCTGTAAGACACTTCTGAGAGTCTTTCATGTAAGACTAGTCATTCATCTCCATTTCTTCCTTGTCACAATCCACCCAGATGCTGTCTATCATGACCTTTCTGCTCTTATTTCACTGCGCTGTTTGCCAGGAGATTACTTTTGATCCCTGTGCTACTTCATAACAAATATGCCTTATTGCTGTCTTTATATAGACTGAAAATAGTGGTTATCTCAGTATCTATGATAATCTCTTTACAGTAGTACAGTGAAAGAGATTGCACAGGAAATACTTTTAAGTCATTTAATTCTGCTTCTTCTATCTGCTCTACCTTTGCCTTTTAAAAGGGAGAAAAGAAGCAGGCACAGGATGTTTATGTGGAAGAACAGGAATACTGGATAAAACTGCTCTGTTCTCTAAAGGACTGTCAGTGGGATACAATCAGTGCAAAGCCACTCACTGCAGAAATAACCTCTATATTCCTGTTGTGCTACCAAATTTGTATACTGATAAATAACAGTGATCCTTAGCTATTCTCTCAGGTTATGAAGCTCGTACAGGAAAAAAAAAATTGCAAAACCTGCATTCATTTGGTGCTGGTTAGTTTGCTACATCTTTATTATTCATATAACAAAATAATGCTGATCCCAAACTGGTGATCTCAGAGGGCCTCAGGTAAGCCAGCGACATCTTTTTTATGAGAATTATGTTAAAGGGGCTTACCCAAAATTCAAATGGAGGGCTGTGTGTTATCTTCTGTTCTTTACAGAAAGTGTAGAAGAAGTGATGGACCAAAACTTCCTATATATCTGAGAGCTCCCATTCTGCTATGCTCCAACAGATGGCAGGGCTTCCAGGAATTTCTAGGGTTTTTCCTGCTGGGATCCTATGTAAGGTATGGTTGTCCCTCTGCGTGAAAAAAAGGCAGAAGAACAAGCCATCATAAAACATAAGGGATATCCTTGTGTTTATTTTGCTAAATGAATGTACATAAATAAAGAAAGAGAAAGCTATCATTACCATTTTTGACTGCTAGATAGTGTTGTTGATTTTTTAAGCACATGTCCATAAAGGGCAAAATATAAAAGTTCCTATTTTTCCAAAGACAGCACTTGTTGTCAGAGCATTACCTGTTCTAAGTGGTGGGATAGCTCTGGAAAAATAACATGCATTTAATTGTGTCTAGTAGATATTCAAGGCAATAATTTATTTACTGGGAACAGCTTCACAGTTTTGTGTAAGGTTGTCAGAAGGTGCATCTGCTAACCACTCGAAATTAAAACCAGGCAATTAAGGTATACAGATAGGAGAGGAATAACAGTCTGTGGAAACTCTGGCCATGCTCTGCCCTCAGATCCCTTTACGTAGTCCCAGAAAAGTTCTTCCCATAGCCAACAGCTACTCTGCAACTCTGCAAGAAGACTGAAAGCAGTACTTGCTGTATGTTTGAAAACACACTGTTAATTTCTACCTGAGACTACAGAAGTGAAAGAAAATGAAGGTTAAGTTATACCAACTTTAATAAACCTGACTGATATTATTTAAGACCCCCACAGTACAAATTGTCTGCTGGTAATGCTACTTGAAAATGAAATGCTACTTGAAAAGAGTCTACGATCAATGGCAATTAAGATGTATAAATGAATGTTTCTGATGTAGCAAACTTAAGAGAACTTGGATTATGCTGAATGAACTCTGTGGTACACTTAGAGCTGCTGTAAAATACATATAATACTAAAAAACATAACTTTCTCTGTTTAGACTGGCATAGGCTTGGTTTTAGTTACCACAGAGCAGGAAGAGCCATAATGGAAATGACAGACAAGTCGCAATTCTTGTATGTTTCAAGTCTACAAAGAATTCAAGCATATTCTGAATTTTGAATTTGTCCCACTGAAATATTTTAAAATAAATTTAGTTAGTTATGGCTAAAGTACGTGATATTAAATATCATTATGACCCCAACGGTATGGGTCTGCAATATGAGTCTATAGTAATGAACGTATTCTTATGCTTAACTTCCTTTTAAAATTATACTAACCACTACAAAACCATGGAGTATGTCACCAACAGATTTTGTTCATTTCTGTCTCTTCCACAAACTATTAGAGGTAAAGGGCAGGTCAATCAAGTTGTAACAAAGTATTTAATTCCATTATGGAGTGTGAATTAGGCGATCGGGCCAGAAGTGACCAGCTTAATTCACCGTGATCTATCAGCAAAACTGAACAGCTGCCTTGGTCAGAGCCTCAATTCTGAATCACTACATATAAATAATCACGTCAGAAACACACTTCTGATTTGGTCATAGAATTTAGAGTAACAGAAATATATATATACACCTCCTAAACTCAGATCAGGTATTAGTTGAAGGGCTAGTTCCTTTAGGTGGTATCAGAGTAGTCAACTTGTGAATGCAAAAATGAGTATACAGTTTCATCCAGATATTTTGAGTAAGTATTCAGTGCTGATTGTTCAGACTTGGTCACTAAGGAATACTAAACGCCTTTCCTTAACTACAGCACAAAATACCTCAGAATTGCAAATGACCTTTCCTCCCCGAGTCTGCAAGATCTAAATACTCCCACGACAAAGTCACTTCAAAAAAGTGTGCCAAAGCACATTTGAAATGGCCAGTTGATGAGGTGTATATCTACCTGAGTGGAATTTCCAGAAACACTTACTTGGTAAAATGCTGACTCTACTGTGGCTGTGTTTAGACTCATTCTGAGGCTAGTTTTTGTATGCCTATTCAGGCAAACGAGTCAAGTAGCAGAACAGTTCACAACAGAAAGGATAAGAACACAGAAAATTCTGAACTAAGAAATGTGACTAGCCATAAAAATCTGTAAGTTTCTTTTAAGCAGTCCTGGAACACAAAAATACCGTATGACTCATACATCCAATCAAAGCTGTCTAAAACAGCTTAGATGTTGAATTTCAAGCATTTAGGAACAATACATACACTAAAACTTACTCCGAGGAATTTTCTCATGAATACATTTGAGAAAATTATAACATGTTCATGACAAAATCACATGCAGAAACAGAGCTAAAACTAATTAACTCAACTATTTGCCAGGAATTATTTGAATCTCCTAGTCATCACCAATACCACATACCAAGCTTGTGAAATAAGAGTAAAAATGCTTTAAAGCAAGAACAATATCAGTCCCTTCCAACGCAGCATATTCCGTGATTCTGTGACAGTAGCCAACATTCACAATCATTACTCATGATTATAATATTTACATATGTTTCTAGCTAAGACAGAATACAATCAGTCATTTTTACTTAGTTTCTCATTTTTATTAAAATTGTTTCTGAAAGAGCTCAGTATTGTTACAACTGCTGGAAGCATGCTAGACGACTTACAGTACAAACAGAAGAAAATTAACTTTAGGCCAATGAGTTTATGGTAAGGAGGTTTTTACTTTAGCTTTCTGGCGATTTCTTACCAAAAAACTCAAAGAGATTCATTATTTGTGTAGTATATATTTGGATAAACATAGGGTCACAGACTTCTATGCAAACAGATAATGAAACAGCAAAAGAAAAACTTCATTTGTTCAGTTTGATGCCGTGTATAAAAATTACTTACAACCCTTATAACTGTTAATTTAGCATGAAGCCTTAAATCATAACATAAGCCCAAGTGGACATGCTCCATCAAGCCAACCGTGTGGTTTTAGACCTACAGTCAATGAAGAGATCTGCAGAGCTCTCTTAACCTCCACTGAAATGATTTCCTACTGGGGGGTAGTTGCTAGAAACACAGAAAGAAACCCGAGTGAGAAAACCAACCTTCAAATTGGAGATATGCTAGTATTTCCCTAACCAATAATAAATTACTAATGTGATAGTGTTTTGAGAAGGAGCTGCAAATTCCCCCAGAGGAAATCTATTTAAGACGTGCTCCCCAGGAAGGAGGAAAGTTGTCTGGAAAGTCAGCCCCTCAGTTTGAACTTTGGGGATAATGGCCCACAAAAAATTGTTTAGAAATTTTTAATTTCTAAAAAATAGTTTCTTTCTCTAACCAAGAAACTGTGAGGAGGACACGGCTCTCCCTCAAATCTACAAATCACAAATGGTTGCAAAGTGGAACAGCTGAATTACTAGCTAAATAAAATTAATTTATTAGAGTAATTTTTACCTCACCACTTGCAATTTTAAAATTCACATTCATATTTCAAGTAGATGACTTTGAGGATGGCCTGAGAGACACAGTAATGCAGGAAGAATAGGAGAAATTATATCAGGTAGCTCAAACAGGTGGAACGTTTTTGAATGAAAAGGTGAAGTGCAATGCACTGCAAAGATGACCCATGTCAATGAACTAACTTATTACAATGAATGCTAGTTGTTGTGAAATGTGAAAACCAACTATTTCTATAAATTCAGGGTTGTTCTGTAATTCATTCTCATGATTCAGCAATGGACATAAACAATAACATATTGTCATAGATGTTACTGTTTATGTCCATTGCTGAATCAACAGCACAGCTGCCAACAGGTTACTTCTTCTCATTCCCTCTTCCTTCTCCAAGAGAAGACAGAAGGATAATATGAAGGGCAATGAGTCTGTGGAAATAAAGAAATGGTTTCAGAGTCAAACTAGTCTTTGCTCACTAGCAGCAACACTGTGATCCCCTCTTGATGTTTTGTTACAGTCCTGACATAACTCAGACAGAAAGAGTGAGCCTGCGCTTACCTTTCCTACAGTCATAGCAGAATGAGGTTACCAAGAACTGAAGGTTCAGGATATCTTGGAAGACCTAATTTTAGCCCCAGAATAAAGGCCAGCCACACTATCCTGGATGCATGGCAAACAGCAGGCATATGCCACTTCAGACTGGCACAGCGAGGACACAAACCTGGGAATCATTCTCTAACAAGCAAAAAGAAATATATTACAGCATCTTTAATGTCTTAAGATAAAGACATCTGTGTTTGTATGACAGCAGGAAGGAATGGAGTAGTTTGTCATTTGTGTTTTTGCTTTTAAGTGTTATCGGTGCTTGGAGGAATTTGCTTTCTGGAGGGTACAGATTTCTCCAGAAGGTTCTCGGCACTTTTTAGTCTCAAAAAGCAGAACCAGGATACTCCTGGAATATCACGTTGCAGAAGAAAGAACTGTTATTCATGTTTGAAGAAAATATTTTTCCACATTTGCCTTTTTTTTTTTTTCTTCTTTTCCCTACCACTTCTACAGGGGACAGGAGTGTTCTGCTTCTCTGCTAATTCAGATTTGATATACAATGCACTTGACCAGGGACACTAACAGTTTTCCTAAGTGTTTTCATTTCTTAAAAAAAAAGCCAATCCTAGGAGATTATTTTCTCTCTGTCTTACTTCCTTCTGCAGCATTTTCTTTCCTTGTTGCTCCTGATCCCCTTTGTTCTCAGTACTATTTTGATATGCTGAGGATACAAACTACAGAAAGTCAAAGGGGTTCACATCCTGTTTTTGCTTACTCTTTCCCCCTTTCTTATTTTCCTGGGCTTTTGCAATTCAGGCTATCTTCATGATTCCTTGCATAAAAGGAGGAGGACATTGCCTCAGTCTTCTGTTCTTCCCAAACTTCAGTTGCTATGCGGCTGAGCTCTCTCCTGGCCTTTTTCTGTTGTCGTAGGACCATATGTAATGTCTTCTCACTTGGAAAAAAAAAGAAAAGAAGGGCATGAAGAGGCTAGCAGTGATACTGTGCACTCTATTTCTCGTCGCGTTTTAGACATGCAATGTGTAAAAGGGAAGTTGGCAGTGAAGCAACACTCATACAGATCCTCTGGGGACCTCCACCTTAGCGCTGATAAATCACCTTCACGGAAATGCTGCTACTTAGAGGAGCAAATCGGAGTGCAGCAGGAGACAATGCAAACCTGCATGCTCAGTCCTAATCCAGAAGGTCCTGTTTGCACTGGTTAGCATCAGTTACAGAAGATTTGGGAGACCTCTTGGCCTCACAAGCTTATGCCATCAGTAAATTCAGGTAACAAAAGTCAAAATTAACAAAGCAGCACAAGGAGAAAATCTTGATAATGTGAGGTGGCCAGCTAAGCATCTACAGATTGAAAACTAGACAGACAGCTATTCCAGTGCCTGTCTATGCTGATCAATTCATTAAAAGTAGCTAGACTGCAAATAACAAAGTAGGTTACTTTCTTTCCAGTAAATTGATTTCACGTTTCCTATTTCTTCTTTGGAATACTCACATTCTGTGAGGCATTTAACTTTTACAGTAACAATGGGATTCCATCTTTACTTTGGGAGTTAGCATAGCTCTTACATCACAAGTGAGTTTTAAAAAACTTAGACTGAAATGTAAAACTAAGAAACGGTCTATAAAGGATATTGTGATTGACGTATGCAGGTGGTTAGCAGAAACATTAATGAAACAACACATCAAGTCCTGGATGCTGTCTGCTAAAATTAGAAATTATGAGATCTATTCCCACAAAAAACAAACACTCATAAAAGCTGTGACATTAAAAGTAAAAATACCTTGTCTGGTGGCTTCACTTTTTGATAGCTCTCTGTTTCACTTATAGTAAGCTCTCCTGCAGGTCCAGAGAGTTGCTTTCCCTTCCAGGGGTGCTCTTTCTCTTGATCACCATTTGGAATGTTTTCTGTAATACCTGCCCTCCCCTCCTGATACAGGAGATTGTTCTTTGGTGCTGTTCAATAACATGGTAGGCTCTGCAAATGCAAAAAACTTCACAGTCTATTCCAAATCTTTTAGGAAGAAGCAGATGTATCAGCCTACCACAGAGATTCTTTTGCTTTCCAAACTTAGAAAGACATGGCTTAGTATTTGGTCCCATCACTCCTTGTTGCTGTGACCGACATCTGAAGGATGCCTGGAATTCTTGGAATAATCAAGATGAGAAGATCCTCCAAGGTGTAGGAGCCAGTGCATCTCCTGCGTGGTTGTGGGTTTCAGAAAAAACCAGCTTATACAGTAATTACCAACATGTAAATAGGTCTATTGGTCAAAAAGAACCAACACCGCTTAGAAATACCGATAATACAGGTTGCAGAACCCACCTAAGTAATCACAATTAATTCATTAAATCTCAAGAGGTATGCATTTGCCTCCTCCTGACTCAGGAATGACCTTTGCTGAAAACCATCCAGATGCAAGAAGAGTCGTACCCTCCTGGAATCACTGCTATAGCTCAGGAGAGTGAACTGGGTCAGAGTCTGAACAAAAGCTGAAGTCTGGGACTACAGCTTCATATTTTCCTGATTTTTTCTCTAAGCTCTTCTGGGAAAATAGTCCTTTTCGTGCAGTAGGGAAAGAAGGAATTATAGTTCTCATAAAAACAAATACAGGCGGCTGCAAATCTAATTCACCCATTGCACCCAAGAGTAAAAGATCAGTGATCGGGATTGGATTAGCTGCTGTATATATATATATATATATTTAATTTTTTTTTTTCTTTTAATTCCTGTAGAATGGGACTTGTGACTGTGTGCCAGGGCATTTTTTTATGGTAGACACAAAACCGGATGACTTGGCTAGGTTGCTCAGAAGTTGCCTTTATCTCACAATAAAATTGCAGGAAGACTGCATGAAGGAGAATGAGCTATAAGCTGTCTTCTCCTCCCATCTCAGGCACCAGGTTCTGCCAATGCTCCAGCAGAAGGGCTCGCATCAATTTATAAAGCAAGGCAAGAGAAACAAAGCAGCAACCCACTGAAGAAGACTAAATCACAACTTGCCTTTGAGTCAATGAGCAGTGCCCATTAGCAAGCCTGAAGCCTGCAGGGAAAAGCTGCTGCTTCCAGCAAGGATTGCTCTGCTCGTGGCTAAACGGCTCGGCGGCATGGAGCCAGGGAGTGAGCCTAGGCACCACACTGCTGATCCTACGTGTTAATTACCTGATAGCCTTCACCCTGCGATGGCCAATTAGCACTCTCTGTGGCACAGTTCTCAGGACAGCCTGCTCCAGGGACCACTCTCACTATGTAGTTCAGAAACTATCACCTGTTCTTTTGGAGGTAAGAATGAGGTTTTTGCTGAATTGATACCTGTCTGTCAGCTCATGCCACTTCATTTCAGAACCCACCAATATTCCCTAATCTTGTTCTGTTCCCAGTCTAACTCAGCCTATCACTACTCTAGAAAAATCCTTCTTTAAACAGTTTTTAACTTCACCAGTACCTACCTTATCCTAAGTCCATCAGCAGAGAATGGCCCTAATGGCTTTCTAAAACCTATGCACTGTTTCCTCATACACAGGACTTAACAGCTTTTCTTAAATCCTTAAAAAGCTCATATGCTCTGCTGGTTTGTCAGTGTTCTTACTGCAGCTGAAAATAGAAAAGAAGAAAATTCAAGTTTTGAAGTTGTAGATACTACGTGATAACAAAAGTGGCAATCAGAGGATTTCCACAAACCAGTTAGCGGCATGAAAGTTGCAAAAATATCAAACAGCACTACATTTTTTGGAGTCTGTGTCAGTTTTAACATTTAGGAATTTCTCCACAACGGAGAAATGGGATACGTGACCTTTTCCTGAGTGGAAGTGTTTTGCTTCAGAAATAAGATAAATTGCTTTCAAATCTTTTTAGGTGATATTTCCTGCCTTCAAAATCCAAACTCCACCTCAAAAAGCACACAGACTCTGACTCCTCTGGCTATTGCCTGCTTCTGTTAAAGGGTAAGAACATTTCTTTGCCCGACTTATTTGATGTATTTGATGTAGTAGAAACAGGCAGCTACTGGATCACTTCTGGAATGAACAGAAACCTTCTGAAATTCTTCCTGCTCCACCCTCCAAATCAGCCCAGAGGATCACCACACCACTCAGATTTGGTGACTCATAAAAGTCAGAAGTTTTCTGGCATATTACTCAACATGCAGTCACTGCTACGATGCGAACATTGCACTCATCCCCAGCCACTGCAGAAGAGATCACTATCCAGACGTAAAGAGGAAATTTTCCAACAGAACAGAGCTCAGTAACATGGAATCTGGATATTAGCACCATTTATTCCGCAGCGGAGGTCAAAAGCACAATTTCAGAATAAACCAAGTTTAGTTTGTGATAATTAGTCACGGGAGGTACCTATTTCCTTCCACTGACCTTGGGGAATGCCTAAAAAACAGCAAGGATAATTAACAAATACGCTCATGTCAAAGAATAACATTACCAAATAATATATCTACGATTCTGTGAACTTAAATACTACAGTAACTAACAAATATATTTTTTGTTAATAGTAAGTACAACATTTCATCCAACATAATGTATTTTCTCAATTCTCTTATTTGCAGCTGAAGAAGAACTAAATGGCAAGAATGTGATATTTGTGGAAAGTGTCAGCTCTCTACCAGTCTCCATAGTCTGATCAACTCAACCTTTAGAAACCTGTGAAAGTTTGAAATTAATTTGCAGAAACAGACGTAAACCATGCCAAACAATAACAAAATCACCAAGCTTCATATTCAACTTAGTTAAAAGAGCTAAATTGTCGTACACAAAGGAATGACAAACCAAAGTCAGATATCTTAGAAATGATTCTTGAATAGAAACAATTAGAATGTTCCTGTATCAGATATCCTGAAGGGTTTCTCCAAAGGTAAGCTGCTACAGCTATGCACTAGTGATCCTCAGTAAAGGGGTCTCTGTTAAACTCAGATCTTAATGTAAAGGATAAAGAAGAACAGAAGGTTGTATGGAGACCTTACAGCAACCTTTACAGCAACCTTCCAGCACCTGAACAGGACCTAGAAGGAAGCTGGAGAATGACTCTTCATCATTAAGGTGTAATGGGTACAAATTGAAAGAGAGAAAACTTAGCCTAGATATAAAGAAGAAATTCTTTACTGTGAGGGGGGTGAGGCACTGGAGCAGGTTACCCAGGGAGGTTGTGGATGCCCCAACCCTGGCCATGTTCAGGGCAGGTTAGATGAGCCCTTGAGCAGCTTGGTCTGGTGGGAGGTGTCCTGCCCTGCAGGGCTTGGGGTTGGGTGATCTTTAAGGCCCATTCCAACCCCTTAACAATCTGTGATTACATGGTACAAGCAAGCAGACTACTACACCCAAACCTCTGAGCTTGCTGAAAGATCTGAACAATCTCAAACTGCCAATTAAAAAATAAGGATACATTGTAAACTACAGAAGCAGCAAGGTTGTTACATTCTGGAGGATTTTAGCAACTGAAGGAAGAAAAGGAGTCGCTAGGCTCGTGCCGTTGTCGTGCCGCATTCAGCAACCTCTGCGCTTCTGCTGAGGCCCAGAGCACGTCCCCTCAGGCACCATGAAGGTCCCCAGACACCACCACGGGGAAGGCCTGCACAAAACCTGGGGCCATGTCTGACTCCAGCCGCACGCCGTGCCTGATCCTGGCATCCCCTGTGGGCTGATATCCCAGTGCAGCCTGTTCTCTCCCTCAGGGAGGTGCCTGATCCCTGGGGCTGCCCTGGCACCCCCCACATGCCCTGCTCCTGGCTGGGGTGGTGGGATAGGGCCGGGCTGGGGAGCCCTCGGTCTTGTGGGATCCCGTCGCTTCTGGACCCTTCCTAAATCTTGTTGTTCCTCTGTGGGATCCCGTCGCTTCTGGACCCTTCCTAAATCTTGTTGTTCCTTTATTCCCAAAATCCATTCCTTTCCGGCACCAATGTAAAACATTGCTTTAAGTGTTCTGCAGAGCGACTCCACCAAACAGACGATGGAGCTCTGTGACACGTGCTACGCGTCCGCTCAGCTCGGCTTGCAAATCCTACAGCTTGAAAGAACAGCGCTCGAGCCTTTCCTCGGCATCTCAGGGATGAGTTGAGTCATTGCTGGCTCAGGCACCGCCAGCCAGAGGGAGGAGCTGGGTGCTCTGCGCCCACACCGCCCCAGCTGCCAGGCACAGCCGGCTGCAGTGGAGCGCCAGGCTCCCCCTGCGCCATCCCTGCCCCACCAGGAGACAAAGATTCCCAATGGAAGCGTCACAGGCTGAGATGGACGTAAGCACCGAGGGAACAGCTGCCCAGGTGTGTGACCTCAGCCTGCGCTGATGCACCTGGGTAGCTGACACCATCACACCTGCGGTACCGCGAGTTTCAACAGCTGTTCCCTCGGGTACAGCTCGAGGTGGAACAGTTCATTTGTAAAGGATAAACCAGCTTCCATGGGGTGAGCCAGGATGTATGAGATCTCTGAAATCACAGCTTCTTGCTGCAGTGCAGGCAAACAGAGCCACCCTGTTGATGCAGGACAGCTGGAAGAGGGTGTTTTGCTTCCTTTTTACCTGATCAAATGAAAATAAAAGTAAAATCCCTCATAATAAAATAGGGATATAGCTAATTTTTCTTCTAGAGTGGACAGACAAACTGATTATGAGTCAGAAATTCACTGTGCCAAGCACTGTGCAGGTAATATGGTGATCCCTCCTCTGAGGAGTTTACAAAGTTAAAGTAGTAATGTCTACAGAGTGAGCAATGGAGGAAGTAGCAGGCTTTAATTTACAGCTGATGTCAAAATTAGAAAGCAATCCAAAATCCTGGGTATCATAGAATGTGAGATCGCTGAAAAGTAGAGCAAAATTGTTGGGAACAGGATAATAATGGAAGATATATAACAGCAAATGCCTAAATTATTCTCACCCATACTCTGTATCAACTGTTAAAGCAATTTTTCAAAATTATGTAGAGTAATAAAGTAAAACACAGTAATAAGGGCAGGCTGCCAAATAGTACTTACAACACAAATCAAAAGAGTATGCTGGAGTATATATTAAAATTTAAACCTTTCATCTGCTGCTTGTATGACAGTATTGTGAGAAAGACAGAAATGGAAAACTTTTGTCACTAATTAAAACTCCCTGTTGAGATGCAAGTCATTAGAATTTCATATAAGGTGTTGTTATAGCAAGACAGTAATGAAGATGAGTTTTGGTATAACCAAGACAAAAAGGACAGGGAGTTAAAGATACACGTTTGTCACTGCAGATAACACAGGACATTTTTATGCAGGTTTAATGTATGTATATATTTTATGAAACCAGGGCACAAATTATGGTGAGGGCACAAATGTTCCTGCCTTTTCCAGAATACTAGGATACAATGCAATGAGCAGAAAAATGGAGGAAGAAGCAAAAAAGAATCTTCATTTTTCCAAGCACCTCTTCAGTGCTAGTAGGTATATGCCAGAAGGATACCTGGGTCCTTCTGAACGTGTGCTCTAGTGCCTGGACACATTTTCTGAACACTATTTCATTTACTAATACAGACATAGCTATGGAATTCATTGCTCTGAAGTCACAACTAATTTGGTAATGCACCAGCAGCCAGAGAGGTTATGTCTGTTGCTCGCTTATTATTGCAGCTAGTACTAATCCACCAGGAATAACAGACACTTACACAGAATTAAAGAGGTATTATCCTTGGTGCTCCAGATGGAAATGAATGCAATAACGGCTTTGCAAAACACCTGTGGAATCAGAATTCTAATCAAAACAATTCTTCAAAGTTTTCTGTCTCTAGTAGTTTCCAAAATTGTTGTGGCGTGTCAAAAACTACCAGGACAACCTAAAATCTGCCAGGCTAGTCTGTGACATTTTATGTGTTCTCCCAGCAAACAACATACCGTAAGAGGTTACTCTAGAAATAAAGCTCACAATGACAAACAGGACATGATGGAAATATTCTTTTGAAATACCAAGAGAAAAGAAATATACTTTCAGGCTTCTGAGTTCAAGGTCAACTCTGGCAATGCAGGCTATGAACCATAAGACACAGCTTTTCATGTCAAAATGACTGACCCCTGTGTTTTTTATTTTGAGGAGTAAGACAAGTTTGAAATGTCCAAATGTCGGCAGAAGACTATTTTGTTTTCATATAACACATAAATTTTGTAGATCATGAATAATGGATTTCTCCAAGTTTGTACTCTTCCTTTGTTTAAGGTTGGGCCTGTGGGCAGAACTGAAGCACAGGAGTGTTGTAGCAGCACTAGTATTGCTGCTTTTTTACTGCTTGGGAAAAAAGAAGTTAAAAATAATGCTCCTTGCTAGTTCTTCACACCCACAAATTCCTGAGTTTCATTACAATGATAATTCCTGGTTATGGCAAGCAACAGTACTCAAAAGAACTGAAAAGCAAACTTCCACTAGTTGTTAACTCATGAGATTCTGGTTTTAATCATAAAGACTGAGTAGTTTTTTTGTAGTTCAAAGGCCTGTCTGCTCCAAATTCACTAAGAAACTCTAGCAGAAATAAATTTTGCAAATACCCAAATTTCTGCACCCAGTACTGGCTACTGAGTGCTTAATTACCTTTGAGTACAAAGAGAATTAATTTCTCCTCACAGATACAGTTCTGTATTGCAACATCAAGTTCTAGTTGGTCTTACATTTTTCTAGAATAACAAAGGTCTTAAGGGTATTTCAACACACCAATCACAATCCATTGCACATTTGATTCTCCGTTGACCTGGCATTTTTAGACAAGCTTCCAAGAGCTTAGAAGGCATTTGCATCACAGCTTTGTAATGCTTCTGATATGGATGGTTGGCTATGGCAGGATGGAAGAAAGAATCTGAGCTTTAGAAGAAGTGTACCACTTTTTTTTTTTTTTTTTTAGATTATAGAAAGATGGGGCTTTCTATGTCTGCCAGCCAAATAATTGGTTTTTAAAACATGTCATAGCACTTTTCAGACTGATTTCCTCTTTCCGATGAACGTTTTTTGGATGCTGCAATCTTTGAGATCCTCGTATACAGGGAAATACCTCGACTTCTAGTCTTGCTCAGTGACTGAAGTAGATCTCCATTCTACACCTACCACGGAAAGAAATCAGGAGATTATTCTGGTATTCAGCTATTTTCATCTAATGGCATTAGATGAAAATAGCTGATGAGTTGATGTTCTGCACCTTTATATTGAATAGAAGATGCACAGCTTGATTTTACAAGCTTTCTTAACAGTGAGCTAAGGAAAAAGAAAACAGGTTATCAGATAAATTGTAATTATCAGCAGTACATGATATAAGCTCTCATTTCTGGCCTGATGTGAGTCTGTGTTGCATCGTGGACTTTTGTGGGCCTGACAATAATCTCTAGTGTCTCAGCAGGGCTACTGTCAATAGGCTTATATTTGCTGCGTATGAGCCCACAAGTCTACCAGAAATAAGACCACATGTAGTGAGTTAGTTTAAAAACCATGATCAGAATTGGTTTTCTGGTGTGCAGGCTGGGAATTCGTCATAGCTGTTAGGTTTTTTTTGCTATAATATTCTCTGTCATATTCTGAAACTCATTCATTAGCAAATTAGGAAAATGCAAACACAGCTGACACAAACTGAGTTCTGCAGTTTGTTTGTGGAAATATTAGGAGTAGTCACCTAGCATTAAGAACATGTACCATGTTTGCAAAAATAACCAACTGTGCAACACCAGAAATGGCAAAAAAAAAAAAAANAAAAAAAAAAAAAAAGAGAGAGAAAATCTTTTCAGACTCTTTATTTTTTATAAAAATCTTACACTTTTTGTAGAACCAGCACCCCACTCTAAACCTTCTCAAAAGGGCAGGATTTGTAGTAATGTGTAACACCTTTTACTAGACCAGATTGACACGTCTGGGAGATACAGGTGTTTGATCCCAACTTAAGCAACGGCCCGTACAAAAAGAAATTTCCCCTGGTTGTTCATGTTCCGTTATCACATTCCACCTTAGATGATAAGACTGTTTTAAATGTAATAAATGTACTAATCTAAAATTCTACTTAGATTGATACTTCACAGAAAAAATGTAATTAAAAGTCCATTGTGATTACAGTACAAGTTTACAAATCCAAGGTAATTTTGAAAACTGAAATAAAAGAGATCTCTAGCAGTTTAGATAAATACTAGCAGTAAGGTAAATACTAACTACTGAGCAACGGAATTGCACATTATTGAAGTCTCATACCATGGTCTTATTTGACCATGGGCATTTCATCCTTAACCAAGAAACACAGTATTAGTGCTAACGTCCAAAATGTAACTAAATGTTTGGGTTCTGACATACTCAGAATAGCCAGGGAAACGCTACAGGAAAAAAGAAGCAGGAGCACGGAATTGCTGTGCACTAACATCCTCGATCCCTGTTAGAAGAGCACCAGACCCACCTAGTGGATTTTCCCTTTACTACAATGACTCTAAAATGCCATCTTGTAAGCAAATACTGCAATAGATGCCGCTTGGTGGGAAAGCTAGTAAGTGTTATAGTCACTGAATCACGCAAGTTACGGCTGGGGAATGTCCTGCTGGGTTTCTTCCTTTCACACAGAACTATTACATTGTTTTCACCTACCTTAAATTTGTGAAATGCTGATGTTTACACTGCTCATTTAGAGAGACAATTTTTTCTAATTTTTCATACGTCATGGATCTTTTTTTCCCCTCTAACTAAATTAGATGTGTCTTTTTAATGTAATCTTATTTTTTAGCAATTGAATGCATTACTCTGACAACTACCTGGTTTTAAACTTCAAACCAAAAAGTTCTGTCACATCCCTTCTGTAGTCCACAGAACTACTGGCAACAGTATTAAATTGTGTTACTGATATCTCTTAAACTCTCTGGCGAACCTTTTCTTTCTTCTCTCAATTCCCTGAAGCACATACCAGTATCTTTACGGGGAGATGTGCAAAACTCTACTAAGATGATGCACAGAAATATCAAGGACACTTAAAAATACGTTTTGATAACATGCCTTTTTATAACTGTGGAACCATAGTCAAACTATTTTGTACTATAAACTAATCTCAGGAATATGAGCAGGAGTTGGTGGTTCTGCATGTATGACTCCTCTGTTTCCAGCAGATAGGAAAGCGTAATCAGATCCCATTCCTTCTTTGCTGTACATGTACATATTTTCTAAGAGAACACTAGAAAAACGTTTATAACGTTTACGAGGCCTCAGATGTAAAGCAGATACATTAGCTGAACCAGCAAGATGTGCAGAGCTAGAGTTTCAGCAAGTACTTGGTTTGACTGCTGAACACAAAATTAATATTTATTATCTGGCTACGAAGTTTGCAAGTTATCATCATATGTGGAATTTATCCTTAGAAAGTGCAAATGGGTTAAAGTCTGTAGGCATAGCTGTAAAGAGCACAGCCATTATAAAATCAGGTCTGCACTATTTGAATGGGATTTATCCTTCCTGAATAAAAAACACCGGTCCTGAACAGAGCACAGGAATTTAAAAAGGGAATTGGAAAATCTGTTTTATATGGGATTATTCTAGACTTTTTCAGAAAAATGACACGTCAGGAAAACAAGGTTATTTACTTTAGGTATTCCTTCCATTCATAACCAAGGGTGTGGATTTAAAAAGACATGGCAAGAGTTGTTCTCTTTTGTGGTAAGAGACACATAGTTGCAGGACTGAAAAAACCCAGCCACATGATCCACGGTGTTCCTAAGGAGTAGGCAGCGTTCAGCAGTCTGCTACATCCAGCGGCTGTTAATGATAAAACGTGTTGCTACACCGTGGTGAGCCACAATTACTTTCTCAGAACATACCGAGACTTTCCAGTACAGTTTTCTCAAGTAAGAAGCAGGTTTCTAGGGGAAACAGGTTTCATCTCGGAAGTTTTGATACCGGGACTACTTTTTAAATTATTATTTTTCCTAGATATCACAATTTTAAGTCAATAATTTCTACTGTACTGTCTCAAGTACAAAGCCAAGCAGGGATTCAGAGCAATATTCATCTTATGGCATATAAAAGGTCTACAATAGAGATCTCAGTACTCACAAAAAGGTTCCTTTAATTAAGAGGCAAAAATAAGCCCCTTTAAGGCATGACTCATTGGATGTAATTTAAGCACTTGCTTTAGGACTGGATGAATCACAGCAGAGAAATGGCTGCATATCTTCAATGATTATAGCAAGAAGCTAGACATGTATCTCCCATGGCTGAGTTGTAAATATGAATTTCACTGATACAGTCAGAAACTGAAATTTTAGCCTTTCATAGATCCTTCTTTTGTTAAAGCAGAATACAATTTAGCATGTTCAATACATGTCAAAGAAAACAAGAATGATTTTATTCCAAGTGTCTGCAATTTCAAGGGATCACCTAGGTACATGACATAAACTTTCAAGATGATCTTTTTTTATATTTAGATATTTTAAAATTATACAGATTTTCAAATGCAATTTAATTTTTAAAACATTTTTAGTAAATTTCAAAATTTGCTTTTCATAACTGTGATGGAGTTTTAAAAAAGAGTGTCTGCTTCTTAAGCCAACTTATTTTAGTAAAAATAAAATAATCTAGAAAGTTACCAGTATCTCCACGATTGCATACTGTAGGACCAATCATCACAAGGAACTTAAAAATTAACACATGTATAGGAAAAATATAGGGTTTTCCAACAACACAATGTCTTTCTCCACCTCTCCCCACTTAATAAATGGAATATGTAAAATAAATAATTAATATAACGGGCAGATGAAAGAAACAGTTATGAATTCTGTCCAACATTGCCCTCTATTTGGAATAACTTAGCAAACTTGTGCTTCAAACCCTTTCTGAACTTGAAGCATTTTGGGCATGGCTGGTGAGAAGATGCACTCCAAAACACCAACGATGTAACTGAGGGTTCTCCTGCTTATCCTTGAGGAGAGAAACTGGTTGAGTTCAAGCTCTCTGAGAATATTGTTAGCCTTGTTTTCTATTGCTCCTGCTGTAATACCATTTGAAGACTGGCAAAAGAGAAGCCTTAAAAAAATAAAAGCCAGGGGAGGGAGGGCATATGCAAATTAAACATAACACAAAAAGGAGATCAGGATAAGTAAACATTAAATTATATCACACTGTTCAATGATTGTCTAATGCTTTTTTTTTTTTTTTTTAAATGTTGCTTTGTATACAGCTTCACATACCAACAGAACACCTCATGGTATCCTACCACCACAGACACTTGAGTGCCTGCATTTAAAACATTCCCAAGAGCCTCACGGCAAGCAATGCACTGAACAACTCTGCTGGGTTACTAAAACAGCCGTAAGCTTCATGAGGAGATACAGAAGAATTCCGGGTTTTCAGCTTTGCTGAAAGCTGAAATACTGAAGTTGTGAAATACTGAAAGGTAAAATACTGAAGGTATAAGGCCTCCAGAAACGTTCCAGAATGTGCATTGCACCGACCAGTGTTTGTTCTTAATGTACCAAGACCACTTACTTTTGGCATGTCAGCTAGACAGGATTAGCAACTCAGGTGGGAAACTCACAGTGAGAGCAAACAAAGTTCTGAAATGTTTCAGTGGAGACTGTCCCTTGAGATAAAAAAGATGAAGCAGAACACAAAATGAACAATGAAAAGAACTGATTTCCCACAGTATTTTTCAAAGCCAAGTGTCAGCTAGCTTCTGAAATAAATAAAACATGCTACTGCTTATTGTTATTTTACTAGTTGCATGTACACACTGACTGTGGGTATTATCACTGACACTCATCTCTCTTACAATTCAATAAAAGATTTGTTACACAGAGAAAGCTCTTTTGACAGATACTTGGGAAAGGTTTCAGGATTTTTTTCCATATTTTTGTTCTTTTGGTTTGGTTTTTTAATAACTTTTTTTACTTGCAACTCATCAGTAGGACATGACGACGACCGAATCCAGGTACAAGATTTCACATATTCAGAATTACGTGTGTTGTGATTCTGATTTCTGCAGTTACCAGTAAACATGTTTCTGACACTCCTATTAATCTAAACTTACCTTGACATTTTCCCATCAGAAGATTTGAATTTCAGAACCTCTGAGTCTATTTACTGTCTTGATGATTGCTACATGCAGAGTCAAACAAAATAAGCGAGTTTCAGGACCAACTAATATTCTTCATTTTCCTATTAACTGGTCTGTGTTAAATTATGAGCAGTATCTTCCTCAATTCCTTGTAGAAAAATGCAGGAGCTAATTCCGTAACTTAGACGGAAGAAAATACTTAGGTTAACACAACCAAAGGGGATGCTAAAATGCTGATGCTTATGGAAATGTAACAAATTGTCAGCAATAAACACAAAATCTCAGCCATTTTGCTTAACAGCAGCTCCTGCAAAACAGTGAGGGGGTTTTATCCTTGACACATTGGAATAATCTGTGTTAAATCCCTGGGGAAATGCAGAGAAGATAGCAGCCAGATTGCTTCTCCTCCTTATCTGAATTCCAGCGACCATTAGAAATCTTGTGGTGAAAAGCTGAAGTACCTTATATCAAAATCCACAGGAAAATCTTTTGCCGAGAACCTCAGCTTAAATGAAACATCTCCAAAGAATCTTTTGTAAACTCTTAAACTCTTTCTCACATCAAGGCATTCTTGACACAAATCTCCTTACCTGAAACACTATCCAAAGTTTTATTTCTTCTATAATATATGACATGTGGTGATCTGTCACACGTTCTGTAAATCATTATTTTGATATCCATGGTATTGTTTATTAATAACACCATAAAAGTACTGAGAAGAACGGTAATTTTTGATTGCATTTTAAAGAGTGTTCTATGAGCTCACTGTCAAACCTCGAGGGCCATTCCCTGATGCAAAGGGTCAGCAAGCTGATTTGACTAAAGGAAAACAGAGAAAACCTACTTGTGAGTGTGGTTTCAAATATTTGAAACTCTGTGTATCTGCATAGTCATTTGCTTCCATTTTATACAGACATAAAATAAAGACGTTGATGTTTTTCTGTTTCATGTGATACTTAGATACTCTGTGTTTGTTTCTCCAAAATGGATTTCCAGTCATTCTGGCTAAGCCCATTAGCAGATATCTAATGGCACTTGTTTCTGACTCTCGACATCTCATCCTTGCATGTATCTCCCTCATTTACTACTAACTCTCCTCAGTTCTCAGCTTCCTTTTTCCCACGCTTCAGTTCCAGCGAATTTCCAAAGCCAACCGCTCCATTTGCTTAGAGGCATATTAAACTTCTGTCATTTTTTTTTTTTCCCCCTCTCACATTGTCACATCTTATGCTTCTGATTCCCAGGGAGCCACAAATTAACAGAAAAAAGTGTTCTCAGATCTGAGCAGATAACCTAAAATAATGAACTTCTTTTCGGTGGATGTCATGCACTAGTGCTACTGTATACTTTGCTATTAAAAGCAGGTAAGAAGAATTATTTCTGCTTGCAAATTGTTACTCAGCTTCAACTAAAGAAACAGCATAGATCTATCACTTCTCTTTAATAATGTAAATTTATGAACTAGCCTGGTGTTTTGCCATCCATCCTCCTCGGCTATGGCTTTGATGTTTATCTATTGCTTATATAAATCTTACATAAATTTATCTTATAAAGGAGGAAGCACAAAACTACCTTGCATTTGGTTCTGTTCGCTGAAAGCACAGCAGAACCATATTGCGTGTGGGAACACAAATGTTTTAAATACTTATCTCTGCATAATTCTTCTTCTTGTGCTTTATGTGCGCACATGAGTGCATATGCATTTCTTTGTGGCTTACTGGAGGGGAAAGTATTCTAAAGAAAGCCATTAGGACTGTGTTTTCTGTCCCCAGGTAGATCATGCACGTAGAAGAGGAGATGATGAAAAAAATCCATTTGATGATAGAGACTGAAAGACAGTCATTAGCAGCTCATCTGCAAGTACTCAACAGAATTATTACTGAATTTATTACTTTAAAGGGTAGCATGAAGTCCAGACCCTGACAAAATCAGGATGGCCAGGTGCTCGGCTGATGCCTCAGGAGTGATCCAAAGTGCTATCTGGAAAACTGATATATGTACTTTACTGATGTGTGTTCACACAAGCTAATCAGCACAGACAAGTTCTGATCCAGCTTTCAACACATGAAGAAAAGAAGAACTAAGGCCTAACTATATTTTTTCCAGTAGCTTCTGTCATTAGTGCTCTGAATCAGGTACTTAGCTCATCAATGGAAAAAACACGGATAAAATATCCTAACAGATTTTGAAACTGATTTTCTATTTTGAACCCCATAAAACTAAAGAGCTCTAATTTTCTATTAACAGACTCATGGATTTGCAACAGCTATGTTGTAATTCATTATCTGAATAACATTTTGAGTATCACTGCACAAAAAAACCAAGTTTAACTGCATTTTCTCAAATCCTTCTTCAAATCACAGTAGTGCATTCAAATCCATACACATACTGCTTTGGATAAATGCTGCATTTTCAAGATCTCTGCGTGGTATGAAGAACATTCTTTAAAACAAGCAGTGAGAAAGAAAGTACAAGCTGAGGTAGGAATATAAATCAGGAGTTAAATGTACATAACCTTGCAATGTCTTGATCATTATGGCAGTGATCACAAATACCTGCCAATAACTATTTCAAGGATGTCAACATTTGGGCTGCCAGTGTGTTATTTACATCTATAGAAAATTTATAACTGGAGATAATGCCATGTGATTTTGAAATGAGACAGACTGAATACGACAGGTTTCTCGGCACCAACAGCTCTTAGAATTGTGCGTTGTCCTTCACGGAAAGTGACTGAAACCTTATTCCTTTGAAAGGTAAAAACAGTGAAGGACAAACATCCTTGAAGATGACTTTAAGGACTCAAGCCCTGTTGACTGTAGGCTGCAATAGAACCTTTCATCGTTGAGTAAATACTTCCTTTCCCCTCAACTTCATTGTGTTGAGATATTTTGACCTTACTTCTATTAATAATCTTGGCATAATGCTTTTCAGTTTCTTTTGAAATCCAGGACTGCATTCGTGTGAGAGAAACGCAGAGGATTGCAGAGATCTCCAAAGCAGCTCTGAACAACGTGAGACAGGAGAATCAAGCAAAAGAGCCAGGGCAAGGCTGCTGCCCTAATTCTGGCACATTAATCACACCATAGGTCTGCGTGGCACAGCACTGCACTGGCTCTGGCACCTGAGAACGCTCACGAAATCTGCTGTACATGGAAAATATTTCTGAAGTATTTCTGATCTTCAACACCTTTGTAGTTAAAATGACTGCCATTCCTCAGTCCTCTTCCCCTCTAACTATTGAAATCAGTTGCAAACAGAAGACAAATCATGCTAGCCAAGATCTGATACACTTGGGAATTTTAACTGGAAATATCGACTCCTCACAATATCCTGTAGAGAAATGTAGAAGCAGAAAAAAAAAGATTTAAGAAGATTTTAAAGAAGATTTCTCCTTTGCACACTACTGAACACAGTATTCTTTTAAAAGCACCAAAATAGTACTGCAGTCCTTGAAAACATTATGTAATAAATTCTGCAGTTTTATTTCTTTGCAAAAAGGGGATACATCTTTACGATTTTGATCACTGCAAGTTATTTGAATGTAAAGGCAGAAGCATTAGTTTACAACATTAACACAGTTACATTGCTTGCTTTCATCTGGTATTTTATATTGACCTTCAATCAACATAATCTCTTTTAAATTGCCATAAGCCAAAACCATGAGAGGTCTGTTTTGTGGGCACAAAATGCAAACATTTGAAACAAACAGTTTATTCCAGCACAGGTATCACAAGTATTGTCTACAAAATAAAATCCGCGTAATGAAATTATTTAGAGCAGCTATCTTCTACTACGATCGACAATTCCTGTTGTATTGAAGGATGCTGTCCTAAGCCTGCACATTTCAGAGGTCAAATTCAAAATAGGATGTGTACAAAATTTCTAAATTAATATCCGCTTCATCTGTAAAATGACATTATTTTAAAAGAGAAATCCAATTTTCTTGCTAGCTCATCAACACTTAAAAGGTTAAACTGGTAAAATGTAATTCTTTATTCGGGCCTCTTCTAAGCTGCTGAAGGCAGAACAAGTTGTTGCCTAGGACAACAAAATATTTAGTGACTGTATTTTATCTGTTTTTGTAGAGAACTTGTGGGCTGGCAGAAGAGGTTATTTTCCAGTGGTTTTATAGGAAATAAGAATTCTGTTGTACTCCCTGGAAAGGAGATCACATTCTGAAACTTGAAATATGAACCGTCTGAGAGAACACGGAGATTTTAGACAGAAAATCAAATGATAAGGCAATTTATTTGTTCCCTGAATGGAGGGAGATTTTGTTAGGATACTTGAGAGACAGTGCTCTCTCTGGCAATAGGCAGAGCACGTTGCTTTCTAATGCAAGATAATTTTTTTAATAAATCAATCATTTATGCTACCTAGTGTGTTACAGGACAAGAAAATGATCCTGCAGATGGAACACAATAGGTGCTAAAATTGCTCAGCTTTGATTATTAGTGCTAAAAATGGCTGCCAATCACTACCTGATTATAATTTGTTTTGAAGAGAGCGTGGGGGAAGAGAAGGAAAGAAGTAAAAGAGAAAAAGGGAGGGGGGGAAGCTCTGATTTTAAGAATTCTAAAGCAAATGTTTGCCTCAGAAAAGAGGGAAAAGCAATTGTTATCTGCCAATTCTAACGGCTAGATTTACGGATCAAACATGGCTATTTTAATATCACTTTTAAATCAGAAAACAATTTTTTTGTTGTTATTGCCATAATATAAGGAAATAATAGAATCAGGGAAATCACTTCAAAGTGCTTACATCATGTCTTCTATTTAAATACCCTGTAGTGCAAAACGATATCAGATGGTTTACAAAAGAATCATTATACTACCAAAAAAACAAATGTCGTGACATGGTTCACAGTGCAAATGTTTCCTCTTCCTTCCTTTACCATATTGTATTGTAAACTGAATAAAGCACTGCATTTGAACTAAAAGAAGTGTTTTTCCTCCCACTCCTCCTGAGTCTGAGCACTGCTATGATCCAAAGTGGGAGTGGGAAGAGGTAAACAGAAGATGTTTAAAGGAATTGCCATGGTTTATGTCATCTCTTGATCTTTTGCAAGTAACACTAGAGAAGAAAGAGAATTATGTATTTAAAAAGTATTTTCTTTAGGCTGAGGAACAGATGGAAGTTTGCACATCAAATCACTCGAAGGCTGTAAGAGCACTACCTATGCAAAATGTTAAATGCAGAAGCTGTACAGAGGAGTCAAACATGTTACGAAGTTAAAATACTGGCACACGGACTCGTTGAGGATACAGAGCTTCCAGTGGGATTTCTAGAAACAGCCACTGCAATACTACAACACAACAACAGTTTCTAAATTAAAAGTAACATCCACAGTAATTTAGGAACTGAGTGACTGATGGAGCTGCCACCAGCACTCTAAACAGAAAGACTCTGACTGCAGAAAGAATAGTTTTCAAATGCAAGATCCAAAGAAACAAATTTAATATATGATTTTCAATTGGTAAGTATTTAATTATTGCCAAAGAAATATATATGAATTATTGAAACCATTTTGAGACCTCTGTGGGTGCCCTGGGTGAAGGAAATCTACACAACTACTGTATATGTGAAAAAAAAAGCTATTTGTGTAATACCCCATGGCTTTTTTAGTACATTTCATGAACCTACTGATCCAGTTTCAAAGGGAAATAGAGTAATTTAGAGTTATCCTTTGTATTTGCAACCATAGCAGCTGACACAGATTAATGTAACCCCATTTACAGCATTGTTCTACTAATGCAGGAGCAACTGAACAAATCCACGTACATCTCACCTCATGAAGAAACAACGCATCATGATGAAAGCTATTTAGTTCTATGCTCATCTTCAGAACTTTTGACTTGAAACATATGAACAACTCTTCTGTTGTCAAAACATTGCTTAATATTTGGTCCTATACATATATATAAATTAGGATAGCTTTGCAAACTAAGCCAAAGAATTTGAATGGATTTTGAATTTTTCCTTCACATGTCTTCAAACGAACCAAGATTGTCCGCTACCCATTTCAAAATTTTAATTATTTAACACAAAATCCACCATAAAAGTAGTAGAAAAGGTTTTCATGAATGTCTTCATAGACTACTCCATGGACTACTACTTCACTAATGAGGGAGAGGACCCGAAGTTCAGTCTGCCTGGCAGAGAACTTTAAAGATTGTCCTAAAACTTCCAAAGGCTAGGAATATCTCTTCCTCCATAAAACAGGCACATTTGTTATTGCAGAAAGTCAGAGACATTCTCAAGCATATTTTGCTACCTAGAAACATTGAAATACAAGACTTTTGGTTTTGCACCAGTACACCAATGTGGTTGTTTCTAAAGAAGTATTGGTTCACATAACAATTAACTTCAAGAACTTAACCAAGTACCCCAGTCATACGTTTCCAAATATTTGGAAAGAGTGAACAAAGAAAAAGTCATACAGACAGCTTTCTACACTCAACAACTACAGAAGGTATTTTTAATAACAAAATACCTAATAACACGAGATGCCACAGTCTACTGCTAGTGCAGCCCCATGGTCTTGAAAGCTCTTCTGACCAACAAAATTGTTGGTGCCACTTAGAAAGCAACTACAGGAAGAGCTGTGGGTATCTCTATCAGCTCGCAGTGTCTCTGGGAGATCGGAAAGGACTATGGCTCAAAACACTCTTAGCTCTTTTCAGTGACAGGAAATCTAGAAGGGGGCTCTGAAGCAGAGAGGAAAAGGAAAAGCAATTGCAATTCTGCAGTTGCAGTGTCTGAGAGTATGTTTCCGTCCTCTCCAAAAACTGTCTCTGCAGAGTGGCACACTTGGGAAACTAAGTAACAACACGAGAAGAAGAGTCACAGAGTAATTTTTCAAACAGAATCT
Organism: Dasyornis broadbenti; assembly: GCA_013397935.1. NCBI lineage: Eukaryota > Metazoa > Chordata > Aves > Passeriformes > Dasyornithidae > Dasyornis > Dasyornis broadbenti. Next base: position 1,648,810 of record VZRN01002121.1, read on the forward strand.
GAAGGACAGCCCTCCTAAGAAAAAGACATATTTTCATGCTATATAGCATGGGAAATTAAGCTGTCAAGTGAGCACTGCACAAAATCCATCCATTTGGTGGATACTACCCAACCAAACTGCGCAGTTACTGCCTGCTCTGCTGGAGTAGATGAAAATGCTGCTGAGACACAACCTGATCAAGGTGTCTGAATGCAGCACGCAGTCCATGTTTAAGCTCTTTAAGCAGAGCCTATAAGCTGCATGGAATTGCGGTGTATTAGCCAGCTAAGGCCTCATGAGAGCTCTGAGAACTGAGCTCGACACGGTGGCTTTCATTACTTAGACCTATAGGCTCAAGCTAGATGTGTATAAAGAAGTTCTGACTTTGAAATTAGACGTGTCAGTGCCACTCTGTGACTGCACTGGAGCTGTAAAGAGAAGGACCAGAAAGATACCCAGAACAAGGGTTTCTGGATGTCTGAAATCACTAAGTGATTTCTTACATGAAACTTCAGTTTGCGAATGAGACAACTGAAAGAAGAAATGATAGAAGTGTGTTAAATGAACCACAGACCAGAAAAGATAAACAGAGAAGGAATTCAAGGATGAAGTTGCTGAACTGCTAGCAACGATGCATAACTTTTCCCTCAGAATCTTGTTATCTAGGGACTGGAGAGTGTCAAAATTGATGTCAATTTTTGAAGAGTTTCATGGAAGGTCCACGGTAATTCTGGCCCCTATGCCTGTCCCAGGTGAAGTAGCAGGAATTTAAAAATGCATGCTTGTAATAGAGACTTGAATAAAGACAACCAAGAAGAGTTAAAGTGACTTCATGTAAGGATGCCTCGTATCTCAAGACCTATTGGTGCTCCCCGAAGCAGTCAAAATCATGTAGAGGTTAATGATCTGCTCGATCTGCTTGTTCCCCTGAATTTCTAAAGTCTTCTGATGAAGCCACGCTTAAAACACTTTTACCAAAAAAACCCCAAACGCCAGAAAACAGCAGTCATGACATTAAGCCATAAGAAGAGGTTCTTTCATGAAGCAATAGCTATTTAAACCAGGAAACCGCAGGAGAAAATGCAGTTTCCCAGGTGGAAGAAGGTTTCTAGTGAATTCCTCGAGAGATCTGTGAACGGACCTCGGCAGCTCGAGATACTTACTTGTTCTGTAGGGAAGAAGTCTAGCAGTGAGATTACAAAACTTGATGATGATAGGAACTCACTCAAGGTTCAAAAGTCAAGGACCAATTGGGCCCAATTCCAGAAGTCCTTGAGCTGAAAATTATTATTTTAAGAATGCTATGCAGATAATTAATAATATACTTGCCATGCAGCCTTCCCTGGTCACCTGTTCATGGTGATTTTTAGAGACGTCACAGTGGGTTAGGTAGACCCAGTGTTCTGCTTCACTATGGCCACTGTTAGCCTCTTTCATTCCTACAGGAAAAACATCATGGGCTGTAATAATCATGCAGCCACTTTAAATAAAACTAAAGAATCATTTTTTTTTACACAGTATATAATTCCATTAAATTGTGGAACTCATCAGCAAGCTTGTGAAAGATCCGAAGTATTTAGCTATAAACTAACGGAAGGCAGTCCATTGGTAGCTAGTTTCTCTCTCTGGTATTTTTGCTCTGATCCTGAATGGCAATCATTATATCCTAGAGGAAACCAGGAACGCAATTTGGGAGAGAGTTTCAAGAACACCTCCCAAAAAGCTCAAAAACTGGGCAGCAATTGAACCCTATCACAAAGATTAACTTTACAGAAGACAAAGACTGGATCATCGATGTGCAAGAAGTATGTACGAGACAAGAAGCTCGCAGTGCAAGATGAACTAATTGAGAAGAAATGTAAACCAGGCCACTTCCATGTAACCCTCCTCCCGGGAGTTCAGCTATCTGTGATTCCAGACCTACTTTCAGTACAGCGCAGCTGTGCAACTGTTCTCAGTTTGCTTCTGAGAAAATTGCTAGGGCGTGAGAGGGAGCTGTGAGGGAGTGCACAGACTGGAAGCATTCGAGATGAGAAAGGTGAAGTTGCAGACATAAGGAAGATTGTTGAGACAGGGAAAGCTGGCACCTCAAGGATTCAAGGAACAGCCCTCACACGAAGAGGTACAAAATCCTAGCGAGAAGAAAGAAAGGGAAATGGGAAGACAGCACTTCAGCAGTGGCACGGATCAGCCTGTTCCAGCGAGCCCCAGGGGCCAGCTCTCCCCACCTGAGCGATGACTACTTGCCCATTACACTGCGTGACTCATTCAGTGGGGGTTGATTTAATGCCTTGCTCATTAGTCCTACAACGCAGTGTGTGTTAGACGATAAATAACCTGCTCTGTGCTTTTAAGGTGTTTATATCCTTGCCTGAAGAATCTCTGTGGTAAAAGTTCCCTGAAGACAGTGAGGCCCAGAGGGGGAGGGTTACGTAAGTAATCCAGAATAACAGAGAAGAATAATATGATTAGTCATATAGAAAAGCATTCGTGCTTCAAAGCACAGGTGCACAGGTGGGTTAGGGGATTACAGAACACGCTGGACTTTTACTCAGCAGATGAAATATATTTCAGAAAAGTTCCTCATAGCTATAGCATTGAATAGATTATATCGGAATATGGATACAGAATCTGATCTCTCTAATGAGCCAAGAAACCTGGGAGACAAAAGCAGAAGTACTGGGAAAGCCTAATCTGGGACAAAGCATTCCGAATACTTACAATCCAAGGATAGGAAAATCAGAACAATGCTTCCCAGAGAGCACATCACAAAAGGGAATGGATCTGGGAAAATTCTAAACGGTTTAAATGAAAAATTAATTAGTGAAAACAAAATCTAAATTTCAAAGTCTGACTTGTTGAAAAAGGACTGAGAATGCTGGCGGGAGCTTGCAAGAAATGCAAGTGAATAACTTTAAAGTGAATAACTTTAAAATTACTCTTCAGATTCAAATGCTTTTAGAATATTGCTGCTTGATCGAGTTCAAAGAAACACACACTTTACATACGCATAAAAGTTTGAAAGAAACTGGCACGTGAGCCAGAGATGACATTATCTTGCTGGAAAAATTTGCAATAAATTTTAGGAAGCCGAATATTAAATTTGTTTCTTAATACCAGTGTGCCGCCTGGAGGACCAGAAAAGCTGAGGGAAGATGGCTTTCACCACCAGTGCCTCAAACATTCTCCCTCTCTCACATGCTTCTTGATCCATCTACAACTTAAGCACCAAGAGCCACCAAACCAAGGGTGCTCTAAATTCTTTTCAGGATTCTGAGTCTGTTTTTTCTCTTATTTTTCAAGTGCCTGGATTTTGACCTACTCAAGTGAAGAGTCCTGTTCCTGACTTAGTGGCTTTGACCTTTATGCATTCTTTTATGAAAAACTTTCTGCAATGTGCTTTTCTTTGCCATCACCTGAAGAAGTGAGACCTTTGAAATCAATTTCAGACAGCAGGCCTGCTGGTCAGAGCTAAGCATCTCGTTCTGGCAGACTGCACAACGCTTCAAACCAATTTCTTGTCCATTTCTGAAAGATTCCCATCAATTGAAAGAAAATAGTAATAGTAAATACGTTTCTAAGCTACAGATTTTCTCAGTGAACATAATATCATTGCATTTAGCTCCTACTGATTGGGGGGAATCAAATATATACCGGCTGGGCTAAACCAGAAATTCTTAGAATGCAAAACTGTTTTATTTAATATGGTCCTGAACAACATAATTCAAACATATCAGGTAGGAATAATATTTATCTCTATAGATTCCTCTATCTATACAAGTACTGATACAACTATTAAACAGCTTCTTCTTGCAACTCATGGCAAAAGGGGGTGTTTTTCCAAGAAGTACAGACATTCAAATGGAACATAACGTTAAACTTTAAAATTATGGGGGCATAGTGGTCTGCTTTATCCTAGTTTTACGGAAGTGTATTCCTGTTAACTTCAGTGCAGGTTTTCCCCAGCTCATCAGTTTAAACAAGTTTAGAACCAAGCTTCAAACCTTTAATGACATTTCAATGATCCACTTGGGGGAGCTAAAAGGTAATTTGTTTCCGAATTGATTATGGCAAAATGGGAATCAAAATTCCAGAAAAGAGTAAGAGCAGAGTCTTCCACTTTTTTTTCAACTCAGTGCTGGTTGGTGATCTATATCAGCTTCTGAGGCAAAGGGTCCCCAGTTCTTATTAAAATTCCAGCCACTTAGAGAAGGAAAAATCCCAGTTACAGCTAGCTTAGCAGCAGACACCCGCAAAGTCATATCCTGACTTCAGTTATGCACCTACAAGATACACTGAATGCAGGAGACATAACACATGATGCACAGTTTGGCCCTTACAGTCTATTTTCGTGCTAGTTAACATCAGCTGTGACAGCAAGAAAAGAAATTCTAATGTGCAATGGTTTTGCCTTTCAATTAACATGAAATGACTCCTTTTATACTTTTCTTTCTTTTCTTTAGATGCCGGTCTCAGGCTACAGCCGCCTGTGCCTCATGCAGCTAAAGTTAGTGTTGAAATACAGCTTTGCACCACAGCTCTGTTCTTCATTCCTCCAGCCTGAGGCACAGTGGGAGCTGTTTCCTGGTATGCAACTGCACCAGCTGCTTTATTTTGTGCTTGATTCACTGTGGTTACTGGTAGCCCTCTGACTGCCCTGCGACTCAGGCACTGATCAGAGGCAGGGATGTACAATCTCCTATACTGGAAGGAAGAGCAGACCCTTTTGTCTGTGAAGAATCAATAACACACGAGCTCAGGCTTTTCTCCATGTAGAGTTGCCCTTAAAGTTCACATAAACTGAAATAACGGCTGATTTCGGAAGTCACAGCAAAGCTACAATCATTTATCTTTTATATGAGAAAACAACTCAGTTTCAGACACACAGCTCACATGAAATTCCACTTGCAGAGCTGTACTGTCAATGTCTTCACTGTAACAATACAAACTTCACTGTAACACTACAAACTTCCTGTCATTCCAAATTACCCTGCAGTGCAGTCCACACTGAAGTTTACGGTTGCCCACATGTGGGCATCTAATTGAATTGACTCATGCAAATGAAGGTTCAAGTAAAAGTGATAATGAAATGAAAAATTGTGTTCTTTTAGTATAACTCATTAACTATAATGTTTCCTTATTTTACATCTAATTTAGCTGGAGCGTGTTGAAAAAGTACACTCGAACTACCTGTACAGGAAGTACTGTTTCTAGGCACTTTAAAAGCAAAGACGTGTGTTTTTTAGCTATAAACTCCCAAAATATATATTTTAAATGTCATTCAGCATCCTGAAGGCAAACACAATCATGCTGATTGAACACCATGCTAAATACAATGGCCAAGTAAATGCAAAGAACACAGTCAACCCAGCTACAGGCATGAAAGATGTGGTCATTAACAGCACTTGATGACTGTGTTTGTAGTGCAAATTGCTTTTCTGCATTCTCCTTGATGTATAAGGACATGTACTATATAATGGAATGTATTTGGGAGGAGCTACTGCTACAAATTCATCAACTTACATTAATTAATTCAATCTCCCATATTTTTTTCACAAGGTCCATCGATGTATAGCCATTAATTAGAAAGGATTTGGTATAGTCACCCAGTTCAATGGAATCCAGCCATTCAGCTACCGAGGAGGGGTTGTAGCCATCGTGACCGATCTGCTTCATCTGAAAAACAGCAACGAGCCAAAATTACTGGCGATACTCATTAATCACCTTGCAGAGCAGGAGTTGCGTGTATTATTTTCCTTGGGTCAGTTATGTTATTCTCTGATCAACGTTCTTTTAATGGTTAATACAACATGAAACAAATGTGAGCAAAAGCAGTCATAAAATTTAGTTTTCAATGCATCTTTTTCTTACGGCTGCTTGCCTTTCACACCAGAGTATACTACGAGTGTAGCTGAGTTCAGCTGTTACTAGACATCAGACAATCCATAAGTGGGGGAAGACAAAAGGCTAAAAGAGACATTAATATCCTTACTGCCCCAAAATATCAGATTTTCACCTAAGATTTCATAGAAGGGGAAGAAATTAGACTTTTAAAAAGGACCATTAAAAATAGTTCTTTTGGTATCATACTGCAAATGAAACATATGGTCTTGGTTGTATTATTCCTAATTTATCTTTCCTACCAGGCTATATGTTATTTCATAATGGTTGAACCTGCACTATATTTTTCCGCCCCCAGGGAAGGCTTAAAAAAAGTCTCTTTCCTCTACCTGCTCACATTTTTCATGGAACTCCTGGGAATGTAACATATTTTAGATTGCTCCCTGTCTGTAAAGTTGCCTGAGATTGGGCAATTGAATCAGATATCACCGGAATGGAATGGACAGAACGATGCACACAGACGTGCACCACTTGCACGTGTACAGAAACACCGTCACCTAATCTCACAAACCTTTTGCTCTCACAAAAACTCAAAAAAATACCACTAATTTGTCTGAATTTTGTTAGGCTACCAGGAACTAAAAGCTGCAATTTCTCTTTCACAATTGCCTCTCAGTGACACGAGCGAAGACTTTCAAGCTAGCCATTAAAGAGAAAAACGTATAAAGCCTCTACCTGGGCAGTTTGTTACGCCATACGGTTTTTACGAATTTTAAAGTAATCTACAACAGTGGCAGAAATAGAGGTAGAATGAAGCAGGAAAAAATTATGCAACGGCCTCAATTTTCAACAGTATTCTGCACATACTGTCTTTCTGTGGAAGTGTATACACTGAAGTGGTAAATTGCGAAGAACCTTGGAGGTTTAGAAACCATGGGTTTTGCATAGGATCTCCTGACTGTGCAAGGGTGACTGTGAGCAGTAAAAGCCAGTCTCCCATTTTTGCCTGCTCATACACACTCCTACTTTATGAGAAACAATGGAAGTGTGACAGAAACATAATCCTTTGAGCTTAAGTTTGAAGCGAGCGACAAAGTAATTTAAAAAGGACAGAATTCTGATGTTAATATCTTGCCTGAACCGATTTATTTCACACAGTTTATTTAAATGCAATTTAAATTTAGAGCAGAGAAAAAAAAAAGAAATTAAAGTCTGCATTTGAAAGCCGCAGCAGTGTGCGTCAATCTCGGTTTAAATGAAGAAAGCCAGCATGTCATGGTCTGGATCTTGGCTTCCTGCAGTGTCAGAGAGGAGCGATGCAAGCACACTGCAACGTGAATATGACAGTTTGCTCATACTCTTCTGCTGCAGATGTTGGGTATAAAATATTAATGGCAATATTTAAATGGTGTAATGAAACCATTATCTTCAATCATAGAAGAAAGACAACAGAAATCGCTTAATCAGCAGTGGATATCCTTTCAGGTCACTGCTGTAACAACAGAATCATATTGCTCAGTTTTGTTGTTGATCTTGACATTTTGGAGTTTACTTTCCTCCTAATTTAGGATGAAATTGTTTTACGTCAAAAGCATGGCAATTTGTTCTTTCATCGTCATTCAGACTTTGATTAAATATTAGATTGGTAGTAGTCTGTCCAGCAGACTGCAAAAACCTCAGAGGATTCTGGGAGCTCTGGCTCCTAGGAAACGCATTTCAAGATCTGCTTCTAAACAAGGTATGCTTAAATAGCAGACACGTGAAAAGCAAGAACCTGATAAATGGAAGAATTAAAATCTAGTATAGAGAAGACATGACGACACAGAGGGCCCACAGGGAACACACGAGTTTTGGAGAATATAAGGTATTTTAGTTTCCTTTCTCTAACAAAGAAAACCGAAGCACCATGAAAACAATTTCATACGTATCCAGATGGGGGATGTTATGCAAATTATTTCTTTTGTTTATTACTATTTGATCTTTACATGTAATAGATGACTTTTAAATGTGGGGTGGTTTTTTTTTTGTTTTGTTTTGTTTTTGTTTGTTTTTTTTTGGCCTGCTGATTTGAGAAAACCCATGCAGTCTGGTCCATACTTTTGGTAACCAATCAGCCTCTATGAAAAGTAAACACAACATGGCAAGTTTCTCGATTATCAATTCCCACTGGAGACCTCCATCAAAAGGGTTGTTGAAGTTGATATTCCTCTACTACAGCCAAGTTGCAAAGGGCTGCAGGCAAGTAAACACAGGTGAACAATACAAAAAGCAAAAGGCCAAGAATAAAACACAGAACAGAAAATTCATCTCAGAACTAGAATATTTACTGCTCGTTTCAGCACAGAAGCGGTGTTCTGTTTTGTCATGAACTGAGAACCACTCTCTTATCTAAAACAGGCTTTCTAAAATGTGTCCAAAATGAAAATTAATAAAATTTCAGTGTCTGTCCTCTTGTATGGAAAGTTTCTTTCTGTCTTTTATTAATATCAACTTTATTAACTGTCATTCACAGTTACCTGAATGTTTTCCTTTCAAATACTTACTGACAGACATATTGGTTATCTAGATGTGACAGTATCATTAACAGTATCTGCTTATCGTATAAAATGTTACTGAGTTTTTGAATAAAAACACTCTGAAATATCTGTCTGGAAGTGCTGCCCCTTTACTTCGTCAGAGATCCAGTTTAATTTCATCTTATCCCAGTCTTCATTAACAGGTCATGGCTCCTAGACTGTATCTTCTCTACCGCACTGTTATCTTGGACTGCTCTCACAGATCATTTACACCCTGTAGGCTTCCTTGTTGATTGATATTTCTTGAAAGAAAAAACTCCCTCCTACCTACTGCGCGCATTTCCATGCGTAACGTTTCAATCATTTCTCACCAGCTACAACACAGGCACCGGTGGTGTCAAACATCCAAGCAAGGTGCACTCTGCTTGACTCAGAGCAGTGTCAGCTCTCTGAGCTGCAAGTCATGACAGTGTTTCAAACACGAGCTGCTCCTAAATAGGGGCACTATGGCTCTTCCACAGACACCACCGCTAGTTCATTCAGTTGCTTTGGGAACAATACCACTGTTAGCTTTTTCATTACAGGAGGTTTTCGTGTGCCAGCTGCGGAAAAGGCAAGGAGTCGAAGCCCGTAGGATTTTGAGAAAAAGAAGTGTTTAAGAAAATATGTTTAAAAAGAAGCATGGAAGAAGATACAAACCATACGAGATTTCTCTCCTAGGCCCTATTGATCTATCCAGTATCACTTCCTTTGAAATGAATAGAAAGCAGAAGCCAGAAAGAGCTGTTTCTCATCATAAAATAGCAATGTCAAGTAGTATCCTAATGGGGTGAGAAATCCCTCACAAGAGACCATCTGTACAACAGGCTTTTAAAAAAGTATATCACCGCTGTTATCTACACAGCATTTTACATTTGGATGAGAGGTACTTGAGTTTTTTGTCTCTGAAAGATGGTCAAAGAAACACAAATAGAGTTTCAAAGTAATCACATATGCACCAGAAACATCAAGGTAAATTCAGCAGATCAGTTTTCTCTGATTTTCTCCGACAGATGGGGAATTAATACTATTTTCTCCAAAGGTAATATGACTATCTGGTGGAGCTTAACAGTGTGTGTATCAAAATCAAGCTCTTTATGTGCTGTAAAAGGAGGATGAGATTACTTGACTTTCACAGCTTTTTAAATGATGGCTATGATTACAGTGAATTTACGCTTGTGTTCCTTCGGAAGAAAGATCTTTTTTAGCAAGTATACATAATGCTTTCTTTTACACTGCCAGCCCATTCAAGAGATGTAGGCAGCATTTTTGGGAACTTCTATGAAACTATCAACCACCTAGTTAAGAAATTTTAGATTATTGTAACGATACCACTTCTTTTTTGTTTCCTGTCTCTGTGAGTTGTCTGTTACGTACTTTACAAACGCGGTCAGTTGGAGTCACGTTGTTGGAAGAGAAGATCATTCCTCCTCTGGAGTGTTGCAAGAAAAGGCTCAGCAGAGCAACACTTCTACAGCCCAGAGAGCCTGGCTGGCACAGGGGCATCACGTGGAGCTGGTGCCTGCAGTGCCTGGGCAGGAACTGAGCCTGCAGTCGGGGCAGAAGGGCAACTTCCACAGGAGATGGGCACAAACAACGAAGGGCCTGAGAAGACTTTGCATGTGCTGGTGTTGAGAAAGGCTCTGAGTGAAAACAGGGTCTGCCTGCAGAGCCACAGCGGGTGAGGAAGAACTGTGTATAAACCTTTTGGCTTTCTATCCTGTCTAACCTGCCATGTATTTTAAAAGTTAACTATTGAAGCTGGTGTTGTATTAATGTTTGACTTTTCTTTCCACTAATCAAAAGCCTTCTGTCTTCTTGTGGAGCTTAGGAAAAGACAGTACAGGCACATTCACTTCACAGCATTGCCTGATTCAGGATCCTGCCTCAGTGGTAGATCCAGAATAACCCCAACTGAGTTCAGTGTTTCCTACCAAAGATTGTCAGAACTGCAAAAAGCATCCTTTCTATGTTTTTTTTCAGTTGGGATCTGTCTTCCGAATTTAAAGGAAAATAGATGCACACATGGCGGGTTTTGTATTGGTTTGGGTTTTTTTTTCTTTTTTTCTGGAGAAATGTAAACAGTTCCACATCCAGAAGAGTGAAGAGACGTCCTAGTTCTTCATCAGATACAATGTGTGGGACAAGGGAATAACAGATGTCATTCAGTGATAATGTATGCAACAGTTCAGGACATATCCATTGCATAAAATGTAATCTTAAGAAGATTTAAATCTGAAATTTGTGGACTAAGTGGAAGCTATGGCCTCTGATCTCATGAAAAAGTTTAAGTCAGATCCTTGAGGTCGTCATCCTAGTCTGGTTTCCAAAAAAGGGAATAGCATTTCCTCTCACACAGCCTATTTCCTTGCCTGCTGATTATTCTCAGAGCAGCCAGTAGACACCGTGGAGTCAATCACAAATTAGAAAGTATAAAAGAAGCAGGAAGATAAGTCAGACACAGCGTACGGCAAGGATGGCAAGAGCAGCAGCACGCTACTGTTATCTCCAAGAGACAGGTAAATGACAGCGTGTCATGTCTAGAGAGGGTCACTGACAGGCTCAGTGAGGGAGGAAAATGTTTGTGACGCTGCTTTCATCAGACAGTTTTGAAGCACGTGCCTGCAGAGGACATTTGATCTACAGGACCAGTCTGAAGCTCGTGTGAAGTAAACACCTTGAAGTACAGCTTGCATGTATCTAACTGCTTCTACTGATTCATTCCTACTGGGCTGCACTACTTAAATCACATAGCTTACCCACTTGGACTTCACACTTGCAAAACTCATGTGTTATGCTGGATTCTAACTTTTTTTTTTTTTTTCTGTCCTTATGGTTAAAAGTCTTGCAAGAGGTGCCACGAGCATGCGAGTGGCTTCTCTTCAAACCGGCAAAGTAATTCCCAGGGGCATTAGAAGCAGGGAAAACAGCAGAGCAGAAAGCACTTCCCTTGAATCCTGTTTTTCATCTCCACTTCCAGCAGACCAGAAACAAGGAGTCACAGTCAGAAAGGGTCATGAACATCATGCAGCATCTCCTGGCCTGGAAACTGTCTTAGGAATGGAAGTGCTAAATGGGAGGTAAATGGCAATGGCAGGATTGAAATCAGCTTGCTGAGCTTTGGGGTGTCTAAGCCACAGCAACAGCGCAACAGCAAACACATGATGTGATCTTTCTCTCTTACACACCCAGCACAGTTAATGAGCACGTGCACAGGAGTTCTGTTTTCCTAAATGCCAGACTCACTGTGCTTGCACAGGAGTGTTACATGTGAGTAATAAGTCCAGCACTTTCTGGAAGCAGAGCTTTATCGCTCTTACAACCCCTCTCGCAGACAGGATGTGCTCATAGTCTGCTCCAATCCTACTCCTCGTCTGGCTCTGCAAAGCACCCAAGAGAAGAGGATGGCTGCCTGCACACCACTGCTATTCCCAAACCTGCTTTGTGCTGAGACCTCTCTGTGCAGGAAGGAACAAGCTGCTTCAAGAATAGCTCTGAAGCCAGCAGAAAGCTGCTCTCGGCTAACATCTTTCTTCCATCTGTCAAATGAGAGCATGTGTTCCCATTACATGCTGGGAGAAGGAGCCATACACTGAGCATCCCACACACAACCAATCCTTCTTCCTAGATAAATTCTGAGATAAGCTAGGGTAGTCGTCATTAAAAGAGAAACCTTTAGAGGAACCCACTGAGAAGCCACTTGCACACAGGTTTGGGATGCTGAAATGGCTTGACAATGCTCCTTAGGTTTCCTACGTAACTTAAGTGTGATTAAAATTTTATGTCATGACTGCTATTATTTTCTTAGTCAATTAAGCACACACTGCACACAATTCTTTACTCAGTATTATTTTGTTTTCCTCAAGGTATTTGCAACTTCAGTATTTTTATGTTGTCTCCACGTCTCAACGTATCTGAACTTTCTTTTAATAAAGCATATAAAATCCTTCTCCAGACATTTACTGATTTCATTTTTTCATGCAAAAATCTTAATGCAATATTAAACTCTGCTATGAAATTTGCTTTAAGACTGATGTAATGTATAAAATTCTTCCATTTCAAGAATTAATTTTGCAAATGGTATTTCTATCTGTCTTAACCTTATATTATTAAAATAAGCCATAAAGAGCTCTAGTTAATATTAATGTGAAACTTGAGCAACCTAAATTACACTGGTACAAGATGAGAATTAGAGCTACTAATCCAATTAAAGCTCTAATCCAACAAAAATAAAGGGTATTTTGGAAAGTAGAATTCAACTGAAAGGTTTCAACCCTACCTACCTGCTGGTGAATATACCATTTCCCCCCCCTGAATTGTTCTTCTCAAATACAAAATATCATGAGAAAAAATTTTGAGAAATCCAGGTAAACATATCCTTTTATACCAGTCAAACACTGCATAAGAGACTACAATCCTTAATTAATCTATATTTGGCCAAAATGTGGGTAATTTTCCCTATTTAAACCTATTTCAAGCTCTAGGGAATGGTTCCTTAGCAGGATACCGGTGTCTGACATCTAGAAATTCATCACTCTTTAGGAAGGCAGCAATTATGAGTAAAAATGTCTTTCTTTTCAGCTACTGAATACCTGTTGCATTTCCAGCCTTCAGAGATGTGAATATTTATCAGGATAACAGAAAGAGCTTATAAAAAGGTATTTTAAAACCTTGGCCATAGATTTGTTGCTTGATTTTAGCCCTCTAAACTTATTTAATGCTGCCTGGGACTTTAAGGAAGTGTTGCTCGACAGGTGTTTTTTAAAGCATTTGACTTCTGCCTCAAAATATGAGCTAAAAAGTATCTCAAGATGGGAAACATTATTAGTAAAACTAAAATTAACATCATCAGCAAGGTCATTAAGTAACAAAACACAAGGAGTCATCAAGATTTAAATGGAACGGGGAACAGAAAAGAGCTACATGTTCAAAACAAACAAATGAAAAGAATTTTTGTCTAATGAGATTCAAATTAGTGAGACTCCAATTATAGTTTGAGGTCTTAATATATTTAGATGGTATGCACTATTTTGAATGCAGGATGATTGAGCTGAACTTACCAACACACAAATAGATACACAGAAATGTTTCATGGCCTTTGCAGGGTGTCAAAGTGCTTTGTGTCTTTAGCGAGCTATTGTCAATACAACAAGGGTGCGTTGCATCAGAAAAGGTTTCCCATGATCCCAATTTTTGGACTCTAGTCTGCCTTCCAAAGAACCCATGTTTATATGGGAAATTGTCTATTTTCACTGGGTAAGCTCTCTTACATTGCTGAGCCATTTACGTGGAGAAACGTGAGGCACAGCTTCAGCTTGCAACTGCCTTTGTTTTGGTGTAACATCCTGCACCAAAGACAGGTTGAACACGTGGTCCTTAGGGACTGCTTTTTCTTAGCTCAACAGGGAAGATGCTAAAAACTATCTCAGCATTACTCAGCCCATGTTAAAGCCACCCTGTGTTAATTGTCGTTGGTTCAGAATTCTTCTGAGTAACTGCATAACCGTCGTGTTCTCAGCTAGTTCCAAGCATTCCTCTAGATCTCGATTCTGTCCTCCTTTCTCACGTTGAGCACATTTTAAAAGCACTGTGGTTGTAGCTTCATAACAGAATCTGGTCTCAGCAGTAGTAAACTCTCCCAAAGCAGACAATATTAGCAACGTCTTCACAAACACCGGCCACTGAGTGCAGATAGCACTAATATGATGAGATGTTAACAATCGACTCATTAATTTTGAAGAACGTAAACAAGAACACACGAAAGCTGATCTCTTCAAGAAGTATGAAAAAACAGAATAAATATACCCTCAGCTATGAGCTCGGCTAAAGACTACAAAAATTTTGTTTGAATGATAGCATTGCTGCAAAGTTCATAAATTCATAGATAAACCTTTAATACCTTTTGTAATTTATCAAATGCTACTTTTAATACCCCACTTCTCGTACCATTTATCTCATTTGTCTGATATGGTATGTGGAAAATTATTATCTTCAGTGATCTTTGGTGTTTCCACGCACAGACTCATATTGGAGTGTACATGGATAGACTAACACCTGCAGATACAGAAACTGCTTCACAACTTTTGATTTCCCCATCCAAAAGAAAGCCTTGTGCTCTTTTACGAGTCATCCATCCCGTAAGCCTCGATGCATCAAAAAGCCTTTTCCAACAATGTCAGCTTCATGCTCTCAACTGCAAAGTCCTTTAATAACTCTTGTCATTCTCCAGGATTATGAAACTCCAAGTGGACTAATCTCTATTCACCTCGATTATTTCCCACATGCTGCCACCAGAACACTCTGTGCACTTTACACTTGGTTTTATTCCTGCCCTAGCATTTTGCCCGAAGTATCAGCATCACATGTGACAGCCTTCTGAGCCTCACTGGTGTCTGCTATTCGTCATTCATTCTCCTTGCAACGCTTTCCAAATTAAAGTAGTAATTTTCCATGCTAGGTCCACTATCTCTCGTTTGGAATGGTAGCAGACGCCTCCAGGGATACATTCTGGTATGCATAATATTCTATCACTGATTTTAAAATCTATAGTTTAAATTGGCCAGCACTAGAAATGATTGGAGAAGTGACTGCAAGTTTTTCTGTCTGCAGCTGAGAAGCAAAATTCGTATACATAGCAGAAAATTGGATACAAATCCTGCAGGAAGTCTCTGCATCTCACACGAAAGGCAGGTATTAGGAAAATAAGGTTTCCTCCAATGCTTTTAAGAATAGTTACATAAGGGGCAAAGTATTTTCGGGGCAACTGCTATGTAAAGACAGACAATCTGGGATTCGTGGACAGCCTTATTTACACATATGTAATGGCAGTCTATAAATAGGCTGAAAGGTCAAAAATAATTCAAATAAATTCTAAACAGCCATCACTTCAAATTACAGATTTTACTTTCCTTTGCTTTGTCAACTACATCTATACAAAGGGAGTCCAGTGCAAGGACATTATTTCATGCCATATTTGCATATGCAAAAAACGTCTACAAAACCAGTAAAGTTATGTCCATCTCCATTCGAAAAAGTGTTTTAAATAATGTGGAAGCTGCAGGGCTTAGTTCCCTTGCTTGTATAAAAACAGAAACTATACCTTTGGGAGAAGCTGGATTGCTTGGAGTATTCTCTGTCTGTGCCCAGAGTTAAGGATTCCTATTTCCAAGAGATCCTGGTCCTCCATCACGTTGCTTCCCTAAAAATGGGGGGAAAAAGGTGGAATAAAAATGAAAAACTTAACAGATGCCTTCAATAGCCTGAAAGAAGCCCTTCTGTCACATTTAAAAGAGAACACTTTGCTTAACTTACAGCATCTGACAAGAATAATAAATTACTGGTGATTGCATTCATTTTCATGATGAAAATAGATGGTGGAAGGAGCTTGAACCCATGGACAATTACTACACTGCTGGCAGCACTGCCAGTGGAGAAATTGTAGCTCTTACTCAAGCCAAATACCAGATGTGAACATTCTTTCGTTTGACTGGAACCAAGGACATGACGACAAAAGTGTTCAGAAACATCTTTTTCCTCTATTTTTCCTGTTCACCTCCTACCTCACTCTAGCTACATATGATGTTCATTTTTCTCCAGACTGAAAAAAATCCAACACAGAGTAAGATGAGGAGAGTGAAGATAATTTTTTTTAGTTCATTAATAGTAAAATGATGAAGAAAGGGGCTAGTATCAACAAACCTTATGCAGTCCCCATCCCCCTAAATTTAACAGTACCAGTTCAATGCTAACTTGTCACTGCTTTTATCTTCCTGCTCGTGGGCAGGTCAAATAGTTCCAGACATTCAAATAGCTGAAAAAGACCATCTGTTCAAATAACACACAAAATAATCGCCCGCAAAAGTTCATGCATTAAACCCCCGCAATTCAAGCATCTCTTCTTAGGAGCTGCTAGCAGTAGGAGCTACACAAAGAGGATAATACAATTCCTAAATTCAAGGAGTCTGACATCACACAGCAAGTTCAGCATTGGAAGGTCAATGATCTAATGAGCTGGTAGTGACTATTGGAGGAATCACTGGCGCCACGGTGGTGGCTCAAAAGGCAAATTGCAGCCAGGGATCCGTTCAGGATTGTTGGCAATCTTGTATTCTTTTTCTACCTCTTCACTTCAGCCAAAACCTCAGCTTTTTAAAAAATATGTATTTTATTTTTAAAAAGTTTCTAACTACTACAGGTGAAAACAAAACCTGAAAAAACAGATGACATGTCTTGATCTCAGCCCTGTTGGAGTCCCATGACACTAACTGGCTGGAAGCAATAATTTTTATTTGTATTCATTTAATTTGATCATGAAATAGGCTTTATGTGAGCAAATCCAGGAAAACTTCATCTCTACCTTTCCATTTGGCTTGCTGCTTCTGACTTAGCACAGCTCTTAAGAAGCAGCAAAATGAAAAGCAAATTGGCACATACCAGAACATGCTTAAATACTTTGCTGAGTCAGGGCTTAACAAAGGATATGACTTCTTTCTGAATATAAAATCTCCTGTCCCAAAGCAGCATGGATTTCTTTCAAAAATCTCACTGGAATACGCAACACTTCACTCTGTTCAGCTGCTGAATGTTCACTCTTTTCAGACGGACTGAGTAGTTTACAGGTGTACCCTCGAGGACTCTCAAGCGCTCGTTCACAGAGTAGCCCTGAAAAATCTGGGCGATGTCTTTTCAAGGGACTCACGGAAGCTTTGCAAAGCTATTGTATCTTAAATCCTGTTTTACAGCAAGTGGTATGACTTGAGACTACAAGTCTGCAAATCACACCCCGAGACAGCCTGTGTGCAGCACTCAGAGCAGGGCAGGCAGAAACCTGCTCTGCAGGGAGAAGCTGCGCAATGACGCTGGTCTAAGGAGATCCCCTGGTGCAAGAGCGCAGCACGGGCTGTGCAAACACTGAGAGCGATGAGGTGGGGGCAATACCCCCCTCATCTCCCTGATAAACACATTAAAAAATATAATTTCTCCTTTCTGCCTTTGTCTCTGAAATAAGCAAAAGGAGGCTGTAAAGTTACAGGAAAAACTCTTGAAAAAAGCCATCCATTTTGGCCTGGATTCTCCAGCTGCTGGAAATAGCTAGCACAAATGGATTTAAGGAAACTGAGCCAACTGAGGATCCAGTCCAAAACAAAGGCTTTACATTCCCATTCATTTTAATAAATGCATCTATTTTGTTTGCAGCTATTGCTTTCACTTCATTTCACTGTTTTTTAGATTTCACCTTCATTACTGCATGATGTTTACACACAATCATGGTGTACTCATCACTGTTTACTGGCGCCAGCAACCTTGGCATACAGCTTCCAATATTGCAATGTTTAAAACTCAATTAAACTAACAGGCACAGGGAAAATCCTGCATTTGCACATAGCTGCTGCATAGCAGAGAAAGCATTTTTTAATTAATTCTTTGCTGTTGTTTTTTCCTTATATATTACCTAATGTATTTTTTCAAAGTATGTCAAGGTTACAAAAGCAAATACTTAAAATCAGGAAAGCCTGGAACTCATGTTGCCTCCTTGTTCCCAGCCACTCAAGGCAACAACCTCATCTTTCAATGTGCCTAGGTTTTGGAGTTTTTGTTGTGTCAACATTAAGTGTTAACAGTAGCTGGCACTCATCCCTCCTGTAAAACTGATTTTATTGTCTTCTGCCATGGAGCTAAAACAACTTTTCATCTTTCCAAAAGAGAAAACCAGGACAATGTAGATACTCAGTATAATCCACTACTGCTTAGCGCAGAGGAATAGACTCACAGTAGTAGAAAGCTGCCGTTTGGTTTGCAGAAATACCTGTGAAGACAAAGAAACAGTCCATCCTCCACAGTCCTAACTCCCCAATATCTGCTCACATTACCCCCTTAATCCTATTCTCTGACTATTTTTTTTACCTGATTATTCCTCTTGTGCTCCTCCAGTCTCCCTCCATGGACTCCCACACTGAGATTGAAGAAAATCTAACTTCGTTCTGCAGCAGAGTAGGTATAAGGGGAGAAATTCTCTCCCCGCTCTTAGCTTTCATCTTTTATAAGCTGGGCCAAGTGCAACCTCAATTAACTTTACAGAGACGGCATGGTAAATGTAATTAAAATGAATATGAATGCTAGACTGTCTTGTTACATTATTTCAGCCTTAAAAATAGTTGAGCTGCATTAGCTGAAACATTCACCAGAAGGAAATTATCCTAGTAGACACCTAGAGGATTTGAGTCCAAAGATTTAACTTTTACATGCTTACATACAAAACAGGTCTTCTAACAGGCAATATGGGACAGCAATCTCTACTGAGCTTATTATGCTTCCTGTAATGAAAACATAAGAGTCTTTGTGATATTGTAGCTCCTTAAGTCTACAGGAAAACTTATTTGGGAGGAAAACTTGGAATTAAAGCCGTAAGAATACATCAAGATTGCTTATACAAGGACAGATTCAGATCTCATCCACTTCAGCTCACAGAGCTCAAATTCCTGTCCTGTTAATGCATGGTAGTCCTATGAGCTGGAAAGATCCTGCTTCTGAAGCCCCAGTTAGGAGAGAGCACATCTGAAACCCCCCACCCCCCGGATTTTTGGTTCTGCACAACTCCCAGGATCATCATCTCTTTCCCTGTAAGCGCACGCAGGAAGCCAACCTCCCGAGTAAGGAGGCAGTAGTTTCATGGAACAGTTGGGCTCAAGAACGAAGGAAAAACGACTCTGCATGTGGGAGACTGGAGGCATATGAAAAACAACATAATTTTAAAACCCCAGAAATTTTGCCAAATTCTGAGATAGTTCCTACAAATAAGTTCAGAACGAAATGCATCACGATACCTTATGATATAAAGATGTAACTGGTATTTATTTAGGTTGCTCAATACAAAATCACCTCTGGCATTCTCCACCTAAATACAGTCTTTCCAAAAATTCTGGATTAGACCCAAGCACCCACATGCATTCCACCTCCTGCAGGGACAAAAGAACTTCGAAGATTTGTCCCTGGAGATAATAAAATATGGTGATTGGAAGAACATATCAGAATGGCAGGCATGACTGTATCTTTCCCATTCTTCCTTTTGTACCAATGTTTTTTATCTTCCTTCACATATTTTCCGTGCTGGAGAGCTATCATGAGAAATTCTAATGCCTGGTTCTGTCACCTAAGTAAAATGGTACAGAAGCTTTAAAATAGCTGGTGGATACCAGACTTATCTGCAAATCCCACCACTGAAGTTGGAAGAGATGAGCCACGGGGAACAAAAAAAGTGACTGCGAAAAAAGAGAGAACAAACTCGTTTTACATTTAAAGCTTGCTTTCTTCCCTGTGAAGGAAAAAAATTGTTACATAAGAAATAGGAGATCTGGGGGACTTTTGGCTACAGGCTGGCAATGCCAACTTAACCACTTCTTTCAGTGCTCATGTGTGCCAGCAGAGGAGGAAAAGCAGCAAATCTGGTGCCTAAAGCTGTGTAAGAGCTGCTGCTCAACAGACTGAGTTGAAGTCATTTGCTGTGCAGTCATTACTGAGACCAAGGCCAGCTGGAGATACCGAGTGCTGCTGGAGGTAAAACCGACTTCTGGTAACATTTTATGCTTCTGATGCACTGGAAACTGCTTTGACAAAGAACAGGATTAGTGTGGGTCTGAATTTCTTTGTTTCTCACCCACCTAACCCTAATACCCTTCCAAACTGTACCCCCTTGAAATAGTTGACATCTAAACTGTCCTCTGGCTGGGAAGAAATTAAAGACATCTCACAGTGTGGTTAAGGACACACTGAATAACCAAGACTTTTCTTTTTCATGATCTAAATCATATGCCAAAAGGGTTTTTTTTTCCAACACAACACAGTTTTCCCACAAGATAAAAGAATTTATTTCTTAGAGACTTGCAAGAAATGATTAGAGAAATGGAGCTTTCACTAATGACCATTGCTTCTTCTTAGTGCAAAAATTTCTGGCGATGTATCAAGTTTAATTTCCAAATGAGAACTGGCAAACAACCAGAATTTAACAAGCTTCATTTTAAGTGAAAAGGTTGCCTCTCACTCGTATTTCCACTGTTAACGTGAAAACAAGACCCGTAAGGATGATTACTGAGTTAAACGCCCAACTTCTACTTTCGGGTCAGAAAGATTTACCAGATTCCTGAAGACTCTGAAGACATTATTTCATCTAAAAACCTGACAAGATTATGTTAGAAAAACCCCCTGCAGAGGCACGGAATTTTGTCTTGGGAGAAAGAGATTGATCATAAAATATGTTAGGAAGAAAGGACCAAGCAGGTTGCAAAATAATCATTTGATAGCGTGCTTCCAAAATTGATTTGCTCTCAAACTACTGATACTAATTCTCTATACTCACATTGCCCTATTGTCAGTCTTCACATTTATGAATTTTTTAGCAAATAAAAAACCCACAAAACCAGAGAAAACTGGAAGAAAGTTTTCCACGTTAGTGTCATTTAGTCAGGAAGTAATAACGAACTACTACTGAAAAGTTAATTTAAAAAAAAAAAGGCCATTTCACTCACAGATAAGGGTAGGGTGATAGCATTTCTGTGAACAAATTTGCAACCTGCATGAAAAGTGGTGATATAAGCAGGGCCAGTTTAAAAAGGAGACCAAACAGACCTGAGGCCCATGTGACTTAATTTCTAAAAATCTCTCTCTGGTTAACATTCAGCTCTTCCAGAAATGAACCTGAAGCATGCAGTGCCATCAAAAGCTTTTCAAATATTGACATCCAAATGATCATATAGTCACAGACCTTTCACACAACGGGAATCGTTAATTAAAGTATAGTGGTAATTAAACAATACTGATAGCTGGGGCAAGGATCCTTGTAGGAAGGATTTCTGCTATTTTTATCCCTCCTCCTTGTAGCACTGATTCGTTACAACCAACACAATTATCACACACAAATTAGCTGCACAGACAAGGAGGCAATTGAAAAAATTGCCTCTGATGTCACACTTGGCCCATTTAATTATTAATGCTGTGGACCCAATTCTGTCTACCTATTTAGTCATAACAATTCAATAATATAATTATTAATACTTACCTAAATTACATCTTAATGTCTTGAATGTATATTGTGAAGATAATTTCACTCCATTTGAGTAATGGAAATTCCAGAGAGTCTATATTGTGCCATTATTCAGATTACTTGCTATAAATGCTGCTTAGCTTAGATGCTAAATTTCTCAAAGGACCCACTTTAAAAATCAATATTACTGTGAGCTAATTAACAAGCTTCTAAATTCTCAGAAAAATATTCTTTTCTCCAATAAGTGTGTAAGGCTGTGGAGTGCAGGAAGGGGCAAAGATGAGATTTTCAGACATAACAAAAATGTTGAATACCTACTTTGTATGTAACATGGAGTTTTAACCAGGCTGGAATACCTCTTCTGTTAAAGCAAGCTGAGAGAGTTAGGATTGTTCAGCCTGGAGAAGAACTGTGTGGTCTTTAAGGTCCCTTCCAACCCAACCTATTTTATAATTCTGTAATTCTATGATTCTATGAAATGTTCACCTCTCAGAGTGTCCTACAGAAGTATCTCCTTCCCCATGTTTTTATCAACCCTAGTCATGGTTTTTAAAATGTGAGCCACCCAAATCACCCCAGAGAGCACAAAACACAGAACCAAAGGTTCTGAAACTCTGGGCAGGATCCACATCTTAAAAGTAAGTTATTCCCAGAAAGGGCCCGTCAAATAGCAGCAAGGAAAACATGGCCAAGAAAATATATAAGCTTTCGCACTCTTACACCCTAAAGTTATGTCTGACGTCTTCAAGCACTTGTTCACCTCCTGCCTGCAACTGAACCCTGCTCACACTGCTGGTTTTACCTTTGGGCTGCCTGGTGTTCAAGCTCCCTGCTCTGAGCAGGCAGAGCAGCTAGGAAACCACGCCAGGCCTGTGAGGGAGTCCAGGAAGCAGGGCCTCCTCTGAGAGGCCATCAGAGCTTGATCTGCTAGGAAGTCTCAGAGCCTGCCCAAGGCAGAAACCACAGGAGCTGGGCATGAATTGGCTGCTGCTCGTTCTTAAAATGTGTCGGAAGGCGGAAGAATGGCTTTACCTTTCTTTCTCATAGCACAGCCCACCTGTGAGAGGATTCATGCAGAAGGCGGGAGATCAGATTTACCCTTTTTTCTCATACTCGACCTTCCTAAAAGGAGAGCAAACTGTGCAACAACTGTTAGGAAAGGGCACTCTGGAGTTGAGGAGGAATTGTTCGTGGCCCTGCTGAAACTAAATTGCCGTGAGGTTTAATCAGTGGCCCAGAAAGGAATATTATCCTTTAGACCAGTGACAGCTGGCTGAGGTAAATCAATCTCATTTGCTGTTTCTAGAAATGTTTCTAGCTTATATCCAACGACAGCAAAAAAAAAAAAAAAAGAACAAAAGCTAAAAAATTCATTACTTTCTATTTCTTTCAACCAAGCATCCTAATTTCTATGCTACAGGCTCATGCTTCTGTTGTAATTTGAAAGAAAACAAAGAACCAGATGTCCTTATCCAAAGGGATGACTTGCACGTCAATATCCAGGGAGCAGGACAGGAAACCCAGCCTCCAAATGGCATTAAATGCAGAGATGCAAAGAGAGGCAAAACTTTAGGATATGACTCCTGCTTTGGAGCATCTCACTGGCTTCCTCTGCTTAGCATCGCAAACCCCTTTTCTCCTTGCCTTTCCCCTTCTCTTCCTGTTAAGTTACGCAGGGTCTGGTTCACCTAATTCAGTTGTAGACATCCTGCTCCCAGAAACACGAATTCTGCAGTCAAATGTCTCCATGCTCACAAATCGCTGCGACTCACTATGTGTTTATTATTGTCTTGGCTGGTTTTAATTTAGTCCACCCTGTGTGCTGCAAAATGAAGGCACTGCCTAACTTGCAGGTGTCCAAACCATTTTCAGGACCTAGCTGCTAGTTACTGGAGGTTGCTAGGTTGACTGAAACTGCTGGTTTGTTTAATATTACTAAATATAATAAAATACGAAGCAGCTCCCAAAATTGAGAAATACTAGAAAATGAATGGTGCTTTCTAAGCACCACCGATTTGTTATGTTTAAATGTAGTGCACAGTCCACCATGCTGCTTTTGATACGTAGCTGTGCGGCGAGGGTAAAAGGTAAGAGACATTGTAAGCTAATAAGAAAGTGGGATATACTACCTTTCTCCGGCTAAAAATTAGTGTATTTAGTTTGCCTGCCAAATACAGTTGTTATATTGAGAACCTTTCTGACATATTCTTACAGATTTTGTTTGCTAAGGCAAGCACAAAGGATGGAAGGATTGAGCAAGGTTCTGCCATCTCCCACTGCACACAGGTACCTTTTACATGTGATTTTTCTTGTACAAACCTCTGTGATTTATTTCCACAGGATGTACAGAGATATTACTAGCCCAATCCCTGAGGCCCAAGAGGTAAGCGGAGATGGCCTCCATTTTCTCCAAACCCTTTCTAAAAATAAGCGAACATTTGATTAAGGGCTGACATTTTTCTTTTCTCCCTTTGCTTGTTCTTGCAATTCATTTCACATGGGAAGTGGGCTGTGTTTTTCTTATCCCTTCCAACTCGGCAGCCAGGAGAGGCTGGCTTTGCAGGCCCACTCCCGTCGCCACGGCAACCAGCGCATCGCAGCGATGCCATCCCATGCGCTGCTCCCTACACAGCGCTATTGTTCTCCTGGAACCCTTTGGGAGAGGCATGGCAATATTCCCACAAGGCAGGGCTGATTATCGCTGCCCTGGTCGCCCTGAGCGTCGGGCACGGGCTGCTGTGTCACCTTGGGATGGGCTTCACGTCCATCCTGACGCCAGGAATGCCCGGTTTGCACCGTGAAGCCGACGTTCAAGCAGACCCTGCTCCTCAGAAACATTGCAGGGAACCTGAATGGAGGCTGCACTTCCGAAGCATCAGTGTGGCCATGCTAGGTGTGATCAAAGGTCTCCCTAACCTGTTGGTTCAGCGTTTCTGCTAGTGGCCAAAACTGCCCAGAAAAGGAAAATATATCAATAATTTACCTTATGTGTATATATATATATATAT